>JACEEZ010020430.1:222716-232716 GCA_016584305.1 Chionoecetes opilio | reverse complement strand
CGCCGCCAACCAGTCGTGTAGCCCTGCCGCCGCCACACAGCCGTGCTGCCTAACGCCACCCAGCTCTGCCTCCTGCCGCCGCCCCTGGCGCTGCCCCTGGCTCTGCCCCCACCGCCGCCCCTACCGCTGGCAGGCTCCAGTGCAGACGCAGCCCCGCAGTCGACGCCGCCCCCTGCCGTGGACTCTGCTCACAGGGCGCCGTGTCCTGCCTCCCGACTCTGCGTCGTCAACTCCTGCCGCTCCGTGCTGACTCCTGCCGCTCGGCGCGCCTCCTGCCGCCCGACGCTGCTTCCTGCTGCCTGACGCCGCCTCCTGCCCCACGCCGCCGCCACTGTCACCGTCAACAGTGCCACTAGCCGCAATGCCGCCTAACGACGACCCCGCCATGACTGCTAACGTTGCCTTCCGTGCACCTCCATTCTGCAGCCAGGACCCATCTATGTGGTTCTCAATCCTTGAATGTAATTTCAAGGCTTCCCGCATCACTGTACCCCTGACTTAGTTCTCCCACGCCACTGCTCTTCTGCTACCGAACGTGCTCTCGCAAGTCTCTGACGTCGTTTGCAAGGCCGTCAACTCTGCGAATCCTTATGAAGACTTCAAGTCTGCCATTTTGTCCCGCCTGGAATCTACAGTGGCTACACGTCTTCAGGAGCTTCTGTCGAAGGAAGAGCTTGGCAACGAGAAGCCTTCAGACCTGCTACGACGTATGAAGAAGTTACCCGGAGACAAGTACACGTCTTTCGACCAAGACCTATTCAAGCAACTCTTCTACCAACGTCTGCCGCCCACCATCCAACGCAACCTCTTCAGCGTCAAGAACAAACTCTCTCCCGAAGAAGTTGCCGTGCTTGTCGACGAGTTCATGGCGTCTCTTCCCGTGGACACCTCATCTTCTGTCGCAAGCATCGATGTAAAACAGGACACTCAGCAACTCGCCCAGCTAGTGTCCCAACTTACACTACAAGTCAGCGCCATCCAGCATCAGCTCAATGATGAACGCTCGCCGTCGCCGTTCTACAACTCCCTACCGTTACCGGCGACGATCAAGATCTGCTAGCCACGCTAGAGACAAGTCTGGCTTCTGCTTCTACCACCAAAGGTTTGGGAAGGACGCACGCAAGTGCAACACACCGTGCAGCTTTGTCAAGACTTTAAACAGCAACGGCGACCACTAAAGGCGCATAGTGTCCGCCATGCTTCGTCAGCGCTGCTCTACGTCTACGATCCACTCTCCAGGAACAGGTTCCTCATCGACACAGGGGCCGAAGTCAGTGTCCTACCTGCAATAGCAAGCCATAGGACACTACCACCAGTCACGCACCTCTACGCCGCCAACGGTACCAAGATACCCGTGTACAAGCGACAGACGCTGCGACTGGAGCTCAACCTTCGCTGTTCCTTCGAGTGGACCTTCTATGTCGGAGAAGTCTCACAAGCCATCTTGGGCGCCGATTTCTTGACACACTTCGACCTCCTCGTCGACATCAGGAATCGCCGACTCCAAGATCTTTTAACTTCTCTCGCGTGCTCAGCAGCAACAACCACTGGCGAGAGCACTCGCATCTCCACCGTCAGTGCAGACAACCCGTATGCTTCACTGCTGAAGTCCTTCCCGACACTCACGCAGCCTTACTCTGCAACTGGCCCAGCAAAACACCACGTCACGCACCACATCGAGACTACTGGACCACCGACTTACGCCAAGGCCCGTCGTCTAGCTCCAGAACGTTACCAAGCAGCCAAGTCCGAGTACGAGTCTCTCCTGCGTCAAGGTATCATCCGTCCCAGCTCCAGCAACTGGTATTCTGCACTACACATCGTCTCTAAGAAGAACGGTGACATTAGACCATGTGGAGACTACCGTGCACTCAACTCTCGCACCGTCTTGGACAGATACCCAGTACCCAACATTCAAGAGTTCTCCTCTCAACTCTCTGGCTGTACCATCTTCTCCAGGATCAACCTCGTCAAGGCGTTTCACCAGATTCCAGTCAATCCAGCAGACATCTCGAAGACAGCCATCATCACTCCGTTTGGCTTGTTTGAATACACCAGGATGCCATTTGGACTACGGAACGCCGCCCAGACTTTCCAGCGCTTCATGGACGAGATCCTGCGAGGTCTACCCTTCTGCTTCGCCTACATTAACGACCTTCTCATCGCCAGTTCTGACGCTGAAGCACACCGACAGCATCTCCAGCAGATCTTCACTCGTCTGCAGGACTACGGGATCCAGATCAACATCGATAAGTCTGTGTTTGGTATCCCTTCGGTCGACTTTCTTGGCCACACTGTCTCCTCTGCAGGCATCACTCCACTCCAGTCAAAGTGTGAGTCCATCCAGCAGTTCCCGAAGCCGTCAACCCAGCGCCAGCTCAAGGAGTTCCTGGGCCTGCTGAACTACTACAACCGCTTCATCCCGAACTGCTCACTTCTTCTCCGGCCACTCTACGCCATGATCAAGCCCTGCAGGAGAGGACAGTCCATCACCCTCGTCTGGACCCCAGACGCTGACGACGCTTTCCTTGCTGCTAAGAAGGCCCTTGGTGACGTTTCGATGCTCAGCTTCCCTTCTCCAGATGCCGACACTTCCATCTCTACAGATGCTTCAGGCATCGGTGCTGGTGCCGTCCTGCAGCAGTACGTCAACGGAGACTGGAAGCTCATCGCCTTCTTCTCCCAGAAGTTCAACAACGCCGAAACGAAGTACAGTGCCTTCGACAGAGAACTTCTTGCCATCTACAAGGCGATCAAGAGATTCCGGTACTTCATCGAAGGTCGCCGATTCCATGTCTACACCGACCATAAGCCTCTAACCACTACATACGTCAACAGCAAGACTACCTACACACCGCGACAACTGCGTCACATCGAATTCATCTCGCAGTTCACCACTGACATTCGCTACGTCAAAGGTGCCGATAATGCTCCAGCTAATGCACTGTCACGTAACATCTCGGCCATCTCTTCTCTCATCGACTATGCTGCCATTGCCGCTGACCAAGCCAATGATGCTGAGTTGCAGCAACTCTAGGAGAATGCTGCCTTGCAGATGAAGAAGATCCAACTTCCAGGGACCAAAGAGCATCTCTACGCTGATGTCTCTACTGACGCTGTCCGGCCGTACATTCCAAAGCAGCATCGTTACCGGCTCTTCCGTCAGCTCCACGACCTCTCTCACCCTGGCATCCGAGCGTCGCAACACATGGTAACTTCCAGATTTATCTGGCATGGCATCAACAAGGATGTCAGACAGTGGACTCGCACCTACATCACGTGCCAAGCTTCAAAGGTGATACGCCACACACACTCTCCTGCAGCAACATTCAAGCCAGTCTCTTCAAGATTCGACCACGTCCACATCGACATCGTCGGCCCGCTGCCTTACTCCAACTACTACCGGTACATCCTTACCTGCGCCGACCGATTCACCCGCTGGCCTGAAGCTGCACCTCTTGTGGACATCACAACGGACTCCGTCGCCCGTGCTTTCGTCAGTACGTGGGTCTCCAGATTCGGTGTCCCCCTCAGCCTCACATCGGACCGTGGAAGCCAGTTCGAGTCTAGCCTGTGGAACAAAGTCATGACTCTGCTCGGCATTCGACGCTACAGGACCACCAGCTATCACCCACAAGCCAACGGTCTCATCGAACGCTTCCACCGGCCACTCAAGTCTTCTCTGGCAGCTTCAGCCCACCAACGCGAAGACTGGACTGTTGCGCTACCCCTTGTCCTCCTCGGCATACGAACGTCACTGAAGGAAGATCTAGGCCACTCCTCTGCTGAGCTCGTCTACGGAACTACACTCAGGCTACCAGGTGAACTCCTTGCCAGTACACCACACCTGATACCAGGCCTTACAGTATCCAGGACTTCGCCAGCAGCCTCAAGGACTCCATGCAGAACCTTCAGCTTGTGCAGCCTCGCACCTCTCCCTCCAAGACCTTCGTCAGCCAGGACCTCGACAGCTGCCCTCACGTCTTTGTCAGGGTAGACGCAGTCAAGAAGCCCCTTCAGCAACCGTACCAGGGCCCCTTTGAAGTCATCCGTAGGACGAGGAAGAACTTCACCATCAACCGCAACGGGACTTCGGACTTTATCGCCATCGACCGCGTAAAACCTGCGTACCTGCTCAACTCTACAGCAACCACACCTGATGCAAGACCACGAAGTACTTCCAGTGTGGTGCCAGGTCGTTCCAAGAAAACGATTTTGTTCCTCCTACCTCGCAACTAGAGGGGGAGTACTGTAGCAACACGACGAAGATATTTCAGTCTGAACACCTGGCTAATTACCTTTGAAAGTTTTCCTAGAGATTATCACCTTCCAAAAGTTTCCTAGAGATTATCACCACCATACCTCTTAATGTATTTTACCTAGCACTCGCCTCCCACTTTTCTGTGATCTTGCCGAGACGCCCATTAAGAGATTAGACGTCCCGACCTTTATATACAGCAAGTCTCATGTAGAGACAGACTCACTACGACACAGACCCTTGTACCACATACAACTCTGTCCATCAATAAACGTCACAAGCAAGCTGTGTTTATCAACCACCATGTAGCATAAGTACTACAATGTAAAGCAAGGTTTAGCTCTGTGCATCATGTAGGTCAGTATTTGAAAACAAATGCAAAAGTTTTACTCAGCTAATAGGGCCACTTTGCCTTTGAGCATATGGGTCAATAGACAGCAAGTAGCTCAAATACAATAGGCACTCTAGGTAAAACTACCGTTATCTCTTAATACCGAAATCTGCCGAAATACAGCTAATCATACCGAAATATATCGAAATACACCCAAACATACACCAAAATATACCAAAAAAATGCATGAATAAGTTTTTGTACATATATATTATGCCTTTTAATACCAATATATACTTTACTATGGTATTAATGACATAAGACGAGTTTGAAAATGTATTTCTGTATATTTTGTTATATTTCGATGTATTTCGGTATGTATTTCGGTATTAATAGACCCCCCAAATACTACAAATAGGAATATAACAATAAAAACCGGCAAAATACCGTTCTTGTCATGTTAAGTTATAGGTGGAGTATTATGGGCAGAAGGCTGCAATACCTTGTATACTGTGACACATGAAGGTAGATCTGAGATAAAGAATTAACACTATTTTCATTTGTTTCTTCTTGAGATACAGATATATATTGAACAATATTATCATCATTTTTTTCCTTTTTCTTGTGGTATTTATGCCCATGCTATATTTCAAATTAGATATACGCGATTAAGTAAATATTCCAGACAATTACATTGGCTCATGACCCTGAACATAGCATATGTGAAGAACACCCAGTCAATCTGTGATGAACATTTTGAACCCCAAATACATCAGCAGCACAGGACGTCTGTTGGATAATGCGGTTCCAATTCCTGCAGGTAAGGGAACTTCAAGTACTACATATTACACATTACTGTACTTCCACCGGAAATGACCATTTGAATTATATATATTGTAAACGAGGCTAGCTGAAACAGGTCGATAATATAATTACGAAACTTTGCACAAGTATTTGTCTAGCTCTAATTGAACGCTAATATTTACCGCTGATGGTGATGGTGAGGAGGATTCAAAAGGGTACCTGGGAAAATATTGTATGAACCCAACATATTGTATATATAGATAGTAACATTCATAACACTATTTTAACTCATATGTATTACATTATATCTTAGGCTTCTGATAGAGCCAACATTTGCATGTACCTATAATTCAGTATTATATAGTAATATATATATACATATATATATTTTTTTTTTTTATTGTAAACAATAATAATAATTGGTTTATTCAAACATTTATGCTGATTATTTTTTTTCTGAAGCGCCATTGGCATCAGCGGGAATTGTGGGTATATGTGGCAAAAGGGGATATCTACTACACTGGTTTGTACAGACTATGAATTATTCTTATCATCATCCCATTTATATTATGCGTGTATTTATTATTGTTAGTGGCTTCCAGCCCTTATCAGTGTATTGGACTAAATTTCCATTTATCTCTCTCTCTCTTAATGATATGGATTTTGCATTGGCAGATACAGTTGTTCACGGTGGACCCCCCAATTCAGCAGCTTCACACCACTGGGTTACGGGTATTGGATGCCGATCCTCCCATTGACGAAAGCGCACCCTCTCTTGACGAAGTCAGAGAGGCTGTAGCAAAGTTGAGGGGTGGAAAGGCAGCTGGTGTTTGAAATATCAGTGCGGAACTCCTCAAAGCTAGGGGTGAGGCCATGATCCGCGGGCTGCATGCTGTCCTGACTGCTGTGTGGCAATCAGGTACCATTCCTCCTGACTGGAGAAGGGGGCTGGTCGTCCCTATCTGGAAAGGGAAAGGGGACCATCAGGACTGCAACAATTACCGTGGTATTACACTGCTCAGCGTGCCAGGCAAGGAGCTTCCCCATCTATTGCTGATACGGATCCGCAGTCATCTGCTGAAGCATCAAAGACCTCAGCAGTCTGGGTTCACAAACTGGTAAGTCAACAACGGACCGTATCCTAGCGCATCGTGTCCTGGTGGAACACCGACATGAGTTTCGACGGGATGCTTGCAGCCTATGTTGATTTAAGAAGGCGTTTGACTCAGTGAATCGTGAGTCACTCTGGGATCTTCTCCGACTTCGTGGGATTCCTGCAAGGGCTATTGGTTTGATGACTGGTCTGTACTCTGGGAGTGAGAGTGCTATGAAGTGTGGGGGAGGTGTATCCAGCTTCTTTCCTGTGAACACAGGAGTTAGGCAAGGGTGCGTCCTTGCCCCATCATTGTTCAAAACTTGTATGGACTGGGTATTGGGCAAATTTGTAGAGCAAAGTGACTGTGGAGCATCCCTCGGCAACACCAAGATCACTTATCATGTTTTTGCCGATGATGCAGTAATCTTTGCTGAGTCGCTGGAGGTCCTGGTCATAGCTCTCGAGGCACCGCACGAGGAGGAAAAGCCTTTGGGACTTGAGGTCTCCTGGCTTAAGAACAAGGACCAGGTGTTTGGAGGCTTGCTAGATGAAACAGTACAGTCTGTTCATGCGTGCGGCGAGGACATTGAGATCTTGGAAAGTTTTACATACCTTGGTAGCGCAGTCCATAATGACGGCGGGTCACATCAACAAGTCTTACGGCGGATTGACATAGCCCACGGTGTTATGGACTCGCTCAGCATGAGTATTTGGCGTTGTCGGTACCTGTGCAAGAGGACAAAGATCCGGATCTTCAAGTCGCTTGTGATCCCTGTCTTACTCTATGTTTGTAAGACATGGACACTAAATAGCAACTTGATGAGACAAATCGAAGCCTTTGGAAATAATATTGGTATTCGCAGAATCATGTGGTATCGCTGGGATGATTACGTGTCAAATCAGCGATTGCACCGTGAGACTGAATCGAGACCTATTACCTGCATAGTCCGTCAGCGCCAACTTCGGCGGCTATATGAGCATGTGGCACGCTACCCTGAAACCGAGCCTTCCCATCGGGTTGTATCTGTAAGAGACAATCCGGCGTGGAGAAGGACAAGGGGGCGCCCACAAGGCTCGTAGCTTGGGCAAGTTGATGTTTCTTGTCGAGAGCTGCTTGGTATGGGAAAGGAGCCTGCATGGGGACTCGCGCGTGGTGATCTCCGGGAGTGGCGTCGTAGAGTGGGCGAGGCGACGCCCCCCCCCCCCCCCCCTCCCCGGCGTATGCCTCCAATGTTTGATTGATACAGTACCACTGTTTTATTTATGAACATAATTTTTACTGATATCTACTTATGACAGATTTGGCACCGAATTTGGGAGCGAGTATGTGCTGCCCTCCTCCATGGTGCCTGCAGCACCAGTGACCTCGCCTCGCATGGATACTGCAGAGGGTAACAACCCATCGAGTATTTCCTCTTCTTAAAATATGCAGAATACCAGGTGGCATTGTTTGTTTGATATTGATACTTACAGTTACTTTTTCTTATCCCTAAAACTGTCAACCAACCTTGCTCCTCACTATACATATATCTCACATGTCCTCCTCTTCTTTACCCACTTCCTATTCACCATCCTACATTTCTCCATAATGCTAATTCACCTCATTCCTATGATGAAAATACTTGTTGCAATTATTGCTATATTACATATATTTTTTAAACAGATGATGATACAGCAAACATCAGTGAGGGTCACCAGGATGTCCAACCACAAAGTGCCCCAAAAATCGTAATATTTCAGGAATATTAGTTTGCTGTTCCTCTTGCACAATACATAATTTTAGATTGAAATGACTATAATATTACACTCATTCCTTTCCATATTATATTTGTAAAATTATTTAATTTCATACATCTTCCAGTCGTCTCACTCTTGCATCCTTTCTCTTTCTCACATACTCCTACACTATCCTCCTTTGTATCAGGGGGTAATCCTCTCATACTCCCAGCATATATTTTAAACATGTATATCCTTCTTGTCATCTCACTCGCACCCATTTTTCCAGGTATCCAAGCCATCTCAGTGTCCTGTGTTTCATCACCCTCACCACTCCACAGCTCATTCCTTCTCATTTATTAGACATATCAACAAATCCTCCATATACACATATAGTACATAATTATGTTAGTAAGTTATGCTTATGCAAACAATGTGTAACACTTTCCATATTCTCAGGGACACCAATAAGAAAGCTCCTTTACGAAACACCATCTACAGGCTGCGTATACGAATACATCAAATGGGGAAGGAGGCTGTGAGAACATCACAACAGATGATAGCAAGTGCTGCAAATTTTCTAGCCCCGAAGGTGCTTGATTTCTTTAAAGGAGAGATATAAAATGCCGTCACTTGCAAGAAATGTAGAATGTGTGGGGTACAGGATAGGAGGTTTGCTCTAGCAGTATATTATCACAGCCCCAATAATTACATATATCTTTGTTTGATATTCATGCTGCCTTCAGTGTCATTGTTGCATTCATGGTTTAGAAAATTGTTTTAAATGTTGGCTGGAGCAAAAAACTGGTAATACTGAAAAGGAAAGCAGAGGCAATTCCAAAGGAAGAGACACTTTGTGGCATTGTGTTTGATGCAATGAGCATCAAAGAATGTCTTCATTTTGACCAGGCTTCTGATTGCAATATTGCAGGGAGGATTTTGGTGAACATGGCAACAGTTTCAAACCTGCAAACCATGCACTTGTGTTCATGATTGAAGGATTGATAGATAAATGAAAAACTATTTTAGGATCTTCTTTTTATTAGTAGTCAGGCAGATAGGTGTAACAATTGTGGGTTTATACGTACAAGCATGAAATTTGGCACAGTCATAGATAATAGTCTAATGAATAGTTCCAGATATAGACCTACCGCGAAAACGTCCTATGGTAGCCGTGGCGGCCATTTTACAAAATGGCCGCTTTTAGTCTAGTGGCTAGATAGAGGTCTCGTGCACCCCCCACGAAATATACTTCTCATTGGTGTCTATAGATAGGAAACAATGTGTATAAAATGATTTGCTATGTTAAATAGTTGAAAAAATGTCCCACGTATCATTTTTATGCAAATTAGTGCCGCCATTACCAAAAACTCTATATTCGCGTATATCTCGGCCAATATTGCAGATAACTGAGCAAATAAGGTGTCTAGACCTATGTTTTGAGGGACAAGATTTATAAAATCTTAAAATTTTGATCTGTTTTACACCAAAGAGTTTTGCATATGAACCTTTAGAAATACATTTATTAGTGTCCAGGGTAGTGAGTGATAAAAAATTTTTTTATTTATTTATTGCAATTTGGGTTATCGTATCCTATTTGTCCTCATATCTTATCATATCTTTTTTTTTCAGTTGGTGTTTTCGAACAGCGAAATGTCTAAGAGATATCAGCTAGTGGACCCACTGCAACCTGGACAATCAAGGCGCAGGTACAGGCGGATTGGAACAATTTGCGTTTTTGGTGCCAAAAAACACACGGGAAAGTTTGCAATGCCCAGCAGAATCAAAACGGCAC
>JACEEZ010020430.1:215216-217716 GCA_016584305.1 Chionoecetes opilio | reverse complement strand
AAATATTCTTATTATTATTATCTATATAATATATATATTTTAATAAAAAAAATTTATAAAAATAAATATCTCTATATATATTTTTTCTTTTATTTTTCTATATTATATTATATTTTTATATATTATAATATTATTTTATATATTTATATTCTTTATATAATATATATACAAATATATATATTTATTATTTTTATATATATTCTATATTTTTATATATTATTTTAATATTTTATATTTATAATTTTATTTTATTATTTATATTATTATATATTTATTTATATAATTTATTATTATTTTTATTTTTTATATTAATATATTATATATATATATCTTATATTATATATATATATTATATATATATATATATATTTTATATATTAATTATTATATATATAAATATATTATATATATATTAATTATATATTTTATATATATATATTATATATATATTTTATATTATATATATATATATATTTTATTCTATTATATATATATTATTATATATTTATATTATACTTAATATTATATATATCTATATATATATTTATATATTTTATACGGGGGAGGTCCCGTTATACGAGCATTCGGTTATACGAGAATCCGATGATACGAGATGTGTAAATTAGGGTCTATTTTCAATATACGAGATCGAAAATCCAATGATAAAAACATTCAACGGGGGTTGAGTAAAATTATCAAGTTTAAATTGCGCCCTACCACTCCTGGCTGGACAAAGGGGGATTTGGTTGACCCCAGTGAGGTCACCCCTAGCAGGCCGTGACCTGAAGGGTAATTAAGCATATGGCGCGGCCTGACATCTAGGGGTAATTAGCAGGTGTCCGGCCCCAACCTTGGGACTGCAGTCAGGTCACCCCTAGCAAGGCGTGACCTGAAGGGTAATTAAGCATATGGCGCGGCCTGACCTTTAGGGGTAATTAGCAGGTGTGCGGCCCCAATCTTGGGACCCCTACCTTCTCTTGCATCACGCGGCGACCCCTACATTACAACGTCTTTTTTGTGTGTTATGCATGTTATATGTTTAATTAATGTGCAGTTATGTTATTTTGTGTGCTATTTTCTCTTTCAGAATGCTTTTCTACAAAATAGGTAGTCCCAGTGTGGGGTAATATAGACGCTGTGTGTTTGTTTTTGTTTGCTATAGTTTTTTTTAGCTTGAAAAACATGTCTTTTTTTTTTTTTTTTTTTTTTTTTTTATGGGGTCCTGGAACCAAACCTATATTTTACCATTAATTATGTGTTTCGTTATACGAGATTTCGCTTTACGAGTATCCTCCTCCCTGTATACACACAAATTATTATATATATAAATTATATAAAAATATATATATTTTAATATATAATATATATAATAAATATATATATAAATATATATAATTATTAAAAAAAAAACAATATATATAAAATTTTATTTTATATATATTATTATATAATTATATAATATATATATATATATTATATATAAAAATTATATATACACATATACTTTATATATACATATAATATATATATATATATATATTTTTATATATATATATATATATATATATATATATTATAAATATAATATATATATATATATATATAGTATATATATATAATATATAAATATATATATATATATTTTAATATATATATATAATATATATATATAATATATTTATATATATACATATATTATTAATATATTTTAATTTATATATATATAATATATATAATATAATATATATATATTTATATATATATACATATGTATGTATATATATATACTTATATATATATATACATATAAATTTTTATATATACATATATATATATATATATTATTATATTATATATAAAATAAAATATATTATTATATATATATATATATTTTCTTATATTTTAATTATTATATTAATATTTATATATATTTTTGGGGGGAGGCGGTAGCGGAGTGGTTAGCGTCTCCGACTGGCGTTCGCGGTGACCCCGAGTTCGATCCCCGAAAAAAACCCAAAAACATTTTTGCACCTTTTGAGTGGCCAGACCCCCCACATGCCTTCCCCATCAACTCTACCTTCAACTGCGAGTGCATCGGAGGACACAGTGGGGCGGCATGAGCCTCTAATCACAGGCGTCACTATAAGAATCCTGCCTGCGTCACCACGGGCGAGGACCAACCATCACAAACCCTCAAGTGAACCTCCAGAGCCATCATCCGAGCCCTGGGGCACCACTGCCTACAGGTGCTATAGGGCCCAAAAGTAAAAACAACAACAACAAAAACATATATATATATATATGTAATATACATATAGATATATATATGTATATATATATGTATGGGATATTATATATATATATATAAAAATATATTGATATATTTTATTTATATATTATATATATATATATATTTTTATAATCTATATATATATATATATTATATATATATATTATATATATATATATTATATATATATATATATAAAATGTGTGTGTA
>JACEEZ010020430.1:190216-205216 GCA_016584305.1 Chionoecetes opilio | reverse complement strand
CCTCGTGCCGCATACCAGCAGCACGAACACTCTCCTCTCTTTTTTCAAAGCATCTCTCTGACGGGCTCAAGCTAGCCCGTGGTCCTCCCTGCTTCACTATCCTTTATTGTATACCGTCCTCATTTCTCTTCCTCTCAGATAACTTTCCATCCAGGTTTTGATCACCCTTTGATTCCTTCTATATTTTCCAATTTCCAAAGTAGCGTCTCTAGTGGAACTTTATCAAATGCCTTTTTAAGAGCTAGATATACATAATCTGCCCACTCATCTCTTTCTTGTGAAGTATCAAATACTCATGAGTAAAAGCTTATTAAGTTGGTCACACATGATCACTTTTTCCTAAATCCATACTGCCGGTCTGTTATTTTACCTTCATTTTCCAAATATTCCTGTCCATTGCTTCTTTATTATTTTCTCACAAATCTTGCAGACTGTGCTAGTCAATGACACTGGTCTATAATTTAGTGGTTCATCCTTCTTCCCAATTTTATATATTGGCACTATATCTGTTCTCTTCCACTCCTTTTTGCACTTTTCCCGTTGTTAATGAGCACGTTATTATATCATATACTGGCTCGACCAAAAGCTTTCTGCACTTTTTCACTACATAACCCGACACTCCGTCTGGTCCTATTGCTTTCCTCTCCTCCAATTCCTTCAACAATTCACAAACTTCCTCCATCTCTATTTTTATTTTCCACTCCTTTCGGACTTTTTTCATTCCATGTGGTTCGTTGAATTTTTATTCTTTTGTGAATTCTTGCTGAAAGTTTTATTTAAAATTTCTCTCATTATTTTTGGATCTTCATATATCATATTTCCTTCTTTCAGTCTCTCTACTTTGTCCTTATGCTTAATTCTTCCGTTGATAAATCTGTAGAACAGTTTGGGTTCTTCCTTACACTTTTCAACTATATTCTTCTCATAGCTCTTCTCTTCCTCTCTCCTTATGCACACATATTCATTTCTTGCTAATATATAGTCTTCTTTATTTCTTTGTGCCCGGTTATTCTTTACCTTTTTCCATGCCTCATCCCTTATTCTCTTTGCCCTCTCACATCTTCCATTATACCATTCTTTCTTTCCCGTTTATCTTGGTATATAGAGTGGAATATGTTTTTTCACTCCTTTCTCATATATGCTCAGAAAATTTTGTATTTCACTTGCACATCGGTCACTCATATCATTTCTTCCCAGTCAATTTTTTCATAGTATTTTTTTAGTTCTTCCATGCTAGTTTTTCAAAAGTCTCTTCTGCTCCTTTTTTACAATTCATCTTCCTCCTTTATATCCTCTTCCGTCTCCATTTCTAAGATGATATGTTCACTTTTTCCGATGGGGCACCCATAATTTATCTCATTTGCTAGATATATAGGTACCTTTTGTTAACACTAGGTCAAGTCTTGCTGGTTCGTCATTTCAGCTATATCTTGTGTTTTATGTCACCCATTGAGTCATCATGCTTTGCGTTGTCAGTTTCAACAATCTATATCCCGAAGTATTTTAATTTCCTCCTTCAAATAATAATAATAATAATAATAAAATAATAATAATAATAATAATAATAATAATAATAATTTTATTCCCGCCCGGAGGCATACAGACAAAACAAAGCAACAAGAACAAGCCAGGGAGTTAACTTAATAATAGAGCAAAAACAAAAAGAAGAACATAGTATAGGCACATTAGGGGACATAGTATCAAACTACATAGAATAAACATTAAACATACATGAACACCAGTGCTAGCCCACATTCTGCACAAACAGCAGACCCAGCCACCACTGTTGTATAGGTCCACATACGTAGGCCGAGCTCTGCCTGACAGAGGTGATGATAGAGTTCGTAGAGAGCTCCACCCTACTCCTTAAGCTGAACACGGAGTGTCGACGGATCACATCCAGATTGTTCACCCCGTTCCTAGCGAAAGCCAGGGATGAGCTGCACCACCTGGGCAACCCCAGAATCCTCTTAAGGATGTCATTGTGACAGACCTTAAGGCGGTTCAGAGTGGCCACCTTGAACCGCGACCACAGCGAGTTGCAGTATATAGAGTAGCAGTGACTCCTGAATATCTCCATCTTCACCTCTCTGCTACAGTAGGAAAATTTCCTCTGTAGAGTATTTCCCACGACAAGAAGCTTGGTAGTCTGTTTGATGATATCATCATCATCATCAGTCATGTCGTGGGATATAACATGGCCTAAGTATACGAATTTATCCACAAAAGTGAAGGCAGACCTACCGAGCCATGCTGTTTGAGGTAATCCACCTGAGTGCGTGCCGGTGATACTACCATGCACTCTGTCTTAGTGGTATTGTAGACAATGTCATGCTTGGCAGCATACACCTGACACACATTGATAAGGCAAATGTCTCCCATTTTACTTCATTGCAGTTAAAATCTCCAACTAGCAGTATATTTTTAATATGCTTGATTATTTTGTTTAAGTACTTCAAGGTGCCTTCTAATACTTTTTCATGTTCTTCCTTGTTCCAAATATTTGTTCCGGGTGGTACATGGGTTGCCACTATAGTCTTTGTTTCTCTATTTCTGACTTCTATTTGTACACCCACTATTTCAGCTCTTCCTTCTCCATACTCCAGTTTTCTTACTTTCAACCCAAATTTTGTCAGTATGATAACTCAACCTCTTTTACTACTTATGTCCCTCCTCCACATGTTGTATTTATTGCTTATCATCACTTGGTCATCTTCTACTAATTAAGTTTCTGCTATACACACCACGTCTGGATCTTAATTTAATAAATAATCTCTTAGTTCCAGCCTTCTTGGTATTATCCCATCTATGTGTGTGTACATCACCTGCATTCCTTTTTTTACATCATTTTTCCTCACCCCATTTTCATTCAGTATTTTTTTATTTATATACCACTTTCTCACCCTGTTCTTTAGTACCCTCCAGAAAAAAGTAGTATTTTCTTTCTCCGCTCTCTCTTCATTTCCCTGTTTTACTTCTTTTTGCATTTCTTTCAACTTCTTCCTTTCCTCTTCATTCATTGTTTTTTTTATATACACTTTTCTGAACTTCACAGTTGACCTTAGCCTGCAGGCTCTCTACAGGATTTCTTCTATTGCCGTCTGTGATTTCAATCTTAGTTTTATGGGTCTATTTCTTCCTTCTGCATAAGGTCCCAATCTTACTACTTCTTCCACTTCATCTACAAATCTTGGCTCTTCTTCTTCATTGTTAAGTTTCATCAAAACGTCCTTTACCGTTTTTACTTCTTCTCTTTCTCTCTTTAATCTAAGCAAGATATTCTTCTTCTCCTTCAGTCGTAACAATAATGACACCTTAATTTATTCTCTGCTACATCTCTTTTTAAATTCTCATTATTCCTCAAAACTTCTACTACTTCTTTCTTAACAAGTTCACTTTGCTCTTTCTTTTGTTGTTCTATAACTTCTTGAAAGTCTACTTTGGCTCTCTCTTTTTCTTCTTTCCGGTTATGCTCTTCTCCTTTCCTCACAGTTTCCACTTGTTCCTTGACCATTTTTTCTCCATTCTCACATTTTGCTTTAAGTTCATATTCTCTTTTTTCAATTTCTCCATCTCGTTTTTTAACTCTTCTTTTTCCTTTACACTTTGCTTTTCCTTCCTTTTCAGTTCATTTAATTCTACTTTCAGTCCTCCCATTTCATCATAGCTTCTTTTCAAACCATGAATCAAACCCTTCATACATTCGAATTCATCCATCAGTCTCCTCACGTCTAATTTGGTCTTGTCTCCATCCTCCTCCACCCTAATCACTCTGGAGTACAACTTTCCTTCTTTTCCCTCTTTGGTGAAGCCTGAGAAGTTTAATTGGGTTCCTTTAAGTCCTGTTCCTGGTTTCGGGGTGTCCGCCATATCAAAAAAAAAATTGCACAAAACCTGTATATATCTCTACGCGGACCACAATCCTGCTCAGGCCCTATTTTAACACTTATATAGGTTCCTGGGCAGTTGTTGTACTCCATGTACACTTCATTCAGTTCACGGCGCTGGCTCGGGGAGGACGTGGGTGGTTGATAGCTCCCGAGGATTAAGTGTAGTGAAGTGAGATGGCGGACAGTGAGGTGTTAAGTGAGTTTAGGCAGCTAAGGGGCCAGGTGCGAGATCTCACTTTAGCTAGGAGTGGTCACGATGACGTCGTGAGGGACCTGAGTGTCGCTGTAGCTTCTATGAAGAAGGAGAATGCCGAGCTCAGGGAGTGTTGGGGAAACGTGGTGTACCAGAATCGCCAGTCCCTCTGCCTAGACGAGGGGTAGGAGCGTGGACACACGTGAAGAACAAGGAGACTGATCGAGGACGATCACAGACTCCGCCTTCTGCGACCAGGAATAGCTTTGCTGCCCTAGTTGATGAGTGCGCAGAGGAAGGGGATGGTAAGACAGACGCAATTTCTCTGTTTTCAGGTAAGACCTTGGTTGTGGGTGACAGCCAGGTCAAGAATCTGGATAGGACCTTTTGTAACAGCGATTGGAAAAATAGGACGCTTGCCTGTTTCCGTGGAGCGGGGATAAGGAACATTGCAGACAGGCTGGGGAGGGTAATGGTGGGTGAGGAATTAGCACCGACGGTGTGTATAAGTGCAGGGGGGAATGATATAGGCAGGGTAGAGAGACATGAGCTCCTAAGTAAGTACAAAGAGGCACTAGGCAGGGTTGGGGAACTTGGAGGCACCCCTGTAATGTGTGGCATTTTGCCGTGCATGAAAGGGGGTCCATGATGGTGGTGGGAAGCGTGTGAGGTTAACAGCTTGCTGGCTGAACACTGCAGGAAGAACGGGTGGCTCTATATTGATAGCTGGGCTCGATTCTTCTGTAACGACCACCTGTACGCCAGGGACGGGGTGCATCTCTTGCACAGGGGTGTGGGTGTGTTGGCGTGGGTAATTGAAAGGGAGATAGGGGTCAGGGTTTTTTTAGAGGCCAGGAGGGTGTGAAGGTGAAGAATAATGATCATGATAGTCAAGGAAAGAATATTTTTGGTCAAGTCAGGAATGAAGACAGTAGAATTATGAAAAAGACAGGGATAAAACAGGCAGTCAGCGTAAATACAGCTAGCGGGAAAATCGACAAGATGAAGTGCAACTTAAAGGTTTATTATACAAATTGTAGGCGTATATTAAATAAGATTTACTGAGAGGAACATCTTGTGTTTAAGATTTTGATATAATAGCATTAATAGAAACATGGTTATGAAACATGACAGGCAAAGTATTTAATCCATAAGTTGAGATAGCGGGATATAAGCTATTTCACAAGGACAGGGTAGGAAGGAGAGGCGGAGGAGTTGCACTATATGCCAGGGATACATTGCTTTGTCATCAACATATAAAAAGGGACGTTTGTTCGGATATACCTTTACGCGAGAAATTTTTTACACAGGTATCCCCGTAAGTAGATGAGTAAAGCCCAGTAACACACTTTCCAAATCAATCTGTTTCGGGGGGGTAATATTAGTGGGGTGGAGGTAAAGAGCGCTTAGGGTTGGGGAGTTTAAAATTTAAGTTTAAATATACATTACGAACAATGATATGAGGAACCCCTCAAAATTTCCCCTTTTCTTTTTTCTAGCTCAAGCCCCTCTTTAGTCCCCCGGTGAGGGGGGCTCTGTGCCCCTGCCAACAGTTGGAAATTTACCATTTTTTAAATCTCATATAGCTCTGCTCCATTTTAAAAACAATATAATGGCAAGTAATGTTTTACCATAGAATAAAGAAAATTTAAACTGCTCTAATAAAATCAAGTTCCATTTATTTAAAGGTGCTTAATAAGCTAAGACATTCTCCCAACTTGTGGGCTTCTCCATCCTCTGATCTGCAGAAACTAGGATAACCGGCCAAGGTTGCCACCCCCAAAAATACATCAACCTTTCTACCCTTATAAATCCTTAACATCGCTCGGTCACGCACCCGACGCCCCTGCGGGATAAGAAAAGTACCCAACCATTTTGAAAAAAAGGCATACCTGTCGATCTGGAAGATTGAACTTTTCCAGTAAAAGATACTTGCCTAACGTGTACTCCTTGCAAACAACAAAGTAGCTAAGATAGTACACTGGGAGAGAAACAATGGGGGGTAGTAAACAAGAGAGGCGTTCTCCAGAGCCCCGGGGATCTGCTACCGTCAGAGAAGGATTAGAAAAAAAAAGATAATCCAGAATGTTAAATTGAAGAGTTTTAGCGGAAAAAGGGAGATGTTCTGAAAACTTCCTGAAAACAAAAAAAAAAAAAACAATTTAATTTAATGTGACCACACCCTTTTCTAGGCAGTTCCCAAGGGCAAAAGACAGTCACATTTTGTTCGTCATAAAAAATTTGTCCCCTAAACGGATTAAAAGTTTCAGTGGGCTCCTTTAAAAATGTCAAATTTAAAAATGAATTAAATTGAAGGAAGGCAAAAAGTGAAGCGGTAAAAAGATCCCCTAGTCGGCCCAAACATAGAGACGACGTCCCCCAAAAAAAAAGATAATAAGTCCTAGTTATAAAAATTTTGATTAATAGAAAAATTTAAAAAATTCCCCCCTAAGCTCAAAATCTCTGAACTTAAAGGTGACAGCACTACAAGAAACCATGGTAACGTTAACAAGACCGGATGTAGTCCTGAAAAGATCCGTTTAAAAAGGGTTGCAATTTAATTCTCTTGTATTTAACCCTTATCCCTGTATTAAGAAATCCCCCTCAGAAAAAAAAAAAAACTCGCGGTTTCTCCCCATGCTGCACTATCATGTTTGGCTAATCGCCCCCAATATTTGGGAAAAGACCAAGTGAAAGGGTTAAAAAAATAGGAAAGGTATAGGTCAAATGGGTGAGGGCAAAGAATAAAAAATCAGAGAACTCTAAAAATAGTGCACTGTTTTGCACTCATTAAGCCGATTTGGGCCGTTTTAAAAGGAAAGGAAAAAAAATTTCAAAAATGTCAAGATCAAGTCAAAAGTCCAACATTTTTTCTGTTAATGCTATAAACCCTAAGTTGGCCCCCAATTGGTAACCATTTTTTATAACCTCCCCAAGTCCGTACAGTTATCCTGTGTCTCAAAATATGAACTGAGACCCCCACCTAAAAGCATTTTAAAAAGGTTCGCTGTTTGGGGATGAAAGGAAAGGAACCTATACATGTTTGGGATGCAACAAGTACTTATGAAGGCTCGTCCTTACGGAGATCTATCGAAAAAACACAAAACATGCATTTTACATAGCAGATGCAAGAAAATTAGTTAGAC
This sequence comes from Chionoecetes opilio, assembly GCA_016584305.1. NCBI lineage: Eukaryota > Metazoa > Arthropoda > Malacostraca > Decapoda > Majidae > Chionoecetes > Chionoecetes opilio. Next base: position 197,987 of record JACEEZ010020430.1, on the reverse strand, counting down.
TCGGGGGTGTAGATTTAGCCGGGTTTGCGTTTGTGGTGATTTGGGGGAGGGAATGCGTGGGGGTAGGTAAGCAATTTAGCAAAAAACCGGGTCCCTCGGGGTTTGGGTTTTTTTTAACCCCATTATGAATTATTTGGACAGTTTGAAGAAGTGGATGCAATACCTCAAACTTATTGCCATGCTTCTCACCAACAACAATGCGCGGGCCCAAAAATTTCAGCGCCAAATTGGAATTCCTACTTGGACTCTGAACCATTACGGTATCGCCTATTCTTATTGTAATAGGAACCGCACGCTTATGTTGTTGTGCCATCATCTCGGCACGAGAAGCTTGTAGCCTTTCCCTTGACCTTTTTTTGTGTATATTTGTAAAGACATGGCAAATGTGATCCAGATAGCTATCTATGTTATACACAGGTTTATTGGGCTTGGCCAATACGTCATATGGCATCCGTTTATCCGCACCATAAAGTATGTAGTGAGGACACTTGCCCGTGGACTCGCAAACTGAACTATTAATGCATGCCGACACGTAGGGTAACCAATATTCCCAATTGTCGTGCAAACTGTTTACAACAGGTCTCAACGCGTCAAGGATCTTCCTGTTAACGCGCTCCGCCAGCCCATTCGAGCTTGGATGGTATGCGACCGTGAAAGTCTGCTTAATATTGTACAATGTACAAATCTCCGTAAGCAATGCATTACGGAACTCTGCGCCATTATCACTGAGCAATACTCTTGGTGGGGAATAAGGGCAGAAAAGATGAGTTATTAATGCATGGGCTACATTCGCAGCCGTTTTATTCTTCACCGGTGCAAAGACTACAAACCTTGAAAAGTGATCTACACACACCAGAAGATATTGTGAGCCGTGATGACTCTTGGGTAACTGTAGAAGATCTATAGCAACTATATCCCATGGCTGCTCAGGTGGTGGGTATTCTAATATATGAGCGGGTTCTGGAGTCGCCCCTTTGTTTTGGGCACAAGATACACACCTGGCAACATATTCTTCAATGTCCACACGCATCGTGGGCCAAAAATACACACGCCTCGCGGCTGCTAGGGTACGATTACGTCCCGGATGTCCAGCCATGAGCACATCGTGCACAGTTTTGAGTACCGTCGGAACGAAAAAGTCAGGAATAATATATTGTTCCACTGGGTCTCTTTTCTGTGGCCAATGTCGGCACAGTACCTTGTCAATCGACAGGAAAAATTGTGAGTAATTCACTGATAATGCTGATAAGGAGGTCTCATCGCCAGACTCTAAGGCATAGATGACCGTCCCCCAAATTTCATGTTTACGTTGTTCGACGCCCAATTCATGGAGTGAAAAATTCGGCACGGGATTTTCCCCTGTGACCGCACCCACCACCGGAACATTTCGCGATAACGCGTCCGCTACCACATTTGCACGTCCGGGCAAATATTTGAAGGTTGGGTTAAACTCTTGGATCGTCAGATACCATCGTGCAAGCCAACCGGATAAATTCTTACCCTTAAATAACTCAGTAACGGCTGCATGGTCGGTATAGACAGTTATTGGATAGCCAAAAATAACGTCTTTAAATTGTTTGAGAGCCCAAATTACTCCGAGGGTCTCTTGATGTGTAACGGAATAATTTGCTTCCGCCGGGATAAGAACTCTGCTTGCACACGCGATTACACGGTTCTTCCCTCTTTCATCTTTTTGCATTAGTACTGCCCCAAGTCCCTTAGCCGAAGCTTTCTGTACAAAAGTTTCAATGGAGCTGAAAAAATCTGGGAATGCCAAGACAGGAGCGTTCACGAGTGCAAGTTTAACTCTTCGAAACTTTGCTCCTGAGGAGCATCCCAGTGAAATGAGACATCTTTTCTTAACAGCTGGTTTAGGGGAGATGCCATTCTGGCGAAATCTTTGATAAAGGGGCGGTAAAATCCCGCTAGTCCCCAAAAGGATCTAACATTCTCAACACTCTGGAGTTGAGGAAAGTTTTTGACGGCCAATACTTTATTTATCGTCCATGGTGTGGAGTCTCTCCCGGTCGACAGTATGACCCAAGAAGCTAATCTTAGCTTTAAAAAATTTACACTTGGTGAGGTGAACTTGGCTTTGAGACCAGCTGACAACAGTCGCTGCAAAACTGACTCTAAGATTTTAAAGTTAGACGCATGGTCTTTGCTAGCAATTATAATATCATCCAGGTATGCGAACACGGAGTTACCTATCATACCGGCAAAAATTATATTTATCATTCTCTGAAAAGTAAGCGGCGCGGATTTCAAGCCAAACGGCATCCGAAGCCATTCGTAGTGACCTCCCGGCGTACTGAACGCCGTAACGTCTCTGGAGGATTCTGCCATGGGTACCTGCCAGTACCCCGACATAAGGTCCAAACTACTGATAATCGTATTACCCGGACCTAACAACATGAGCAGATCTCTTAGGACTGGTAACGGATACCTGTCATCTTCTGAGAACTGATTCACTCGCCGCAAGTCATAACTGGGCGAAAAGTTCCATCCTTATTCGGGACAAGGAACAAAGGACTGTTCCAGGGTGAGCACGAGTGTTGAATAACTCCTTGCTCCAACATTTCCTCTACATGTGTTTCTACCACAGCCCATTCGCTATGAGGTAGCCTGTAAGCAGGAATGTAGACAGGTTTGGTCCCTAGACTGAGTTTAATGTGATGCTCCGCTATATCGGTAGCACCAAGAGCTTCACCGGGGAGTGCTATGACATCTCGGTACTGACCCAAGAGTTCCAAGAGCGAGTGCTATAGCTCCGGGTAGTCCACGACGTTGACAAGCGAACTGAGGGTTCGTACTAGACCCTGTTCGATGTCAACGGCGGACTTCTGCACCGTAGCAACACAAGCAGTAGGTAACTCCAATGGTTCAGGTACCACCCTTCGATCATACACCAACCCTTCCCCAAGGAAAACTCCATGTTTAACTCGCACTGGTCCACCTGTGGTGTTAACAACCAATGCTGATGTGACATGTCCTGCGCTGACAGTGCTAAGTGTCGCCTCTTTTTCGTGGTCACCGACAATCGTGGCCTTCACAAGTTTCCAGCCCGCTGTAAGGTTCACGCGAGCGTTAGAGACATTAATTGAGGAAATTACACCAGTCGGTGGCCCTCGCTTATCGCCTCTCTTCCCTGTGAGTGATTTGACATATAGGGGAGTCAGAGACATAGGAGAATCCATCCCCTTTAACTGCTTCCCTTTAAATGTTATTAAATTTAAGTTGGGATCGATCCCAATTCGATTAGACTTCATCGTAGCTAAACCCAACAGCCCGTCTACAGGGAGTTGAAAGTTGGATGCTACATAGAACTCCATACGAACCGGAGGAACCTCTTTGTTCAGAGTAATAGGTAAGATCACTGTTCCCTTTATTTTTAGAGATGAACCTGTGACCCCCTTCACATTCAAATCACTCTGGCGTAACGGCCACCGGTCACCACGTGCACTCCTCTTTAGAGCCTGATACGACTCTTCAGAGAGTACATTTACAGTAGCTCCAGTGTCCACAGCCAGGGAAAGGTTTTGATGGCTTACCTTCGTGGGTATTGCCATGATGTTTGTTTGTTGGCAGGCAGCCACAATATTGTGGTAAATCGACAAATCCGCCGTGCCTGCGCGAGGAAAATCTCTCTCGCGGTTGTGTTGAGTTAACCTGGATGGTGCGATGAGGCTCGCATGTCATCCCCCGACGACTTACCTCTCCCAGCAGCCCACCTTTGCTCATAGTTTTCGCGAGCTTCTTTTATCTGGTAGCATCGGTCGGTAGCGTGATTACCCGTATCGTGAATCGTGCAGTAGTAGGACTCCCTACTTATTCTGTGCTTTTGCTGCTGTCCCCTCCCCCGGAAGGAAAAGGAAAATTTTATCCTGGTTGAAGGAATCCCCTCGGAGCCGTGGGTGGCGTTTGTAGTTTGATTATCACCCACTGGCGAAGCCTTCCGCATTTCTGCGCGCTTGCGGAGGCATTTCTTTACCGTATGTCCCACCTTGTTGCATTAGGAACAAATGATTGCCTCTCTCGCAGCTGCCACTGCATAAAAAGGCCGGGAGGTGTTATTTTCCGGTGTTGGAATAGGAGTATTTACTCCAGCAGCTGTGGCTGTGAAAGCCGTAGAGTGTTCTGACTCCATAAGCTTGCCGTCTAAGGCTGTTATGAAATCCACTAACTCGTCCTTAGGATGGAAGGGCAAAGAAAGAGCTGCACGACGCACCTTCCCCTGGACATGTAGCATATAGAACAACAGTTCCAGAGATTTGGACATATTATCCATACTTATTTCTGTTCCATTACACCAATGTGCCTCCGTTAGAATGTTGATGCACCCCTCTGTTAACGTATTGGCCGCGATAGACCCATCCCATACAGTTTGCGACGGCAAATTTGTTATTATTGAGTCAGTCACATGACTTACCTGTTTCACTACGGTGGTTGCTGCTGCACCACTGAAAACTCTCAGGAAATTCTCCCTGAATTTGTCGTAATCTTGCCCAATCTTCCGGGCAGAAAGTGCTGTGCTCTGCATTAATTGTTGAGCTCTCGTACCAGGTTGCGGTCTAGATCGAATGAAAGCAATTTTATCTGCTGGCCTGTATACGTCTGAGTTACTCATTACATCCTCACATAGAGTGAGAAATTGATAAGCGCTATAAACTTCCTCATCTCCACTAAATGGTCGCACGGATGCCTCTGTGGTTAATACCTTAAATGAAGTAGGAAATACAGCCCCAGGATTGGCTGGCCCAGCCTGTGAAGGAGTCGTCATTGTATGAGTTGTAGCCGTTGTTAGAGGAGTAAAGGTAGTGGTAGTAATAGTAGCAGTAGTAGTAGTAGCAGTAGCAGTAGTAGCAGTAGTAGCAGTAGTAGTAATCATAATGAAGTACTGAGTATCACTTCCTAATGTAAGTTTATTTAAGTCTGGGAATAAAAATAAATCAGTAAACCCTGCTAACTTTTCCTTACTTTTAGGCATTACATTATATGAGACAATAACGTAGTTATAATTCATTAATTATATACGCAAAACGTCTCCATTAGTGGTAAAAAGAAAAGTTTGTTAGAGAAATTATAAGTTACGGGTATCCCCGCTAAAAAAAAAAAACGTCTTCTCTTTCCACCTAGAAAGTCTCCTATCCACAGAAAGAAAACGTATTAAGGGTTACTATTATACACTGATAAGATTTCCTATCACGAGATGAAACTACCACGTGTAGGCCTCGCGGCCTCTTGTAGCTTCCTTATTTTCTTATGTTCTAATATAATTCCTCTTGTTTGTGTAATAGAATAATTAAGTGTAACTGTAGTGTTTTTAGTTAAATGCTTGTAGCTACTTAACTTAATTAATACTTGTAGAATCAGGTTGTAGATACGTCCTTCGTTGTCCTCGCGAAGATAGGAGTCCCCCCTTCTTCACATGACAAACGTTGGGAATGTTGTCCTTGTCCTGAGTAAGTTAAGATGAGTGAATGAGTAACATTTAATTCCCCCAGGGTCACTGGTCGCAGGAAGAAAGTTCTCAATTAAACCTCATTAACGTCTGTCCATTACAGCATCGCTTCTTTCTTCGGAAACAGTAGTAGCCGGAGAATAATTGCAGTTGATGAGATGAGTCACGGTGAGTAAGATGAGTTAGAGGTGTGGTAGCGAAGACTTGCGACGATACAGCTGTTGAGTCAACGCGCACGGTCAGCAGTCATGACCTTGAACTAACTTCTCTCTTCCCTGCGTTCCTAAATGGGTCGTTCACTCGCCAAGCTGCTGCTTGGTTCAAATAGTTTCGTTTTGTTTCAAAAAGTTTCGTCTCCCTCACAACCACTATTCCCAACACAGTTTCACAGAGATTGTAATTGTTTAGCACTGATAAGTATTCGTGCCACACGCCGCCACCAAGTTATGTTCTGGATATACCTTTACGCGAGTAATTCTACTCACACAGGTACTCACCGTGAATGTAGATGAGTAAAGTCCAGTAAGATACGTTCCAATCAATCTGTTTCGTGGGTAATATTAGTGGTGTCGTGAGGATGTAGAGAGACGCTTAGGGTTGAGGTAGTTCGTATAATTAAGTTTAAAACTATACACTTGACGAACAATGTATATGAGGAATCCCTCGTACAATCTCCTTTCTATGTTCTAGCTCTAGCCCCTCTATTAGTCCCCGGCGAGGGCGGCTCTGTGCCCTTGCCAAGCAGTTGGCAATTACCATGTTTATTTATCTACATATACCTCTGCTCCACTATTAAACATATAGTAATGAGCAAGTAATTTTTCTACCATAGAATAAACTGATAATATAACTACTCTATATAAATATCTATTATGTTACCATTTATTTATAAGAGATGCTTAATAAGCTACATGACATATCTCTCCAACCTTGTCGGCTTCTCCATCTTGCTGATTCTGCAGTAACTAGGTGTAGCCGGCCACATTGGTTGCCACCCCCATACATACATACATACATACATACGTTTCTACCCTTATAAATGCCTTAATACGATAGCATAGAGTCTATTTGGGTGGAAATTAGAGAAGGAACTGATAAGATGGTTTTGGGTGTAGTGTACAGGCCTCCAAATTTATGTAACGAGGATTCAGCTCTTATTTGGGAGGAAATAAGCAAGGCTTGTAAATATAATCGATTATGCGTGGTACTTTAATCTTTGGAGCATTGACTGGGATTTTTAATTAAAGTCTAAATTAATTATAGGAGATAATGACGGAGAGGATTTGTTAAAACTAGTTCAAGATAACTTCCTAACGCAAGCAATCAAGGAGCCCACTAGGGGAGATAATATTCTAGATTTATTACTAGCAAACAGGGAAGATTTAGTTACTGATGTGGAAGTTGGAGGTACTTTAGGAAAAAGCGACCATAGCGAAATCAGATTTTGCTTAAATTGGGAGGTGGGAGGAGGAAGTGATAATAAGCTTAGAGTACCTGATTTCAGAAAGGCTAATTATGTAGGATTAAGAAAACACCTGGAGGAGATTAACAAAAAGGCTAATTATGTAGGATTAAGAAAACACCTGGAAGAGATTACCATGGACAAGAGGGAGGGGGAGATGCGACCTGTGGTCGGGACGGAGGGGAGTTGTTGGTGAGGTCAATGCGGAAAGGGATTATAATACCTTTGTCAGCAATTCAATTGAAGGTCAAAAAAAGAATATTCCTTATAGGGCGATAAGATCACGGAAAAACGAGCCCAAGTGGATGACTGAGTTTTTAAAACACAACATAGGGGTAAAAAGGGACATGCATAAGAAAGTTAAGGATGGGCAGGTGAATATAGAGCAGTATAACGAGATGGCTAGAGCGGTAAAAAAAAAATTAACAAGAGCTGCGAAGAAGAATTATGAGATTAAGGTTGCAGGGAAGGCAAAGACCGATCCTAAGGTATTTTTTCAGGTTTATAAAACAAAGACTAGGGAATTAGTGGGGCAATTAAAAAATTAGTAGGAGGAGATTATAAGCACGGCAGAAGATATGTGTAAAATTTTAAACGATTATTTCTTAAGTGTATTTACTCAGGAGGATAAACAGAAGGTATGTACCTGATAGTGAACAGAAGTTTAGAGGAGAGGATGATGGGAAACGCAAAGATATTGTGATAACTATGGAAATGGTAGAAGAAGATATAGACGGAATGAAGAATTTTAAGCCACCAGGACCAGATGAACTGTATCCCAGAGTACTAAAAGAATGCAAAGGGGCTGTTAGTGATGCGTTAGTGCATATTTTTAAGAAATCGATTGA
>JACEEZ010020430.1:182716-185216 GCA_016584305.1 Chionoecetes opilio | reverse complement strand
CTACCACCATTAGAAGCAGAGATATCGTGAAATCCATGCGAAAATGGCCGCCATTTTTAAAAATCCAAGCTGGCCGCCATATTGTGATTGAAAAATATGTAAACATTGATCTCCTGGTTCAGTAGGTCCTAAACTTTATGAAAATGTATAGTTTTGCAAATCTCCAAACATCTCCAACGAAAGTACATAAGGAACTGGACTATAGTGAATAGCGTGAAGAATATAGATGAAGGGGAGGTGCACACTTTTGGATGCTTCCCGTGCCCTCAGCATTGTCACAACAACACACGCCGCGTGTGTGTTGTGTGTATGTGTGTGTCCGTGTGTATGTGAAGGCGTTTGTTACCTCATCAGCATACACAGACATACACCAATCACCAATCCATAGTTACCAGTCAACCTGGCAATAGTCATCCAGCAATTAACATTCACCACTCATCAGTCACCAGCTATCTACCCAGCAGTCAGCAGTCATCTAAAGATAACTATCCGGTGACCTTGACAACAATATATCTGACCCTGTTTTGTCTGTGGGTGAAGGACACTCACATAGGCTGGTCATGAGCACGCAGTTTATGTAGCGCCTTCTACACACACACACACTTGACTATATTATGCGTGTTCCCTCAGGGTAATCACGCCAGTAGACATCCACCACTTTTTACTTTTTTTCTTGTCTTGGGACACAGATATGAACACTCTCTCGTGTTTTAATTGAGGTGTTTTAGCACATTGGCACAAAACAAACATAGTATGTTATCTTTATCTGGGACATGTTGAAATGGTAGGTACTGATGTCGGTCTACTGATGCTATAAATAGCCGATCAGCTAGGCGAGGACTGGGTGGAGCGTGGAGGAGGAGGGATCGGAAGGGACGGTCCCCAGTCGTCTACGTCACAACCAATCACACCGCGTTCCGCGGCCACGTCATATTTTGGCCCCAAAAACTGCATATATCTCATTCATGGTGCATTTTTAAACAAAATGAATATGTGTACAGTGATATGTAGCTTATATTGCATCTAAAGCTTCATAATACTCCGCGTTTTAGGTGTGAGTAAACGGGTCCATTATACAATCACTTGTACTTAGCATCATTAACTATTGTAATGTAATATGGGGCACAGCAAACACAACTCTTCTTAACAATGTTAAAAAAACTACATATTTTTGCAGCTAAAGCAGTAGATGGTAAAACCATGAAGTACAATCATGTGACTCCAATTTTAAAGGAACTACAATGGCTGAATGTTAAAGACCAAATAACTCACGAAACAGGGGTCACTATGTTCAAGTATATGATCAATCTATATCCTAATCTGACCTTTCTGTAAGGGGCTTTTCTAAACTGTAGGGGACGTTACTGGTAGCACCACCAGACAACGATATCACCTGTACATCCCTATGACCAACACAGACATGGGAGCCAGATCTCTCTCTGTAAGGGGCCAAGGGTTATGGAACAGCCTTCCGTCGGTAGTTAAAGATGCTAGAACCCTACAGTCTTGCAAAACTAAACTCAAACTTGTACCTCGAGACGGGAATGAATTTCTTTTAAGGTATTTATTATATTCTTAGGTAGAACTATATGTACGTACCTTTTATAATGATTTTACTTATATATTAGTTTTATTTTAATAATATTTTTGTTCCTTTGCTTTTTTTTATTGGCATATATACTCTATATATTTTATATCGAATATTTTTCTATTTTATTTTTCTATATTTCTATGTTTTTAATGTTTTAATGTAAAACTGTATAAGGCTATATATATAGCTATAATCTTGAAAAAACTTGATTGTAACATGAATAACCACTGCCGGTGGAAATAAACTTTATTATTATTATTATTATTATCATTACTCTCCTGGAGACATACAATCAGGAGAGGTCATGTGACGGGAAGGTCAATACACAGACGAGGACAGAGGGGCGCGAACACACACACACACACACACACACACACACACACACACACACACACACACACATACACACACACACACACACACACACACACACACACACGGTACGGTACTCCGTGGTGTAGGGGAAGCACGCTCGGTTCACAACCGAGAAGTCCCGGGTTCGATCCCCGGGCGGAGCGGAAACAGATGGGCTGTTTCCTTAAAACCCGAGCCCCTGTCCACCCAGCAGTGAATGGGTACCGGGTGTTAGCCGGGGTTTGTGACCTGCTCTCCGGGGTGCTGGCTTCGGCCAAAACTAAGCACTAAGGATGAATGATAAAAAAAATTTGATATGGAGACGGGGCCATACGAGCATTGCTCTGGCCCTGTAAAATACAACTAGATGAATACAACTAGATGAATACACACACACACACACACACACACGTTCACAACCTCCCCACACACAAACACACACACGAGAAGGAAATTAGTATTGATAGCAGTTATGAAATATTATTAAATATCATTATTGTCAAGATCAATTTAGTAATTAACGCGATATTGTTACTGTTATCATTGTTACAATTA
>JACEEZ010020430.1:150216-177716 GCA_016584305.1 Chionoecetes opilio | reverse complement strand
GGTACGCCGTAGGTCCAATGAAAGGTGAAATATAGATTATTTCGAATTAGGCAGGGTGTTTTCTTATGTAAAATTGAATTTTATGGGTGGTTTGTCCGGTTCAACGTTTTGGTTTGAGCACTTCTTGCTATGCAACAATGGACTTTTATATTTATATGCAAAACATAGCTTAGCCCCGCTAAAGTAAGGGCTTCATTTGCACCTATCATCAATTCTTGATCCACGTTACAAATTAATGTAAGACTGGGGCGAAATTATACGAGGGCAGGTTGATACTGCGACAATAGCTTCGCAAAAACGCCAACAGGTGGCATGTAAATAGCCTTGTTTGGAGCGTTGCCATGGTAACTTCCTTGTCTGACCGGCGCAAGGCGCGGGGTATGTCAAGGGGTAAGTAATTGATTTTAAATAAAAAGTAAACTGTTTTTGGATGTGAGAATGCGTTAATTGTTTCATCTACTGTCACTGATGGGCGTGTTTGAAGTGATTTTATGACTCTTTCGTTCATTTTTCTATAATATCTCAAAGTTTGGGAGCAATCAATTATGTCAACAATTGTAGTTTGTCACCACGATGCACGTTTTAAACAGCCGGGGCATGTTGTATTAGGCAATATCAACCTGCTCCGGTGGAAATTCCTGTATTGTCGGGATGATCGCATGGCAAATAGTATAAACAATTATTTACAGTGTCAGGTGTTATAAATGGGCTTGATTGCCCTGTACCTACTGGTGTCGAAGAAAGGTCAGGGAGGATATGTGTGCGAGTTCTGTAGATTAGGCATGTGCCCAGAGTACACCCAGGACAAGCTGGTGTGTACCCAGAGTACACCCAAGACAAGCTGGTGTGTACCCAGAGTACACCCAAGACAGGCTGGTGTGTACCCAGAGTACACCCAAGACAAGCTGGTGTGTGCCCAGAGTACACCCAAGACAGGCTGGTGTGTACCCAGAGTACACCCAAGACAAGCTGGTGTGTGCCCAGAGTACACCCAAGACAGGCTGGTGTGTACCCAGAATACACCCAAGACAAGCTGGTGTGTGCCCAGAGTACACCCAAGACAGGCTGGTGTGTGCCCAGAGTACACCCAAGACAGGCTGGTGTGTACCCAGAATACACCCAAGACAAGCTGGTGTGTGCCCAGAGTACACCAAAGACAGGCTGGTGTGTACCCAGAGTACACCCAAGACAAGCTGGTGTGTGCCCTGAGTACACCCAAGACAAGCTGGTGTGTGCCCAGAGTAAACCCAAGACAAGCTGGTGTGTGCCCAGAGTACACCCAAGACAGGCTGGTGTGTACCCAGAGTACACCCAAGACAGGCTGGTGTGTACCCTGAGTACACCCAAGACAAGCTGGTGTGTACCCAGAGTACACCCAAGACAAACTGGTGTGTGCCCAGAGTACACCCAAGACAAACTGGTGTGTGCCCAGAGTACACCCTAAACAGGCTGGTGTGTACCCAGAGTACACCCAAGACAGGCTGGTGTGTACCCTGAGTACACCCAAGACAAGCTGGTGTGTACCCAGAGTACACCCAAGACAAGCTGGTGTGTGCCCAGAGTACACCAAGACAAGCTGGTGTGTACCCAGAGCCAGAGTACACCCAAGACAAGCTGGTGTGTGCCCAGAGTAACACCCATGACAAGCTGGTGTGTGCCCTGAGTACACCCAAGACAAGCTGGTGTGTGCCCAGAGTACACCCAAGACAGGCTGGTGTGTACCCAGAATACACCCGAGACAAGCTGGTGTGTGCCCAGAGTACACCCAAGACAGGCTGGTGTGTACCCAGAATACACCCAAGACAAGCTGGTGTGTGCCCAGAGTACACCCAAGACAGGCTGGTGTGTACCCAGAGTACACCCAAGACAAGCTGGTGTGTGCCCTGAGTACACCCAAGATAAGCTGGCGTGTGCCCAGAGTACACCCAAGACGAGCTGGTCTGTGCCCAGAGTACACCCAAGACAGGCTGGTGTGTACCCAGAGTACACCCAAGACAGGCTGGTGTGTACCCTGAGTACACCCAAGACAGGCTTGTGTGTACCCAGAGCCAGAGTACACCCAAGACAGGCTGGTGTGTGCCCTGAGTACACCCAAGACAAGCTGGTGTGTACCCAGAATGCACCCAAGACAAGCTGGTGTGTGCCCACAGTACACCCAAAGACAAGCTGGTGTGTACCCAGAGCCAGAGTACACCCAAGACAAGCTGGTGTGTACCCAGAGCCAGAGTACACCCAAGACAAGCTGGTGTGTGCACAGAGTACACCCCAAGACAAGCTGGTGTGTGCCCTGAGTACACCCAAGACAAGACTGGTGTGTACCCAGAGTACACCCAAAACAGGCTGGTGTGTGCCCAGAGTACACCCAAGACAGGCTGGTGTGTACCCAGAGTACACCCAAGACAAGCTGGGGTGTGCCCAGAGTACACCCAAGACAAGCTGGTGTGTACCCAGACCAGAGTACACCCAAGACAAGCTGGTGTGTGCCCAGAGTACACCCAAGACAGTCTGGTGTGTACCCAGAGTACACCCAAGACAAGCTGGTGTGTGCCCTGAGTACACCCAGGACAAGCTGGTGTGTACCCAGAGCCAGAGTACACCCAAGACAAGCTGGTGTGTACCCAGAGCCAGAGTACACCCAAGACAAGCTGGTGTGTGCCCAGAGTACACCCAAGACAAGCTGGTGTGTACCCAGAGCCAGAGTACACCCAAGACAAGCTGGTGTGTGCCCAGAGTACACCCAAGACAAGCTGGTGTGTGCCCAGAGTACACCCAAGACAAGCTGGTGTGTGCCCTGAGTACACCCAAGACAAGCTGGTGTGTACCCAGAGTACACCCAATACAGGCTGGTGTGTGCCCAGAGTACACCCAAGACAGGCTGGTGTGTGCCCTGAGTACACCCAAGACAAGCTGGTGTGTGCCCAGAGTACACCCATGACAAGCTGGTGTGTGGCCCAGAGTACACCCAAGACAAGCTGGTGTGTGCCCAGAGTACACCCAAGACAAGCTGGTGTGTGCCCAGAGTACACCCCAAGACAGGCTGGTGTGTACCCAGACTACACCCAAGACAAGCTGGTGTGTGCCCAGAGTACACCCAAGACAGGCTGGTGTATACCCAGAGTACAAACCCAAGACAAGCTGGTGTGTGCCCTGAGTACACCCAAGACAAGCTGGTGTGTGCCCAGAGTACACCCAAGACAGGCTGGTGTGTACCCAGAGTACACCCAAGAACAGGCTGGTGTGTGCCCAGAGTACATCCAAGACAGGCTGGTGTGTGCCCAGAGTACACCAAGACAGGCTGGTGTGTACACTGAGTACACCCAAGACAGGCTGGTGTGTACCCAGAGTACACCCAAGACAAGCTGGTGTGTACCCAGAGTACACCCAAGACAAGTTGGTGTGTGCCCTGAGTACACCCAAGACAAGCTGGTGTTACCCAGAGTACACCCAAGACAAGCTGGTGTGTGCCCTGAGTACACCCAAGACAGGCTGGTGTGTACCCAGAGCCAGAGTACACCCAAGACAGGCTGGTGTGTACCCAGAGCCAGAGTACACCCAAGACAAGCTGGTGTGTACCCAGAGTACACCCAATACAGGCTGGTGTGTGCCCAGAGTACACCCAAGACCGGCTGGTGTGTGCCCTGAGTACACCCAAGACAGGCTGGTGTGTGCCCAGAGTTCCCCCAAGACAAGCTGGTGTGTGCCCAGAGTACACCCAAGACAAGCTGTGTGTGTGCCCAGAGTACACCCAAGACAAGCTGGTGTGTACCCAGAGTACACCCAAGACAAGCTGGTGTGTGCCCAGAGTACAACCAAGACAAGCTGGTGTGTGCCCAGAGTACACCAAGACAAGCTGGTGTGTGCCCAGAGCACACCCAAGACAGGCTGGTGTGTGCCCAGAGTACACCCAAGACAAGCTGGTGTGTGCCGAGAGTACACCCAAGACAGGCTGGTGAGTACCCAGAGTACACCCAAGACAAGCTGGTGTGTGCCCTGAGTACACCCAAGACAGGTTGGTGTGTACCCAGAGTACACCCAAGACAAGCTGGTGTGTGCCCAGAGTACACCCAAGACAGGCTGGTGTGTGCCCAGAGTACACCCAAGACAGGGCTGGTGTGTGCCCAGAGTACACCCAAGACAGGCTGGTTGTGTGCCCAGAGTACACCCAAGACAGGCTGGTTGTGTGCCCAGAGTACACCCAAGACAGGCTGGTGTGTGCCCAGAGTAACACCCAAGACAAGCTGGTGTGTGCCCTGAATACACCCAAGACAGGCTGGTGTGTACCCAGAGCCAGAATACACCCAAGACAAGCTGGTGTGTGGCCCAGAGTACAAACCAAGACAAGCTGGTGTGTGCCCTGAGTACACACCCAAGACAAGCTGGTGTGTGCCCTGAGTACACCCAAGACAGGCTGGTGTGTACCCAGAGCCAGAGTACACCCAAGACAAGCTGGTGTGTTCCCAGAGTACACCCAAGACAGGCTGGTGTCTGCCCAGAGTACACACCAAGACAAGCTGGTGTGTACCCAGAGCCAGAGTACACCCAAGACAAGCTGGTGTGTACCCAGAGCCAGAGTACACCCAAGACAGGCTGGTGTGTGCCCAGAGTACACCCAAGACAGGCTGGTATGTACCCAGAGTACACCCAAGACAAGCTGGTGTGTGCCCAGAGTACACCCAAGACAAGCTGGTGTGTGCCCAGAGTACACCAAAGACAGGCTGGTGAGTACCCAGAGTACACCCAAGACAGGCTGGTGTGTACCCAGAGTACACCCAAGACAAGCTGGTGTGTGCCCAGAGTACACCCAAGACAAGCTGGTGTGTGCCCTGAGTACACCCAAGACAAGCTGGTGTGTGCCCTGAGTACACCCAAGACAGGCTGGTGTGTATCCAGAGTACACCCAAGACAGGCTTGTGTGTGCCCAGAGTACACCCAAGACAGACTGGTGTTTACCCAGAGTACACACAAGACAGGCTGGTGTGTGCCCAGAGTACACCCAAGACAGGCTGGTGTGTACCCAGAGTACACCCAAGACAAGCTGGTGTGTGCCCTGAGTACACCCAAGACAGGCTGGTGTGTACCCAGAGTACACCCAAGACAAGCTGGTGTGTGCCCTGAGTACACCCAAGACAAGCTGGTGTGTGCCCTGAGTACACCCAAGACAGACTGGTGTGTACCCAGAGTACACCCAAGACAAGCTGGTGTGTGCCCAGAGTACACCCAAGACAGGCTGGTGTGTACCCAGAGTACACCCAAGACAAGCTGGTGTGTGCCCAGAGTACACCCAAGACAGGCTGGTGTGTACCCAGAATACACCCAAGACAAGCTGGTGTGTGCCCAGAGTACACCCAAGACAGGCTGGTGTGTGCGCAGAGTACACCCAAGACAGGCTGGTGTGTACCCAGAATACACCCAAGACAAGCTGGTGTGTGCCCAGAGTACACCAAAGACAGGCTGGTGTGTACCCAGAGTACACCCAAGACAAGCTGGTGTGTGCCCTGAGTACACCCAAGACGAGCTGGTGTGTGCCCAGAGTACACCCAAGACAAGCTGGTGTGTGCCCAGAGTACACCCAAGACAGGCTGGTGTGTACCCAGAGTACACACAAGACAGGCTGGTGTGTACCCTGAGTACACCCAAGACAAGCTGGTGTGTACTCAGAGTACACCCAAGACAAGCTGGTGTGTGCCCAGAGTACACCCAAGACAAACTGGTGTGTGCCCAGAGTACACCCAAGACAGGCTGGTGTGTACCCAGAGTACACCCAAGACAGGCTGGTGTGTACCCTGAGTACACCCAAGACAAGCTGGTGTGTACCCAGAGTACACCCAAGACAAGCTGGTGTGTGCCCAGAGTACACCCAAGACAAGCTGGTGTGTACCCAGAGCCAGAGTACACCCAAGACAAGCTGGTGTGTGCCCAGAGTACACCCAATGACAAGCTGGTGTGTGCCCTGAGTACACCCAAGACAAGCTGGTGTGTGCCCAGAGTACACCCAAGACAGGCTGGTGTGTACCCAGAATACACCCAAGACAAGCTGGTGTATGCCCAGATTAACACTAAGACAGGCTGGTGTGTACCCAGAGTACATCCAAGACAAGCTGGTGTGTGCCCTGAGTACACCCAAGATAAGCTGGCGTGTGCCCAGAGTACACCCAAGACGAGCTGGTGTGTGCCCAGAGTACACCCAAGACAGGCTGGTGTGTACCCAGAGTACACCCAAGACAGGCTGGTGTGTACCCTGAGTACACCCAAGACAGGCTTGTGTGTACCCAGAGCCAGAGTACACCCCCAAGACAGGCTGGCGTGTGCCCTGAGTACACCCAAGACAAGCTGGTGTGTACCCAGAATACACCCAAAGACAAGCTGGTGTGTGCCCACAGTACACCCAAGACAAGCTGGTGTGTACCCAGAGCCAGAGTACACCCAAGACAAGGCTGGTTTGTGCCCAGAGCCATAGTACACCCTAGACAAGCTGGTGTGTGCCCAGAGTACACCCAAGAAAGCTGGTGTGTGCCCTGAGTACACCCAAGACAGGCTGGTGTGTGCCCAGAGTACACCCAAGACAGGCTGGTGTGTACCCAGAGTACACCCAAGATAAGCTGGGGTGTGCCCAGAGTACACCCAAGACAAGCTGGTGTGTACCCAGAGCCAGAGTACACGCAAGACAAGCTGGTGTGTGCCCAGAGTACACCCAAAACAGGCTGGTGTGTACCCAGAGTACACCCAAGACAAGCTGGTGTTGTGTGCCCTGAGTACACCCAAGACAAGCTGGTGTGTACCCAGCCAGTACACCCAAGACAGCTGTAGTGCCAGAGTACACCCAAGACAAGCTGTTTGTGTACCCAGAGCCAGAGTACACCCAAGACAAGCTGGTTGTGCCCAGAGTACACCCAAGACAAGCTGGTGTGTGCCCAGAGTACACCCAAGACAAGCTGGTGTGTGCCCTGAGTAAACCCAAGACAAGCTGGTGTGTCCCAGAGTACACCCAATACAGGCTGGTGTGTGCCCAGAGTACACCCAAGACAGGCTGGTGTGTGCCCTGAGTACACCCAAGACAAGGCTGGTGTGTGCCCAGAGTACACCCAAGACAAGCTGGTGTGTGCCCAGAGTACACCCAAGACAAGCTGGTGTGTGCCCAGAGTACACCCAAGACAAGGCTGGTGTGTCCCAGACTACACCCAAGACAAGCTGGTGTGTGCCCAGAGTACACCCAAGACAGGCTGGTGTGTACCCAGATACACCCAAGACAAGCTGGTGTGTGCCCTGAGTACACCCAAGACAGCTGGTGTGTGCCCTGAAGTCACCCAAGACAGGCCTTTGTGTACCCAGGAGCCCAGAGTACACCCCAAGACAGGCTGGTGTGTGACCCAGATCCAGAGTACACCCAAGACAGGCTGGTGTGTACCCAGAGATACACCCAAGTACAGGCTGGTGTGTGGCCTAGAGTACACCCAAGACCGGCTGGTGTGTGCCCTGAGTACACCCAAGACAGGCTGGTGTGTGCCCAGAGTACACCCAAGACACCGTGGTGTGTGCCCAGAGTATACCCAAGACAGCTGGTGTGTGCCCAGAGTACACCCAAGACAGCTGGTGTGTGACCCAGAGTACACCCAAGACAAGGCTGGTGTGTGCCCAGAGTACATCCAAGACAGGCTGGTGTGTGCCCAGAGTACACCCAAGACAGGCTGGTGTGTGCCCAGAGTACACACCAAGACAGGCTGGTGTGTACCCAGAGTACACCCAAGACAGGCTGGTGTGTACCCGAGTACACCCAAGACAAGCTGGTGTGTGCCCTGAGTACACCCAAGACAAGCTTGGTGTGTACCCAGAGTACACCCAAGACAAGCTGGTGTGTGCCCTGAGTACACCCAAGACAGGCTGGTGTGTACCCAGAGCCAGAGTACAACCCAAGACAGGCTGGTGTGTGACCCAGAGCCAGAGTACACCCAAGACAAGCTGGTGTGTACCCAGAGTACACCCAATACAGGCTGGTGTGTGCCTAGAGTACACCCAAGACCGGCTGGTGTGTGCCCTGAGTACACCCAAGACAGGCTAGTGTGTGCCCAGAATACACCCAAGACAAGCTGGTGTGTGCCCAGAGTACACCCAAGACAAGCTGGTGTGTGCCCAGAGTACACCCAAGACAAGCTGGTGTGTGCCCAGAGTACACCCAAGACAAGCTGGTGTGTACCCAGAGTACACCCAAGACAAGCTGGTGTGTGCCCAGAGTACAACCAAGACAAGCTGGTGTGTGCCCAGAGTACACCCAAGACAAGCTGGTGTGTACCCAGAGTACACCCAAGACAGGCTGGTGTGTGCCAAGAGTACACCCAAGACAGGCTGGTGTGTGCCCAGAGTACACCCAAGACAAGCTGGTGTGTGCCCAGAGTACAACCAAGACAAGCTGGTGTGTGCCCAGAGCACACCCAAGACAGGCTGGTGTGTACCCAGAGTACACCCCAAGACAAGCTGGTGTGTGCCCAGAGTACACCCAAGACAGGCTAGTGTGTACCCAGAGTACAACCCAAGACAAGCTGGTGTGTGCCCTGAGTACACCCAAGACAGGCTGGTGTGTACCCAGAGTACACCCAAGGACAAGCTGGTGTGTGCCCAGAGTACACCCAAGACTGGCTGGTGTGTGCCCAGAGTACACCCAAGACAGGCTGGTGTGTGCCCAGAGTACACCCAAGACAGGCTGGTGTGTGCCCAGAGTACACCCAAGACAGGCTGGTGTGTGCCAAGAGTACACCCAAGACAGGCTGGTGTGTGCCCAGAGTACACCCAAGACAAGCTGGTGTGTGCACTGAGTACACCCAAGACAGGCTGGTGTGTACCCAGAGCCAGAGTACACCCAAGACAAGCTGTGTGTGCCCAGAGTACAACCAAGACAAGCTGGTGTGTGCCCTGAGTACACCCAAGACAAGCTGGTGTGTGCCCTGAGTACACCCAAGACAGGCTGGTGTGTACCCAGAGCCAGAGTACACCCAAGACAAGCTGGTGTGTGCCCAGAGTACACCCAAGACAGGCTGGTGTCTGCCCAGAGTACACCCAAGACAAGCTGGTGTGTACCCAGAGCCAGAGTACACCCAAGACAAGCTGGTGTGTACCCAGAGCCAGAGTACACCCAAGACAGGCTGGTGTGTGCCCAGAGTACACCCAAGACAGGCTGGTGTGTACCCAGAGTACACCCAAGACAAGCTGGTGTGTGCCCAGAGTACACCCAAGACAAGCTGGTGTGTGCCCTGAGTACACCCAAGACAAGCTGGTGTGTGCCCTGAGTACACCCAAGACAGGCTGGTGTGTATCCAGAGTACACACAAGACAGGCTGGTGTGTGCCCAGAGTACACCCAAGACAGGCTGGTGTGTGCCCAGAGTACACCCAAGACAGGCTGGTGTGTACCCAGAGTACACCCAAGACAAGCTGGTGTGTGCCCAGAGTACACCCAAGACAAGCTGGTGTGTGCCCTGAGTACACCCAAGACAAGCTGGTGTGTGCCCAGAGTACACCCAAGACAGACTGGTGTGTACCCAGAGTACACACAAGACAGGGGCTGGTGTGTGGCCCAGAGTACACCCAAGACAGGCTGGTGCGTTGCCCTGAGTACACCCAAGACAGACTGGTGTGTACCCAGAGTACACCCAAGACAAGCTGGTGTGTGCCCTGAGTACACCCAAGACAGACTGGTGTGTACCCAGAGTACACCCAAGACAAGCTGGTGTGTGCCCTGAGTAACACCAAGACAAGCTGGTGTGTGCCCTGAGTACACCCAAGACAGACTGGTGTGTACCCAGAGTACACCCAAGACAAGCTGGTGTGTGCCCAGAGTACACCCAAGACAGGCTGGTGTGTACCCAGAATACACCCAAGACAAGCTGGTGTGTGCCCAGAGTACACCCAAGACAGGCTGGTGTGTGCCCAGAGTACACCCAAGACAGGCTGGTGTGTACCCAGAATACACCCAAGACAAGCTGGTGTGTGCCCAGAGTACACCAAAGACAGGCTGGTGTGTACCCAGAGTACACCCAAGACAAGCTGGTGTGTGCCCTGAGTACACCCAAGACAAGCTGGTGTGTGCCCAGAGTACACCCAAGACAAGCTGGTGTGTGCCCAGAGTACACCCAAGACAGGTTGGTGTGTACCCTGAGTACACCCAAGACAAGCTGGTGTGTACCCAGAGTACACCCAAGACAAGCTGGTGTGTGCCCAGAGTACACCCAAGACAAACTGGTGTGTGCCCAGAGTACACCCAAGACAGGCTGGCGTGTACCCAGAGTACACCCAAGACAGGCTGGTGTGTACCCTGAGTACACCCAAGACAAGCTGGTGTGTACCCAGAGTACACCCAAGACAAGCTGGTGTGTGCCCAGAGTACACCCAAGACAAGCTGGTGTGTACCCAGAGCCAGAGTACACTCAAGACAAGCTGGTGTGTGCCCAGAGTACACCCAAGACAGGCTGGTGTGTGCCCAGAGTACACCCCAGACAAGCTGGTGTGTGCCCTGAGTACACCCAAGACAAGCTGGTGTGTGTCCAGAGTACACCCAAGACAGGCTGGTGTGTGCCCAGAGTACACCCAAGACAAGCTGGTGTGTGCCCTGAGTACACCCAAGACAAGCTGGTGTGTGCCCAGAGTACACCCAAGACAGGCTGGTGTGTGCCCAGAGTACAACCCAAGACAAGCTGGTGTGTGCCCAGAGTACACCCAAGACAAGCTGGTGTGTGTGCCCAGAGTACACCCAAGACAGGCTGGTGTGTGCCCAGAGTACACCCAAGACAAGCTGGTGGTGTGCCCTGAGTACACCCAAGACAAGCTGGTGTGTGCCCAGAGTACACCCAAGACAGGTGGTGTGTGTACCCAGAATACACCCAAGACAAGCTGGTGTGTGCCCAGATTACACCTAAGACAGGCTGGTGTGTACCCAGAGTACACCCAAGACAAGCTGGTGTGTGCCCTGAGTACACCCAAGATGAGCTGGCGTGTGCCCAGAGTACACCCAAGACGAGCTGGTGTGTGCCCAGAGTACACCCAAGACAGGCTGGTGTGTACCCAGAGTACACCCAAGACAGGCTGGTGTGTGCCCAGAGTACACCCAAGACAGGCTGGTGTGTACCCAGAGTACAACCCAAGACAAGCTGGGGTGTGCCCAGAGTACACCCAAGACAAGCTGGTGTGTACCCAGAGCCAGAGTACACCCAAGACAAGCTGGTGTGTGCCCAGAGTACACCCAAGACAGGCTGGTGTGTACCCAGAGTACACCCAAGACAAGCTGGTGTGTGCCCTGAGTACACCCAAGACAAGCTGGTGTGTAACCCAGAGCCAGAGTACACCCAAGACAAGCTGGTGTGTACCCAGAGCCAGAGTACACCCAAGACAAGGCTGGTGTGTGCCCAGAGTACACCCAAGACAAGCTGGTGTGTACCCAGAGCCAGAGTACACCCAAGACAAGCTGGTGTGTGCCCAGAGTACACCCAAGACAAGCTGGTGTGTGCCCAGAGTACACCCAAGACAAGCTGGTGTGTGCCCTGAGTAAACCCAAGACAAGCTGGTGTGTACCCAGAGTACACCCAATACAGGCTGGTGTGTGCCCAGAGTACACCCAAGACAGGCTGGTGTGTGACCTGAGTACACCCAAGACAGGCTGGTGTGTGCCCAGAGTACACCCAAGACAAGCTGGTGTGTGCCCAGAGTACACCCAAGACAAGCTGGTGTGTGCCCAGAGTACACCCAAGACAAGCTGGTGTGTGCCCAGAGTACACCCAAAACAGGCTGGTGTGTACCCAGACTACACCCAAGACAAGCTGGTGTGTGCCCAGAGTACACCCAAGACAGGCTGGTGTGTACCCAGAGTACACCCAAGACAAGCTGGTGTGTGCCCAGAGTACACCCAAGACAGGCTGGTGTGTACCTAGAGTACACCCAAGACAAGGTGGTGTGTGACCAGAGTACACCCAAGACAGGCTGGTGTGTGCCCGGAGTACACCCAAGACAGGCTGGTGGTGGGGCAGCAGGCCAGAGACGGGTTCATCCGGGCTTGGGCCCACCACCGGGAGACCATGCCCTGCTTCAGGTCTAAGAAGGACATGATGGACACGTTCTAGGCCAACGTAGAGGCTGTGACACTGTGATGTAGTGCCTGATGAACCAACTGATCAGAAAGAGCTTACCACGCTAGTCATTTGGAACTCATATTGTGCAGGATGCAATACACAGGACCAACCGGACACTGCGTACTCATTTAAGCATTATTCGATAAGGGTGCAATATAAAAGTGCGATTTTGCATAGTAAGAATTGCTCATATGCAAAAATGGAATTAGAAAAATTCGTCTTAGAATTCCATTTTACATAGGAAATTGGCATGCTAAAGTTGAGAAAAAGAATTTTTGTTATACGGCGTACCCTAACCAGGATACAGCTAAGGCTTAGTCTCATAGCTGGAGTGTGTGGGCATT
This sequence comes from Chionoecetes opilio, assembly GCA_016584305.1. Lineage (NCBI taxonomy): Eukaryota > Metazoa > Arthropoda > Malacostraca > Decapoda > Majidae > Chionoecetes > Chionoecetes opilio. Next base: position 165,263 of record JACEEZ010020430.1, on the reverse strand, counting down.
GATACTTGACTCAGAGAATCAGTGTGACGGGAAAAGTTAAACAGAGAACCAGTGACGGGACATTTACTCAATCATTTAGGTTAAGAAGGAGTTATAGGATTACGGTTTTGAGCACGAGCTGAGAGTCGCGTCGTGTCGCTGTTATTAGCATTAAGTATGTATTTAATTTAAGACATAAGTTAAGATATTAGGTTAAAGTTGGGAAGTAATTACTGGTGAATCAGTAAAGTGCAAATATAGTAAGTTTCTGATAACGCGTTGTTATTCAGACCCATTAGTACTTACATATTTTCTTAATCTTATAAATTTTTTTCACACTTATTGTGGGTGGTGGCAGCGTAATAACCAGGATTGTGGAGCCCTCTTGAATTAACGTCAAAGTAATAAATTATAAAGGGGGGCGCTACAAAGGAATCCCGCGAAGTCGCAGAAGATCCCAGAGTAACTCACGATGCACTGAGTCAAACGCCTTCTTAAGATCAACATAGGCTGCAAACATCCCCTGTCGAAACTCACGTCGGCGTTCCACCAGGACACGAAGCGCTTGGATACGGTCCGTTGTTGACTTACCAGGTGTGAACCCAGACTGCTGAGGTATCTGATGCTTAAGCAGATGACTGCGAATCCGTGTCAGCAATAGATGGGCAAGCACCTTGCCTGGCACGCTGAGCAGTGTATTGCCGCGGTAATTGTTGCAGTCCTGACGGTTCCCTTTCCCTTTCGAGATAGGGACGACCAGCCCCCTTTTCCAGTAGGAGGAACGGTACCTGATTGTCACACGGCAGTCAGGACAGCATGCAACCCGCGGATCATGGCCTCACCCCCAGCTTTGAGGAGCTCCGCACTGATATTACAAACACCAGCTGCCTTTCCACCCTTCAACTTTGCTACAGCCTTTCTGACTTCGTCAAGAGAGGGTGTGGTTTCGTCAATGGGAGGATCAGCATCCACTGCCTGTAACCCAGTGGTGTGAAGCTTCTCAGTTGGAGGGTCCACCGTGAACAACTGCCCAAAGTACTCAGCCCAACGAGCCATCATCCCATCCATGTCCGACACGAGGCGCCCATCTGCTGTTCGAATAGCACTCGCCCGAGATGGAGACTTGGAACGGAGCTTTTACAGGGCTCGGTAAGCGGGTCGGAGGTCATTAGCGTTCAAATGACCCTCGACATCCTCAGCGAGACTCCTGACATACCTCTCCTTGTCTCTCCCCAGGAGGGTTCTAGTCCGGCGTGACAAAGCCCTGTGCTGGTCCTGGTTCCCAGCCAGCCTGGCAGCGCGTCTCATCTCGATTTTCTCCAGCGTCTCCGTCGAGACAAAACCACGCCTTGACCTTGGGCGCTCCCCAATACACTCCTTGGCAGCCTGTAGAGTTTCATGTTTGAAGGTATCCCACAGTTCTACAGGGTCATCGAGGGCACCAAGCACATCAAATCGATTTGAGACTGCCACCGCATACTCATGGGCACATGTCAAGTCCTTCAGTTTCTCAAGATGAAACACAGTATGGTTACCTCTTGAGATTTTTCTGGACTTGACATGAAGCTTAAGTGTAGCAACAACAAGTCTGTGATCTGTTCCAAAGAACTCAGCACTCCGGTAACACCTGCAGTTCTGGAGGATCCTCCAACGAGTACTAACGAGGACGTGGTCGATCTCATTAGCTACCCCTCCGGCATTACTATACCATGTCCAGCGGTGCAGCTCTGGTCTCTGATACCAAGAACCTGCAATTCTCAACCTTCTGGACCTTGCAAAATTCAGAAGTAGAGAACTGCTGGTGTTTCTGGTACCGGCGCCATGGAGACCAGCACATAGCTCGTAGCCATCTCTCACAGTGCCAGTAGTAGCATTGAACTCGCCATCACCATCCATTCATGTCACACATTTCATCACCATCCATTAATTCACCCAGCCTCCTTTTAAAGCTCCCTATTGACTCTGCACTGACCACCTGACGAATCCAGTCCATGGAATTCACTGACGACGAGTCTATTCCAATCATTTACCACCCTATTTGTGCACCAGTTTTTTCCCTATTTCCTTTTTAAATATACGCTTCTCCAGCTTGAATCCGTTACTTCTTGTTCTACCCTGAGTACTAGCCGTGAGAACTTTTCCTACATTTCCTTTATTGTATCTCTTTAATTAACCACTTACAAACTTCAAGCAGATCGCCCCTTATTCTACGTCGCTCGAGTGATAGGAATCTGATAGGAATGTGGTTTGACGGGGCTGTAAAAAAATCAGAGACGTGGCTGGATACAAAGTTGGAGATAGAGATTTAGCCATCACCTCAGTGAGAATGCTTAGCGTTATATTTTCTAACTGGAAACGGATAATCTGCTGATATCTCAACCCCGCAACAATACGCGTTGTTTTTCCCTGTTTATATAAATAACTATTTTTTCTCATATAAACCTTTTTTAAACTTAGTCGTTCATATTTTGATAGTTATCAGCCTCATAAACCTTTTTGCACAGTATTAATAATAAGAAAAAAAATCTTTGGAGAATGAAAAACCATGTTCATATATGAGACGCGCCGAACCAGAGGGACATAATTGTTAAACGCCAGAAAACGCCACTAAAGTTTGTAAATGTTAAAGTAATCGTCCAGACCATTTCATCATTCCTGATTTAATGCAGTCAAAATATAGCCATTATCGAGTATATCAACGATATGTTGTCACATTTTGCATTTGTGTCACCCGTTTTTAAATGATCCGCAATCAAACTCTGTAAATTCCCGGGCTCTTAAATACAACTGGCGACCAGCAGACGACGGACAATGGCTCAGTGACGTCACGTCAGGCGGCCTTCCAGCCCCGCGCTAATACAAATACACGTAAACTCAGAAATAAATATAGTACTTGAAGAATTTTGGGTGTTTCTGATATATTATTTTTGCGATATGGCATATACTTGCATCCTTTATGGGTGCAGCAAGATAACTGTGCCATTCCAGAGAGCTTATCACCCGTTCCCGACCTATACGGCCACGATATATGTGTGGAGACGTGTGGAGCGCCGGGGTAGAGCGTGGCCACCGAGATGATAAGGCCTGGTGGATCGCCCGTGACGTCACACCATGAGGATCTCGCGCGCTCGACCGCTCCGCTCCCCGTACAGGTTTACTTTCTCAGTTCACGCTCTTATTTATGTCGTCAATCTGAATCCCTGTCATTATCATCAATGGTGGTGGTGGTATTGTTGTTGTTGTTGTGGTAGTGGTGGGGGTGGGGGTGGTGGTGGTGGTGGTAGAGGTGGTGCTGGTGGTGGTAGAGGTGGTGCTGGTGGTGTTGTGGTGGTGGTGGTATTGTTGTTGTTGTGGTGGTGGTGGTGTTGTGGTGGTGGTGGTGTTATTGTGGTGGTGTGGTGGTGGTGGTAGTGGTGGGGTTGTGGTGGTGGTGGTGTGGTGGTGGTGGTGGTGGTATTGTTGTGGTGGTGGTGGTGGTAGAGGTGGTGGTGGTGGTGGTGGTTGTGGTAGAGGTGGTGGTGGTGGTGGTGGTGGTTGTGGTAGAGGTGGTGGTGGTTTGGTGGTGGTGGTGGTGTGGTGGTGGTGGTGGTGGTCTTTCAAGATGAAGAGACCATTAATAACCATCGCTATAGATTTCAAGAAAGCCTTCGACAGTGTGAAAAGAAAGCCCCTAATTGAATGCCTAAAAAAGTTCAGGATACATCCACACATAATTGACGTCATAAGTGACATATACCTAAATGACAAGACCATCCTGTATCTAAACAATGAGATCATAACAAACATGGATGTCACCAGCGGAATAAGGCAAGGTTGCAATGGTTCAACATCACTGTTCTTAATGATAACATATATCATCATCCTACACCTGAACCAAACAAATATTGGATTTAAAGATGAGAACTGCTTTATCCTTGCCTTGTTTTATGCAGATGATGGCCTTATTTTAGCACAAAGTGAATCAGGTGCCCTAAACATGACATTGACACTCATCTTAGCAGCAAGAGCAAGTGAAACAGTCAACAGTTATTTAAAAGAGCATAATACCAACATATACCAACTTGGTATAGTACACAACACGAAATAACTGACAAATTAAAAATTAAAAGAGCATGATACCAAGAAATGGAAAGCAGAACTACTTGAAAAAGAGACACTTAGACTTTACAGAACATACAAAACACACATAAAAGAAAGACTTTTATGATAAATGATGAATCCACTACAACTTTGATAAGATGCAGAAGCAATACACTGAAACTAAACTAAACTACAGGAACAGACACACCCTCGGGAACACAGCATGCACGACATGTAACACTGGACTGCAGGAAACTTTAGAACACTTCCTATTACAGTGCGAGGAATATAAAGACATAAGGAAACACTTAAACTTTCTACAAGACAACACACTGACAAATGCTTAAAAACTTGCAACATTTTTACTCCTAGCAGATGAACAGGATGCAGATGTGAAGAAACAAACTTTGTTACTGATGTGGAAAATAAGGAAACAGCAAGAACATTGATTAGCAAGCAAGAAAGCCAAGACATTTCACAAGAGCATTCACAAGTATAAGCACAAAACGGGGTGATCAAGCAACAAACACCACAACACTTCAAGAATCAGAAAAAAATCACCGATACTAAGGTGTTACCCCCACACTTCATCGACATCTCTAGTATGGATACCAATGGATTATTATGTAAAGTGTAATTACTTTTATATCACCATTCTTTCAGAGGCTGCTGGGCACTCGTGGAGAATGTGGGTCCTGATTTTGTGCAGAATGTTATCAATGCGCGAAATCCTGTAGACCCTCCATATTTCACTGGTTTTACAGCATAACTGCTGCCCTAAAGCATGTTACAGAGTACTCTGAGATACATATTATTTTATGAGAGTAGTTAAATGCACTGGTATTCAGACAAAAGATATTTGAACCTGAAACCTACACCTGAAAAGGCTTTACTTTTGACGTGAATATTTTAGTCTTATGAGTAACTATTATTACTTGTAAGTGTTCTCATGGAAAGCTAGTGCCTCTATGTGGCTTGTAACATGTATCAGGGCAGCAGTTAAGTCGTATAACCAGTGAAATAAGAGAGGTGAATGGAGGGGTCTACAGGATTTCGCGCTGACAATATTTCACGAAACACCCACATTCGTGAACCACATTCTTCACGAGTGCCAGCTGCTAATCCTTCATTAGTTCAAAAACATTGTCAGCCAAAGCAGCATGATCCCACTAGCTGTGACGGAGGTGAATTATGAACGTAACACAACACAAATGATAATTCTCAAAATATTAGTAATATTTGTTGTGACATAGCATCCGCCATTTGTAATGCTACAAACATTTCGTTTTGTATGCCTTATAAGTATGCTAGATATGCTAGACTTACCGTCTCACTTCTTTCATTATTAGCTAATAAAGCTACTACAAATACTACAAAGATCATAGACTCACCCTGCTACTGGCCGTCGGTGAAAAATTGTCCCGTTTGATCTGAGCCACTGGCTGGCAAGCACCTTGTCTCTTGGGAAAGAGAGTATACTCACTCTGGGGCGTTTTCTGTAGTTTCCATTGCAATTGGGCACACAGCACAAGGACGGCATCTTGCTGGTAACTTTGAAAAATAGCTCCTACCGTAACAAAAGCAAAAATGATACAAGTACGCCACATCACACGCCCTGACCGCCTTCGTATGTAGACACAATAGACTGAGCCATGGTCATCGGTGTCGCGCGCGGGAGATCCTCATGCTGTGACGTCACAGCCTTTCACCAGGCGATGTAACAGGCCTTGTCTCTCGGTGGTCTCGGGTAGAGTCGGGCGGTGTGAAGCAGATTGTCCGCCTCTCGCCCGGCGCACACACGTCTCCACACATATATCGTGGCCGTATAGGTCTGGAACGGGTGATAAGCTCTCTGGAAAGGCACAGCTATCTTGCTGCACCCATAAAGGATGCAAGTATATGCCATATCGCAAAAAATATATATCAGAAACACCCAAAATTCTTCATGTACTATATCTATTTCAGAGTTTACGTGTATTTGTATTACCGCGTGGGGGGGAGGCCACCTAAGTTGACGTCACCAGCAAGTTTCCCGCCACGGCTGGAATGGGGCTGTTGTTTTTTCCGCGCTTTTTACAAAAGTCATGTTTTTAGGGAAATATGGCGTGGAAATGAATAATTTTTTGTGGATTAGGTATTTTGAATAACATGCAACATAATTATGCAAAGAAAAAATGGGTCTGGACGATTACTTTAAGGATTGATATCTCTGTAACTACAAGATATACAGAATAATGTTATATACGAAAAATAATTGTTATGAAGTAGTCTATCGATGTCCATTAAATTAATATTCGGATTTTTTTTTACGCACACTAATTTAATTATACTAATTACCCTCAGAATTAGGTTATATTTATAATCGTGCTGTTCTTTTTTGTTTTGGCAAAAGACAGGTCTAATACAAGTAAAAAGCTTTATACCTTAGTATTTATGTTAAATCATTTAATAATCTCCCCAAAAATAATTTACTTGCTTTTTCTGGTTCGTTATAATAGTACAGTGGGTTATTGTTACAAACAAAGTTATAAACAATTAATATAATATGGTTTGAAATACTCACCAAACTCAGAAGTACAGCACTCTTGCATGGCAGCAGTCCTGCTTGGCATCCAGGACTTCCAAACTTTATACCTAATTTTAAGGGTATCATCAGACCTCAAGAGTTCCTGAGTGTCTTGAGGAGTGATCTCGTCAATGAGTTCACTTCGCTCATCTGGATTTATGGAAGTAGTACAATTCTTGTCGCAATCAAGCACACGAAAACTAGATTCATATATGCATATAACGTTAATGTAATACGATATACGATAATAAATATCAAATTTTGACAGCTCTACAAACTTGCTTCCTATTACAATCAGCCATCTCTCACCGTTTATGAGTTAGACACAACAAACGGGCAAAAATTACCAAAATTCACTAATTTGACCTTGAAATATGACCTTTTGACCTTGAAGATGACCCCAAGTGGTGTTGAAAATGTCGCTAGTGAGCTCGCCGCCCTCAAAAACCCCTATTTGGACCCCGAGATCGTGTCTCTAGCCCTTCTAGAAGTCATTTTAGCCCAGGACTCATGTTAATCCTTCAGACACAAGTTACAAACCCCGAGGTCGTGACGTTCTAGTCCTTCTTTAAAGGAGTCTATGCTCATATTCCACTTTTTGTTCTCATATTCTCTTCATTACATCGCTTTCCTCCTATTCTTACTCTTTATGTTCCTCTCTTCATCAACCTTACCTTCCTCTAGCTTTTTCGATCTCCCTTATTCCCTCATTCACTCATTTATATTTTTCTTTCAACCCCTTTCTTTATATCTTCTCTACTCCATAAATTTTCCCTTCTGCCTTTCGTCTCTCAGGAACTCTTTTCCTCTCTCGCACTTGTTCCTAGGTCACCGGCGTGACGATACACACAAGCTTTGCTCCGGGATTTAAAAAAAAATTCAAGATGTTACATTACATCCACAAGCGCATACCAGTGTAGTACTGACCCTATAAGTTGGTATGGTAGCACTGTCGAACTGTAAAGTGTGAGTAATTTATATAACACCAAGGACATAACGAAATTAGTACTCTATCAGCGTCCAAGACACGGTTACGTCATATAAAACAAACCACCTAGCTGCTGAAGCCTGCACCCAAAACCTGCCTGAAACATGTATTTGGAGATGATCAAAATTTTACTTGCAACTCAGGATCAAACATACAAAGGTGCATTGGAGATCATAATGAAGCAAGTCCATGATAAAGTTAGCTCACTGGAGTCTACGGTGGGTGAATTGAGGAGGAGCCTCGAATTTACCCAAGGAGAGGTGGTTGATCTCAAGTCCGAGATAAAGAAGCTTGAGAAGGAGAAAGCAGCGGACAAGATCACCATACAAGATTTGAAGAATCGTTGCAACACGGCAGGTGAGACCATTGGTGACTTGGATGATCGCTGTAATTACTTAAAAGGTTACAGTAGACGTAACAACGTGCATATCACCGGGATAGAGGAGAAATCTGGCCGTGAAACGTGGGAGCAAACAGCCGAACAGGTGCAACAGCTGTTAGCCGACAAGCTGCAGCTGATGAACCTGACGTTGTAGCTAGCCCACCAGGTGGGACAGCGGACGGATCAGAGCGCCCGCCCCATTGTTGCTCGTTTCTTGCACTACGGCGACAGGGAGCTGGTCATACGCATTGCAAAAAAACTGAGAGGAACAAGGATATTCATCAACGACGACCCGTGCCCAGCGTCACAAGAGAAGAGGAGAACACAACTTCCCTTGCTTAACCCTAGAACGCTAAACAGGGGTAGGAGGAACCCGACGCTAGTGACGTCATAAGTATTACGTGATGTTCTCATTGACCAAGCGCGCTTATATTCTCTATAGCTTCCGTGTTTCCCCAACCTTGACAGCGGTAGGTCGCGTCGCTCCGCTCCGAGCCCCCATTTTTTCCATAGAACTGCATAAGGGTACAACGTACTATAATTTAAAATACAGAGTTAAAACCAAATAGGGTTTTACGTACCCTTGTTTACAGATAGTGTAATAAGTGTGGCTATAGTGATTAATTATTTTCCCTTTCACGAAGTGATAACCTTACAGAAGTAAACAGTGATAAACTATAGTATTCATGATGGCTTCCAGACGTGAAAATGTGTTTCAGGAAGATATAGAAGATATTCTGTTCACGGCTATTGGTGCAAGTAGTGAAGAAGACATTGATGAAGTTGAATGTGAAGAAATCTACGATAGTGACCGCGACATCATACATAAACACAACATGATCCGTAATGGGAACACACCCCTGAACAGATATAAATATATGGAGTACTTAGCCTTGGACCTTATCAAACCCTAAACAGAGAACCGCCTTAGCGCCCCGACTCAGCACCGGCAGATGAGGGCTGTAATAGCTCAAGTGTGCGGGATCAACCCCACTGTCATGGGTGGACCTGCAAAGAATCCTGCAGGTTTGTCCTAAGAACCAATGGTGCGGTACTGCGGTTGTTCAAACAGGCTGGATAAAAAAATACGGTTCAGGTGTCTCACCTGTCACAGGCCTGTCTGCCCCAACCAATACTACGCCATCTGTGACGACTGTGTGTGATGCCGTGGCAGTTTTGAATGTTGCAGTTCTATACCTAATACCATTATTTTATTGTGAATAGTCGATAAATATACTTTACAAGCGATATCATAGGCTAAAAACGTATCATAGTAAAAACCAAAAAATAAATCGTCACTGAAAAAGAGCCTTTTTTCATCTCTCTTCCCGACAGTTTGCGCATTGACCGAGGGCTGGAGACAACCTGGATGCAGTGGCTACATATCTGGGAGGGTTTAGGCTATGTTTAGTTAAAATCGGCGATGATGTTTTTTTTGGTTAATTTTTTATTTTTTATTTTTTTTATTTTGGGGTTTATATTAAAAAAATATGTTCCTACATAACGTCAGGTATTTATTAATTAGAAATAAGTTAATTGTAGGAAACATAAATTTGAATGTGTAATTGTTTATTTAAAAAAAAAATCATAATTGGTTTTTTTTTTCATTTTCCAAGCTCGGGTATTTCGTATCCATGTTCAGTGCTGACGTTACAAGAACAAAAGTTTAGTGTTCTAAGGTTAAACAAGCCAAGAGCGAGGGAAAGATCGCCTACTTTCGGCACACGAAGCTTATTGCTGGAGAAATAATTGGGGTTCAGGGAGGTGGTGTCGGCAGTTCTGGTGGTGACGGGGCGCATACCTCGCGAGGAGCTGTGGGAGGTGATCCAAACCAGCTACTTGTAGAACTTAGTGAGGACGAGCCTGCTGTTGCTGCTGCTGCTGCCGCCACTGCCGTTCCTGCACCCAATATTTATTTCGCTGCTCGCTCTGATGAGGGATTGCCGGAGAGAACACGTCATGACGGTGGTAAGAGGAGTCTCAGGTCTAATAGTCGGGTCATTTAGGGCGGAAAAAAGGCTTTCGCTTCACCTTAGGTGAAGGAAGTATTTTGAGGGTCTTATCCTAAGCATTTTGTGCCGCTGAATCCGAAAATCGTAGTTGGGTCACTCGTTAGCGGTAAGTTTTTGCGCAATTTGCAATTTGGCAATTTGGCAATAAAATTGGCAATTACAAATTGCAGAATGAGAACCAGACGTCGTAGAGACCTCGTTTTGGACTCAAATTGAAGCTTATTAAGAGTGCATAAAATGTTATTGAGTACTCCGTGGTTGTATCTGTTCGGATTACTGATCTATAATGGAAATTAGAGATAAGTGGAAAAAAATAGGGAAAAATATAAAAGGAATAATTTTGGCCTTAAAGCCTGAGTTCTTAATAATAAAAAACTAAATTTTAATTAGTAAAAAAAGTAAAATAACAAACAATTTTTCCCTTAGGACACTTTTAAATTTAACGAATTTGTGCAAGGGTGGGTACAATTATTGCGTAGAACAGGGTATTTCAACTGAAAAATGCTTAGGATAAGACCCTCAAAAATACTTCCTTCCCCTAAGGTGAAGCAAAAACCCTTTTTTCCGCCCGAAGTGACCCGAGTATTAATCCAGAACACAAAATTTCAAACAATGAAAACCGAGTCTCCTCCGCGTATTTTTGGGGAAAATAACAATTAGAACACAAAAAAATCCCTTACTTGCGATAGCGAGCGTTCACAAGTTGAAAAAAATCGAATATCTAGTCGTCTACGCCACCAACGTCCTCATGCCATCTTCCTCGTCGTTGATGCACATCTCGGGGGAGCAATCGCAAAGCTCCGAACAAGGTTTCTGCAGGCGTTGACAGCGGCAGCGATTGGTCGAGCAGTTCGTCTTGCATCCGCACTGCATCCCATCCATGATACTTTGCGGGGCGGGAGGCAGGGTGGAAGGGATAGGCGCCAGGTTTGGTCCGTAGCCGTATTGGTCGGGTCGAGGGTCACCAACTCCTTTCTTCACAGCCCCCTCCCAGACGACGGCCTGTAGCTGGGCTCGCATAATGTGCGGGGTGGTGGCGTTGACTGTCGGAGGGGCCAGTGCTGCCCCAAACCTTCTTCTTCTGAAGTGCCGTCCACCTCGCCTGCGGCAGAGAGCAGGAAATCCGTAAATTCTGCTCACGAATCGGCACAGCACGTCCAGGCTCTTTTGGGGTCAGCGGACCAGGGCTTCGGAGTGTACCCAAAGCGTCGAGGGTTGCCTGGTCGGCCGCCTGGAACACGGGCCCAAAGCTTGCAACTTGCCTTTCCGGAAGAGGGCGCAAGTGGTGTCGCAAACCCAGTCAGAGCATGGAAAGGACGTGATCACATCCGCGTGAGAGCCCAGTTCATCGTGGATGAGCTGAACGTTGAAAGTCGTCTTGCCAAGCTGGAGGCACGTGTTGGGAGGTATCTTGAGGACTTGTCCGACGATCGAGGCTCCCTTCTCCGTTCGCGGATTTTTCTTCCAGCTCCACCGACGACCCAGGTCGCGAAACTCTTGACGAGGGGAGGAAGGTTAAAGTTGGCCATGTCTCCTTCAAATTTTCCCAGTTCGGTTCTTTGGGGGTTTCTTCACGCAGGATTTTGGCAGCTTTCAGGAGTGTAGCAAGCTTGAAGTTCTCGATTGTCCGATGGTTTGCAGGGCCTCTTTCCTTGCCTCCGCCAGATGAACCAGTTCGGGTTCGCGGGGGTTCTGGGCTTGGGAACTCCACGCCATGGACCATGGTGGAGAGGAGTTCCTTTATCCGCCAGCGTGAGCGGCCAACACCATGCGGGCTCCTTGATGCTGTCTATTTCTCCCATCGAGAGAACCCACTCCACTCTCCAGCTTCTCGCTAACCTCTTCCACGAACCGATCACGGAGCGATCTTCTGGCTCTTGTTGAGTGGAGGCCACTGTCCGCAACTTGTTGACGACATGAATGCTCCAGCAGCCCTTTTGGTACATCACGTCGGCAGCCAGGACGTCGAGGTCGGGAGGAAGCTGGATTTTCACTTTAGAATTCGTTCCATTGTGGACCGCCTCAATGATTCGATTGGCACTCCAGGTCGGCTCACCCGGGGCAGGACTTAATTTGGCTTGTCTCCATCACCGCAAAGAAGCATTCCTTCCGGGGAATAGGAGCGCTGGCGCGGCGGGGGGCTCGAGGCGGGGGGGTGGCAGGCCTAGAAGTAGAGATGGATAAAAACTTTATTATTTAGTCGGAATGTAATGGAAAAACTACCAATAGGAATATACTTTCAGGGAAACCTATGCATGAAAATAATTATAGCAAATAAGATATTTCTCGAAACATCAATTTAAAATTTTTCAAAGAATGTTTATTAGCTTAAAAGCCCTCGCGGCCCAAGCGGCCACGGGTTTCCACTCCTCGCACTGCGAGTTAGATTTTATCATCATCTGCGACGTTTTAATCCGAAATCAGTGCCACGCACTTAGCGCTCCCTATCCTTGAATCACTAGACCATAATCAGCAATATTTTTTTGTCGAAAGATTTTTTTCGAAAATTAAAAAAAAAAAATTCTTTTTTACCTTGAAGGTCCGGGGTGGCCGGCTCCGCGCAAGGTCTGTTGCTCATCTCCGACTGCCTCGCGATTTGGGGTGGGTTTTAGCAATGCACTGTCGGTGCCACGACCAATCGTCCCTTCTAGAGGATCCTGTTTGGGCTCTACGAATTCGCCTTTCGAAGCCCACTTGGCCAGCATACTTTCCCAACATCCTCCTTGGGGCGTCCGAGGTCGAAGGACCACATCTCCGTTAGTTGCACCGCAAATGACACACGATTTCATTGCGAACCTGGGGAAAGGGAAAAAGTGCGATATAATAAATTAATTTATTTTATTTACGGGTTTATAGCTAATTTCTAAAATTAAGCCCAAAGAAATTTTACATTTATTGCGAAATTTCATTACCGTATGTCATAAAATACGACCATGAGGGGACAGTCAGAGAAAGTTACCATTTCTATTAAACAGACGGTAGTGCCTTTATGAGAAAAGATACGCCAGAAACATTTCATGACTTTTGATGTGAAATTAAGGCCAAAATTATTCCTTTTATATTTTTTTTTTCCCTTTTTTCCACTTATCTCTAATTTCCATTATAGTTCAGTAATGCGAACAGATACAACCACGGAGTACTAAATAACATTTTATGCACTCTTAAAAAGCTTCAATTTGAGTCCAAAACGAGGTCTCTTTCGACGTCTGGTTCTCATTCTGCAATTTGTAATTGCCAATTTTATTGCCAAATTGCCAAATTGCAAATTGCGCGAAAACTTACCGCTAACGAGTGACCCAACTACGATTTTCGGATTCAGCGGCACAAAATGCTTAGGATAAGACCCTCAAAATACTTCCTTCACCTAATGTGAAGCGAATCGCCCTAAGTGACCCTACTATAAATAGTAATTGGGAGTGTGTGTAGAGTACATACTCGTATAGCTGTACAATTATTTACTATTTGATTCTTTATACAAAAGACACAGGCTTATGAATATGGATGACAACGATGCTATTTTACCTTTTTCAATGTTATGTGATACATATTTAATAGATTAAATTCATGGTAACTATATCACTTTTTCTAATTCGATTATATACTTTTTTTGGATAGTCTTGTTTATGAACCAGTAGTTCCTCAGTAGGACAAACACAATAGTGACATTGATGTTGATTCCTTTATGGTAAAATTCAGAAAATGTTCACTACCACAATCAAATTACAAATTTCTTAGTGATACAGAACAAGAAAACCTACTTGCAGAAAATATGTTCACAACATTTAGTTATAATATTAGAAGCTTTTCATCTAACTTCCAGTCATTATTATATCAATGTTTATTTGAAAATAATTATTTGATGTTATGGCTTTTCAAGAAACAAGATTAAATAGCAATGTTACATCATTATTCCAGCTGCAGGTTATAGTTTTTATACACAGTGTAGAAATACAGAAGGGGGAGGAGTTGCTTTATACATATCTGATGTTTATAAGTCTTCATTATTAACTAACTTGTGTTATTCACTTAGGATGTATTGTTGTGGAAGTTGAATGTCCAAATGGCCTTTACGTATGTGCATCATGATACCGACCACCGAAAGGAAATGTACATAATTTTATAATGAAGTTAACTGATATACTAAATCACATTGCAAAGAAAAACTACAAAGGCATTTACCTCCTCGGTGATTGGAATATTGACCGTTTGAAACAAGATGGTAATCCAGTTGTAAGGCAGTTTGTCAGTCTTATGTATGCCTACTCTTGCACTCCTCTTATATCCAAACCTACTTGAGTCAATAATGATTGTGCTACACTTATTGATAATATTTGGTCCACAAACGCAGAATCTAATGTAAGGAATTGCATTATATACACAGACATCTCAGATCACTTTCCAATAGTATCTTATTTTTCTTGCTATAAGGTAAGACAAACCATAAATGTTATATTCAAAAAATATTTTTTTCCAACAAAAACACAGATAAATTTGTGCAAGAAATTTCAGAAATAACATTGAATGATGTATATATCCCTACCTGTGCAAATATGGCATTTAATATTTTTAAAGACAAATTTGATAAAGTTGAAGAGACTTTCCCACTTAAAAATGTTTACATTAATGATAAAGAAAAATTGTGCCCATATATTTCCTCGGTCTTAAAAAAAACATTAAGGAAAATATGCACCTGGAAAGATTATTATCTGTTAAATGACCACTATCATTTAAAGAAACGTACAAAACATTTAGAAATAAACTCACTACCTTACTTCGCCTGGCTAAAAATAACTATTATAAGGACTCTCTTAGAAATAACCAAGGCAATGCAAAAGCAGCATGGATCATTTTAAATAACATACTAGGGAGACAAACATCTTTTAATCAGCATACTTCTATGTATCTAAACTGTGAAACTTCCACCATTCCTGAAGTGTTTAATAGTCACATTTTACAAACAGGAGAGGCAGCAGCCCCAGCTGATGAGGTGCCTTATGATGCTCATCGCGTTTATCATCAGAAATTCCCCCAAATTATTTC
>JACEEZ010020430.1:141082-144318 GCA_016584305.1 Chionoecetes opilio | reverse complement strand
ATATCGTTTCAAAGCATTAATGTTCTTTACAAGCTTAAAGGCCTTTCGTAATTGTTTTCACAAATGTTCAAATCGTTGCATTTAATTTTTCTTTTTAATCTATATAATGGGGACAGTAATAAGCCCAGCCACCCAATAGTATCTGTTTTTTATAATAAACAAGAAAGATATGAGTGATTAAATTTGTAGAAAACATTAATTTTTGTCCCATTCAAAATTCTTCTTATTAAACTGACATCATTCGTGCACTATTTCAGCCAAGATAGTTTATCTATGATCTATAAAAAATATATAC
Source organism: Chionoecetes opilio (assembly GCA_016584305.1). NCBI lineage: Eukaryota > Metazoa > Arthropoda > Malacostraca > Decapoda > Majidae > Chionoecetes > Chionoecetes opilio. Next base: position 144,023 of record JACEEZ010020430.1, on the reverse strand, counting down.
TGTTTCTCAATGAAGCTTAGAATTGGAAAAATAGTGCCGTAAAAGGTACAGTAAAACAAGTAACTGTTCTAGTATTTGAAATTACAACAGATATCTAACGGACGGGTGGGGAGAGAAAAATCTGCACCTACCTGATTGGGGTGGAGACCAGAGGTGGAATGAGCAGCATGGCTGGGTAGTGGCGTGGGTGGCGGTTCGCGCGGGGAAAAATCAGTGTTCGTAAGATACCACCCTAACTTAATACCATCGACATTGAACGATTAACAACTGGTTTAGAATGTAGGGGCAAAAGGAATACTTTATGAACAATAGTGTAATAAAGTTTGTCAATCGGTGAAAAAAATTTCGACTGGAAAGAACAAGTTAACTCTCGTTATTAACTCAAAACCCAATTAAACTTTCGCACTACTCTCCCAGGGCAGAATTTCTTCCAGAACATTCTGCGAAAAAAAAGGACGCGTATAATTTGAGCGTTATCGTGGAAAATTTCTGATGTCGAGGGCTTACGGAAGATCTGTACTTTGAATCCTCAAATACCTAAAGAATTGAATGTTTGTTGATTCCTAGATTAACGTTGTTCTTGAATCTGGTAGCCATTTGTTTCATGAGAAAACACCTCCCGCGAGTTTAAATATCCGCAGAGATAACTGGTTTGAGTTGGTTTTACTGGGGGGTGGGGGGGGGAAGAACGAATGATGGAAGAGGAAGGAAAGGGGGGGAGGACAAAAAGAACATGAAAGATCTGTTACAAGGAATAAAACTCACCATCTAACCACCTGTACCTATGCTCACTGAGCCTAGAATAAAGAAATAAATTGTTCTTAAGACATTACACATCTCTAGAATACTGGCATTACACATCTCCAGAATACTGGCATTACACACGTTCTTCCTCCGGGAAATAATTTTTTTTCATAAAAAACAAAACATACTGACCCGCAGTTTCCTTTAATTCCTTCGTCAAAGTTATTTGTGCGAGTGGGACGGACTTATTTTTGAATTGACTGGAAACTCTCATATTCTGGAAGTGGCACCTGTCGGTCCACCAACACTTTGCGTACCTCAGAAGGTCGCTTTCTCTGTCCCTCATTTTTTGCACGAACATTCAGTGAAAGAAAGGTATCCCAATCAACCTCCTACCTGGGTAATAACGTGGCCGGCAACCTTGACTTAGCCTGTACTCTCGCTGCTAGGATCTTCCCAGAGGCGCTTCCCACTCACTCTACCTGTCATACAATTTCCATTCGCTCCCTCATTTATACTACCTTCCCAGCAAACACAAAGACGGAGGCCCTCCGTATGTCTTACCGGCGGCCCGACGGAAGTGTACGACGTAGGGCCGCTGGGAATTTGCTCAGAGGCTCACCGGCGGGCCGCTCCCAGCGGCCCGCCGTAGGGCATATGACCATTTGCCGCTGTTATATTAACTGATTGAGGAATATTTATGGTTATACTTTCTAAGTATATTGCAGATATAGTAATGTTTTTATAGGTGTTGAACAACCCATTAGTCTATTAATCGGCTAATGGGTTGTGCAACACCCTTTAAAACATTACTATATCTGCAATATACTTAGAAAGTATAACCATAAATATTCCTATGTCGTTATCCAGTAATACGATGAAAAGGAGATCATAATTGCTACGGACATTGTTTATTTCATAAGTACAAAAACATTTTCGTTATTGGGTTTACATGGTGGTGTACGTGGAACGCTGTACAGCCATGTAGAAGGATATTGGTTGCGGCGAACAACATATCACCATCCACCCACATGTGCGTTTTCCAACTAACTGATTTCACTCACTGACACAACGCTGCTGAGGAATTCCTAAAAAAAACGTTTCATACTGCAATTATTTATATTATTCAGTCTATTTCGATATAATGAAGGAGCGAAAACATGTTATAACTAAGTTCTCATTATGTTATCGACTGGTTAAGGGTGACAATTTAGGTCTTTTGTGGGTTTTTAACCCTTTGTAATGACTATCGTACGTCTGGCAGTTTAGTGCATTGATAAATGGGAAATGATTTCAAATAATATTCTATTCTAAATCATGATATTATCCATGTTAATTCTCCCTCATCTACATATTCTTTATTAGGTGTACCGTTGAGTATTGATTGATAATATGTTGGAAGTTATTGAAATAAGGGAAAATATGACCTTGTGTTATATCCCGTAATCTTTGCTGGGATAATCAAATGTTATTTTTATATTATACTAGCTACACACATAGACTAACTGATAACCATTTTCCATGTAAACTCCTTCCTATGTACGTATCTCATCTTTATTTCTATGTATCTCTGGGTGTTCCTGATTAAGCTGAAAATATTTGAAATAAACTGAAATATTATAATTTCTATAAACTATTATAAAAACTTTTATTACAATTTTTAATAGTTTGAACAGGCCTAATAATAGTTATGGTACCGATATTGAGATACTATGTATATTACTGAGTTAATATATATAATATGAAATGAATATTTCCCACTTACAAATACGTACCAGCAGGCCTCCGGAGGATTGACGTCAAGTTGCCGCTGCTTGTCACTACTGATGTATTACTACATCAAGATAATCATATAACTGTTGTTTCAAAATGTTTACACATAGAAATATTCAATTCTTCAAATTCTGAACATTAATTTTCAACATAGTGTATTTTCCTGTCTGAAAATACACCAGCGGCCCTTCGGAGGGCTGACGGAGGTAAACTTGCCGCCGGCGGCCGCCGTTCGCCGCTCTACAGCCTACGTAGGCCCGCCGGTGATGGTTAGCTGGGTATATATATTTATATATATATATATATATATATATATATATATATATATTTTACAGTATATATATATTTCTCTCTCTCTCTGATATATTATATCATATCTATATATATATATATCATATATATATATATATATATATATATATAA
>JACEEZ010020430.1:128582-136082 GCA_016584305.1 Chionoecetes opilio | reverse complement strand
TGTGTGTGTGTGTGTGTGCGTGTTTATTCATCTAGTTGTATTCATCATGTATTTTTACAGGGCCTGAGCAACGCTCGTATGGCCCCGTCTCCATATCAACATTTATTTTATCATTCATCCCTAGTGCTTAGTGTTGGCCACACCTGGTACCCATTCACTGCTGGGTGGACAGGGGCTTGGGTTTTAAGAAGACCGCCCGTCTGTCTTCGCTCCGCCCGGGGATCGAACCCGGGACTTCTTAGTTGTGAGCCGAGCGTGCTAACACTTACACTACGGAGTTCCTGGTGTGTTTTTTGCGTGCGTCCGTGTCTGGGGGGAAGGTAAATTAGAAGTGCTGATGCAGAATACTCGAGACAGCAAGATGTGTTGAACTCAAGGGAGCGAGAGTATAAATAATGTACACGTCAAGATGGTGCAGTGATGCATGCGTATCTTGTGTTGTGATGATGGAGGGTGCGTGGAATTAGAGGGAACAAAATGAAAGAGGAGGTTGAAAGGAAAGAGGAGGGTAGTCGTGGAGCGAGTAAGAGAAGAGGAAATACATATGAATGTTAAGCAGACATAGGGAGTAAAGCAAAGTTAGGAGGTTGACATGAGAAGAATGGAAGATGATGTGGTGTGACCATGGAGGTAGTATGAGGGGAGACGCCTTGAGCCGCGCGGCCTGTGTTGTCAGTTGAAGCCACTTTTCTCCCTCGTCCGCCACACTGTTGTGGGCAATGTCACGCACTGGCTGGCTGAGATACCCACTCTTTCTCTTCACTTTTTACCCTGTTTTCACTTAATGATATCACGGTGTGTGAAATTATACTTCTGTGTTACTGCTAACCATATATTACATATCATATTATTGCATATTATTGTATATTATTGCATATTATTGCATATTTGGTCCATATTACATATTATATCATTACATATTATTATACATGACATCATGTCCTTAAAACTACAGTTTATATATTGAATAGACGTACATACCACTAAATAATACTATTTTTTCATCTTAGTCCTACTATGGGTCCCTTCATTGAATATATATCTGGCGGTGAACTGCCTGGCTGCGTATTTATATCTCACCTGTAGATATGTCTCAGCTACAGCCTTGATCAGTAAAATTAGATGATTACTGACCGGGTCACTGTCTGACTTATGATTTTTCAGACTTGAGAAGACAGTCCTACCCTGAACATCTGACAGGACAAGAGTGGCGATGTTCTCAGCATGTTCTTTGGTTCTCAGCATCCCGCAATTATTAATATAAACCCTACGAACACAATCGCTAACACTTATATACTATTACTACAGCTACCGCCACTATTATTACTATCAGTAACACAATTGCCAACCCAGTGGTGCAGTAGTTATCACACTTTTCTAACACGGTCTTTGTCTTTGTTTATCAAATACATGCACGTTTGTTTGAAACATAATTTTAGAAAACAGCAAATGGATAACTTACTGGTGAAATGTAATGGATGGGTCAGATGTTTTGTTCGCTCGATCATTGCACCCAAATGCAACATAACTATTCACCATAGCAGAACACACAAGGAGCGACACTCCTGCCGTGGAAGTCAAAGTAGTACTGTTGGCGCAGTGAAGCGCTGCTCGTCTATTTCCCTCCACATAAAAAATCAACCCTTAAAAGTGCACTTCATCACTGTCCCTCTATTCTAGGTGACGTCAGCATGTCCCTCCCATTAATTATTAAAGTGTTCACATGGACAAAATTCCCTAGAGACGGCTGGTGGGCCAACCTGTCTTTCTTGGCCTTGTTCCCATCAAGACTCTACGAATTATAAACCGCCAGCTGACGAACACTCCTTCGGCCGCTGGTATTGCAGTACTCTACATGATGCATCCCAACGTAGCAAAACTTATACACACAAACCCAAGTGACATACATATATTGATATGACCATGTTATGAGATCAGTTTAATTCGCATAATGAAAATAATAACGGGAAAGAAGCCCATATACTATGTGCACCTTAGAATGGACCGACGTTACTCCCAGGAATCTCAAAATACTTCCATGGGATGATTTATCTCTACTTGTCAGTAGAGTTACGGGCTGCCTTAGCCCACAACAAGATGGCTGATTGACAGTTCACTGACTTCAACCCGCGCGGCTCAGGGCGTCTCCACCCATACTACCTCCATGGGTGTGACCCTCAGTGAAATGACTGAGGGTAAATAGCGGGGACAACACAATGTTGGGTGTTTCCACTCACCACAGGGTGCTAATAAAAAAGTTTACCTCCCTTATTCAATATACACAGATGTCAGTTATGTTTTATGAATCGAGGTGGTGAACTCGAGTGAATTTAGGGCATTGCTATGCCCAGTACTGTGATGATAATTGATTGAAATAATTGGCAGGGATGCTGATTCTATGGTGTCTGACAAGGATGTTATAAAAGTGTGCGTCGTGAAAACATTATTATGTCAATGGCCCTATAGTTTCAAAGTTCCTGGGACTACCTAGAGGCATTGTGTGTGTTGGGCAGGCGGTAGCAGAATGGTTAACGTCTCTGAGTGGCGTATTCGTTGACCCGAGTTCGATCCCCGATGAGTGCTAATACCCACTTATGATTTGTCTGCATTCGTCGAGTGGCCTAAGAACACCCGCATGCTGACCCATTAACTCTACCTTCGATTGCGAGTGCATAGGGGTGCGGCATGAGCTTATAATCACAGGCGTTTGTATAAAAAAAATCCTGCCTGCGCCACCACGGGCTAGGGCCAACCATCACAGTCCTCAAGTGAGCCTCCAGGCCCTACCATCCGTGCCCTGGAAGTCACTGCTTACAAGTGCTATAGGCACGAATGTAAAAATAAATATCATATAATCATCGTCCCCAGACATCATAGGTGTCCAGTACAGTAAGTATGTATACGTGCAAGGTGTGCAGTACTGAAGTATTACAATCAAATCTCACACATCAGTTTTGAGGTATATATACGCAATAATTTATTCAACATTATATAACCCTAAACTTAAAGATGTTCGATAAATCAGTCTCTCCAATTTACTCCCTTTCCTTCCCGCACCTATCTTTCACTCTCCACCTCTCCCTCCCTCCTTTTCTCACCACTCTCTACATCCACCTTCTCTTCTTCAGCTTCCACTCTCACTCCCTCCCTACCTAACCCCCCTCTCTCTATCTCTCTTTCTCTCTCTGCTCTACAACAACATCTTTCGTCTCAACCAGGGAGCCTAGGTAGGGTAGGAGGAAGGAAAAGAGAGGTGAGGAAGACAAGTAGAACGATGGGAGAAACGGGACTTGAAGGAAGATCAATGATTCCCCTCCCATTTCCTCTCTCTCTCTCTCTCTCTCTCTCTCTCTCTCTCTCTCTCTCTCTCTCTCTCTCTCTCTCTCTCTCTCTCTCTCTCTCTCTCTCTCTCTCTCTCTCTCTCTCTCTCTCTCTCTCTCTCTCTCTCTCTCTCTTTTTTATTTTATTTATTTAAACAACTTGCATCATGATTGACATGGGGCTACACATTGGTAAGGAGGTTGGTGAAGGCATTAAGTAGCAGAAGCTAAAGAAGTCCCCTGTCCCGGGGACATCTATCCGCAAGCTATGCCTTGTAAGATAATAACTAAGTAGTAAGTAAGTACACAGTGTTACAGGCTGAGGGACACTATCCGTCACAGGCACTTGTCAGGCGCACTATTGATACGTACACTGTATGTCGCTGTGTCTACTAAGTGTTAATGTGTGTCACTATGTGTGTGTCACTGTGTCACTGTGTGTCACTAATGACACGGCACTGTATCACGCCTTACGGTCACTAAGGCGGATGTAAGCGGCACCATCTGTGGGCCGCCACCTTCACCTGCTGGGTGTTCATGGCCACGACATCCACCTCAACCGTGAAGGCGTTCCACAGTGTCGCCGTGGCCCAAGTAAAGGCTCGCTGGCCCATCACGGTGTGGGTCCTCGGGGCCTCGAGGAGGAGATCACTTGACACTACCGTCCTCATAGCGCGCACATACCTCCTCCACGGGACCCGAAGTCCTGCAAGGTGGGAAGAGTGTTGCACCTGGCCTTGTGCACACTGTGAGGGCACCGACTCTCCTCCGGTGCCCCAGATTATCAAGCTGGGAGCGGGATCATCCCCACTGCTCCCCTGTATCGTTGTTTGTGTNATTCGAAAAAGTTTCACATTTAAAAGTTCAAAAAGTTTTGCTTTAAATAATTTTATGGCTGGTTACAAGCTTAAAAATGGCCTTTCGATATTGTTTCACAAATGTTCAAAATCGTTGCTTTAATTTTTCTTTTTAATCTATATATGGGACAGTAAATAAGCCCAGCCACCCAATAGTATCTTTTTTTTATAATAAAAAGAAAGATATAGTGATTAAATTTGTAAAAAACATTAATTTTTGTCCCATTCAAATTCTTCTTATTAAACTGACATCATTCGTGCACTATTTCAGCCAGAATAGTTTATCTATGATTATAAAAAATATATACTGTTTCTCAATGAAGCTTAGAATTGGAAAAATATGCCGTAAAAGGTACGTAAAAAAAGTACTGTTTCTAGTATTTGAAATTACAACAGATATCTAACGGACGGGTGGGGAGAGAAAAATCTGCACCTACCTGATTGGGGTGGAGACCGAGTGGAATGAGCAGCATGGCTGGGTAGTGGCGTGGGTGCGGTTTTCGCGCGGGGAAAATCAGTGTTCGTAACATACCACCCTAATTTAAATACCATCGACATTGAACGATTAACCAACTGGTTTAGAATGTAGGGGCAAAGGAATATTTTTATGAACATAGTGTATAAAGTTTGTCAATCGGTGAAAAAATTTCGACTGGAAAGAACAAGTTAACTCTCGTTATTAACTCAAAACCCAATTAAACTTTCGCACTACTCTCCCAAAGGCAGAATTTCTTCCAGAACATTCCCTGCGAAAAAAAAGGACGCGTATAATTTGAGCGTTATCGTGGAAAATTTCTGATGTCGAGGCTTAGGGAAGATCTGTACTTTGAATCCTCAAATACCTAAAGAATTGAATGTTTGTTGATTCCTAGATTAACGTTGTTCTTGAATCTGGTACCATTTGTTTTTCATGGAAAACCCCTCCCGCGAGTTTAAATATCCGCAGAGATAACTGGGTTTGAGTTGGTTTTACTGGGGGGTGGGGGGGGAAGAACGAATGATGGAAGAGGAAGGAAAGGGGGGGGGACAAAAAGAACATGAAAGATCTGTTTACAAGGGAAAAAAACTCACCATCTAACCACCTGTACCTAGCTCACTGAGCCTAGAATAAAGAAATAAATTGTTCTTAAGACATTACACATCTCTAGAATACTGGCATTACACATCTCCAGAATACTGGCATTACACACGTTCTTCTCCGGGAAATAATTTTTTTTCATAAAAAACAAAACATACCTGACCCGCAGTTTCCTTTAATTCCTTCGTCAAAGTTATTTGTGCGAGTGGGAAAGGACTTATTTTTGAATTGACTGGAAACTCTCATATTCTGGAAGTGGCACCTGTCGGTCCACCAACACTTTGCGTACCTCAGAAGGTCGCTTTCTCTGTCCCTCATTTTTTGCACGAACATTCAGTGAAAGAAAGGTATCCCAATCAACCTCCTACCTGGGTAATAACGTGGCCGGCAACCTTGACTTAGCCTGTACTCTCGCTGCTAGGATCTTCCCAGAGGCGCTTCCCACTCACTCTACCTGTCATACAATTTCCATTCGCTCCCTCATTTATACTACCTTCCCAGCAAACACAAAGACGGAGGCCCTCCGTATGTCTTACCGGCGGCCCGACGGAAGTGTACGACGTAGGGCCGCTGGGAATTTGCTCAGAGGCTCACCGGCGGGCCGCTCCCAGCGGCCCGCCGTAGGGCATATGACCATTTGCCGCTGTTATATTAACTGATTGAGGAATATTTATGGTTATACTTTCTAAGTATATTGCAGATATAGTAATGTTTTTATAGGTGTTGAACAACCCATTAGTCTATTAATCGGCTAATGGGTTGTGCAACACCCTTTAAAACATTACTATATCTGCAATATACTTAGAAAGTATAACCATAAATATTCCTATGTCGTTATCCAGTAATACGATGAAAAGGAGATCATAATTGCTACGGACATTGTTTATTTCATAAGTACAAAAACATTTTCGTTATTGGGTTTACATGGTGGTGTACGTGGAACGCTGTACAGCCATGTAGAAGGATATTGGTTGCGGCGAACAACATATCACCATCCACCCACATGTGCGTTTTCCAACTAACTGATTTCACTCACTGACACAACGCTGCTGAGGAATTCCTAAAAAAAACGTTTCATACTGCAATTATTTATATTATTCAGTCTATTTCGATATAATGAAGGAGCGAAAACATGTTATAACTAAGTTCTCATTATGTTATCGACTGGTTAAGGGTGACAATTTAGGTCTTTTGTGGGTTTTTAACCCTTTGTAATGACTATCGTACGTCTGGCAGTTTAGTGCATTGATAAATGGGAAATGATTTCAAATAATATTCTATTCTAAATCATGATATTATCCATGTTAATTCTCCCTCATCTACATATTCTTTATTAGGTGTACCGTTGAGTATTGATTGATAATATGTTGGAAGTTATTGAAATAAGGGAAAATATGACCTTGTGTTATATCCCGTAATCTTTGCTGGGATAATCAAATGTTATTTTTATATTATACTAGCTACACACATAGACTAACTGATAACCATTTTCCATGTAAACTCCTTCCTATGTACGTATCTCATCTTTATTTCTATGTATCTCTGGGTGTTCCTGATTAAGCTGAAAATATTTGAAATAAACTGAAATATTATAATTTCTATAAACTATTATAAAAACTTTTATTACAATTTTTAATAGTTTGAACAGGCCTAATAATAGTTATGGTACCGATATTGAGATACTATGTATATTACTGAGTTAATATATATAATATGAAATGAATATTTCCCACTTACAAATACGTACCAGCAGGCCTCCGGAGGATTGACGTCAAGTTGCCGCTGCTTGTCACTACTGATGTATTACTACATCAAGATAATCATATAACTGTTGTTTCAAAATGTTTACACATAGAAATATTCAATTCTTCAAATTCTGAACATTAATTTTCAACATAGTGTATTTTCCTGTCTGAAAAACACCAGCGGCCCTTCGGAGGGCTGACGGAGGTAAACTTGCCGCCGGCGGCCGCCGTTCGCCGCTCTACAGCCTACGTAGGCCCGCCGGTGATGGTTTAGCTGGTATATATATTTATATATATATATATATATATATATATATATATATTATATATATATTTACAGTATATATATATTTCTCTCTCTCTCTTGATATATATATATACATATCTATATATATATATATATATATATATATATATATATGTATATATATAAAATATATATATATATATATATATATATATATATATATATATATATATATATATATATATATATATAT
>JACEEZ010020430.1:101082-123582 GCA_016584305.1 Chionoecetes opilio | reverse complement strand
TATTTTATCATTCATCCCTAGTGCTTAGTGTTGGCCACACCTGGTACCCATTCACTGCTGGGTGGACAGGGGCTTGGGTTTTAAGAAGACCGCCCGTCTGTCTTCGCTCCGCCCGGGGATCGAACCCGGGACTTCTTAGTTGTGAGCCGAGCGTGCTAACACTTACACTACGGAGTTCCTGGTGTGTTTTTGCGTGCGTCCGTGTCTGGGGGGAAGGTAAATTAGAAGTGCTGATGCAGAATACTCGAGACAGCAAGATGTGTTGAACTCAAGGGAGCGAGAGTATAAATAATGTACACGTCAAGATGGTGCAGTGATGCATGCGTATCTTGTGTTGTGATGATGGAGGGTGCGTGGAATTAGAGGGAACAAAATGAAAGAGGAGGTTGAAAGGAAAGAGGAGGGTAGTCGTGGAGCGAGTAAGAGAAGAGGAAATACATATGAATGTTAAGCAGACATAGGGAGTAAAGCAAAGTTAGGAGGTTGACATGAGAAGAATGGAAGATGATGTGGTGTGACCATGGAGGTAGTATGAGGTGGAGACGCCTTGAGCCGCGCGGCCTGTGTTGTCAGTTGAAGCCACTTTTCTCCCTCGTCCGCCACACTGTTGTGGGCAATGTCACGCACTGGCTGGCTGAGATACCCACTCTTTCTCTTCACTTTTTACCCTGTTTTCACTTAATGATATCACCGGTGTGTGAAATTATACTTCTGTGTTACTGCTAACCATATATTACATATCATATTATTGCATATTATTGTATATTATTGCATATTATTGCATATTTGGTCCATATTACATATTATATCATTACATATTATTATACATGACATCATGTCCTTAAAACTACAGTTTATATATTGAATAGACGTACATACCACTAAATAATACTATTTTTTCATCTTAGTCCTACTATGGGTCCCTTCATTGAATATATATCTGGCGGTGAACTGCCTGGCTGCGTATTTATATCTCACCTGTAGATATGTCTCAGCTACAGCCTTGATCAGTAAAATTAGATGATTACTGACCGGGTCACTGTCTGACTTATGATTTTTCAGACTTGAGAAGACAGTCCTAACCCTGAACATCTGACAGGACAAGAGTGGCGATGTTCTCAGCATGTTCTTTGGTTCTCAGCATCCCGCAATTATTAATATAAACCCTACGAACACAATCGCTAACACTTATATTACTATTACTACAGCTACCGCCACTATTATTACTATCAGTAACACAATTGCCAACCCAGTGGTGCAGTAGTTATCACACTTTTCTAACACGGTCTTTGTCTTTGTTTATCAAATACATGCACGTTTGTTTGAAACATAATTTTAGAAAACAGCAAATGGATAACTTACTGGTGAAATGTAATGGATGGGTCAGATGTTTTTGTTCGCTCGATCATTTGCACCCAATGCAACATAACTATTCACCATAGCAGAACACACAAGGAGCGACACTCCTGCCGTGGAAGTCAAAGTAGTACTGTTGGCGCAGTGAAGCGCTGCTCGTCTATTTCCCTCCACATAAAAATCAACCCTTAAAAGTGCACTTCATCACTGTCCCTCTATTCTAGGTGACGTCAGCATGTCCCTCCCATTAATTATTAAAGTGTTCACATGGACAAATTCCCTAGAGACGGCTGGTGGGCCAACCTGTCTTTCTTGGCCTTGTTCCCATCAAGACTCTACGAATTATAAACCGCCAGCTGACGAACACTCCTTCGGCCGCTGGTATTGCAGTACTCTACATGATGCATCCCAACGTAGCAAAACTTATACACACAAACCCAAGTGACATACATATATTGATATGACCATGTTATGAGATCAGTTTAATTCGCATAATGAAATAATAACGGAAAGAAGCCCATATACTATGTGCACCTTAGAATGGACCGACGTTACTCCCAGGAATCTCAAAATACTTCCATGGGATGATTTTCTCTACTTGTCAGTAGAGTTACGGGCTGCCTTAGCCCACAACAAGATGGCTGATTGACAGTTCCATGACTTCAACCCGCGCGGCTCAGGGCGTCTTCCCACCCATACTACCTCCATGGGTGTGACCCTCAGTGAAATGACTGAGGGTAAATAGCGGGGACAACACAATGTTGGGTGTTTCCACTCACCACAGGGTGCTAATAAAAAAGTTTACCTCCTTATTCAATATACACAGATGTCAGTTTATGTTTTATGAATCGAGGTGGTGAACTCGAGTGAATTTAGGGCATTGCTATGCCCAGTACTGTGATGATAATTGATTGAAATAATTGGCAGGGATGCTGATTCTATGGTGTCTGACAAGGATGTTATAAAAGTGTGCGTCGTGAAAACATTATTATGTCAATGGCCCTATAGTTTCAAAGTTCCTGGGACTACCTAGAGGCATTGTGTTGTTTGGGCAGGCGGTAGCAGAATGGTTAACGTCTCTGAGTGGCGTATTCGTTGACCCGAGTTCGATCCCCGATGAGTGCTAATACCCACTTATGATTTGTCTGCATTCGTCGAGTGGCCTAAGAACACCCGCATGCTGACCCATTAACTCTACCTTCGATTGCGAGTGCATAGGGGTGCGGCATGAGCTTATAATCACAGGCGTTTGTATAAAAAAAATCCTGCCTGCGCCACCACGGGCTAGGGCCAACCATCACAGTCCTCAAGTGAGCCTCCAGGCCCTACCATCCGTGCCCTGGAAGTCACTGCTTACAAGTGCTATAGGCACGAATGTAAAAATAAATATCATATAATCATCGTCCCCAGACATCATAGGTGTCCAGTACAGTAAGTATGTATACGTGCAAGGTGTGCAGTACTGAAGTATTACAATCAAATCTCACACATCAGTTTTGAGGTATATATACGCAATAATTTATTCAACATTATATAACCCTAAACTTAAAGATGTTCGATAAATCAGTCTCTCCAATTTACTCCCTTTCCTTCCCGCACCTATCTTTCACTCTCCACCTCTCCCTCCCTCCTTTTCTCACCACTCTCTACATCCACCTTCTCTTCTTCAGCTTCCACTCTCACTCCCTCCCTACCTAACCCCCCTCTCTCTATCTCTCTTTCTCTCTCTGCTCTACAACAACATCTTTCGTCTCAACCAGGGAGCCTAGGTAGGGTAGGAGGAAGGAAAAGAGGTGAGGAAGCAAGTAGAACGATGGGGAAACGGACTTGAAGGAAGATCAATGATTCCCCTCCCATTTCCTCTCTCTCTCTCTCTCTCTCTCTCTCTCTCTCTCTCTCTCTCTCTCTCTCTCTCTCTCTCTCTCTCTCTCTCTCTCTCTCTCTCTCTCTCTCTCTCTCTCTCTCTCTCTCTCTCTCTCTCTCTCTCTCTCTCTCTCTCTCTCTCTCTTTTTTATTTTATTTATTTAAACAACTTGCATCATGATTGACATGGGGCTACACATTGGTAAGGAGGTTGGTGAAGGCATTAAGTAGCAGAAGCTAAAGAAGTCCCCTGTCCCGGGGACATCTATCCGCAAGCTATGCCTTGTAAGATAATAACTAAGTAGTAAGTAAGTACACAGTGTTACAGGCTGAGGGACACTATCCGTCACAGGCACTTGTCAGGCGCACTATTGATACGTACACTGTATGTCGCTGTGTCTACTAAGTGTTAATGTGTGTCACTATGTGTGTGTCACTGTGTCACTGTGTGTCACTAATGACACGGCACTGTATCACGCCTTACGGTCACTAAGGCGGATGTAAGCGGCACCATCTGTGGGCCGCCACCTTCACCTGCTGGGTGTTCATGGCCACGACATCCACCTCAACCGTGAAGGCGTTCCACAGTGTCGCCGTGGCCCAAGTAAAGGCTCGCTGGCCCATCACGGTGTGGGTCCTCGGGGCCTCGAGGAGGAGATCACTTGACACTACCGTCCTCATAGCGCGCACATACCTCCTCCACGGGACCCGAAGTCCTGCAAGGTGGGAAGAGTGTTGCACCTGGGCCTTGTGCAACACTGTGAGGGCACCGACTCTCCTCCGGTGCCCCAGATTATCAAGCTGGGAGCGGGGATCATCCCGCCACTGCTCCTGCTGTAGTCGTTGTTGTTGTTGTTACTGGTGTTGTTGGAGCTGCAGCTGATGTTGTTGTTGTAGTCGTCGCTGCTGCTGCCACCACTGTTGCCTCGGGAGACATTCTATGTGATGTTGGTCGGCGGTTTGGTGTATGAGGCGCTCAGCACGTCTCTGCACTTTGTCTAGCAGTGACAGGTGGCACTGGGCACTACTCATCCAGGTGAGAGGACTATACTCCATGANAAATTACCCACACCCCACCCATTCACTCACCCTTTTACCCATTCCCCCCCCAACCCATCCCCCCCCACCCATTACCCATTCCCACCCCCCCCCCCCCCACCCATTCACTCCCCCTTTCCCCCCCCCCCTTATCACCCCCCACCACACCCATACATGACTTAAAATAAAGGTGAGCGCTATTTTAGAGAGTCTGCCTGCCCGCAGCTTTGGGGCCGCTGATTGGTAGATAGCTTCTGCTTCTCGTCTCATGAGTGGAGCCCCTTTATTGGTTTTTGGCCCTCGCTTTTTTTTTTCTGTGATAGGCTGTTTCAGGTTTTTAACTGTACGATAATTATGTATTTTGTACAAAATTTTGACTATCCGATAGTCGATGCGGGTTGAGAATCGTACACAAACTACATAATTGACTCACAAAAAATTTATATTATAGTCATACAAAATTTCTTTGAAAAAAAAAAAATTTTGTTGGCAACTTTCGCGAGAGAGAGAGAGAGAGAGAGAGATAAGAAAGATATTTTTTGATCCCTAGACATTTTGAAATACCAACTACAAGGTTTTGCTAACAAAGCGCCACCACATCAGGACAAATTTTGGGGGACTCAAACCGCTGACCGAATGGCGCAGGGACCTGCAACACCATCCGTGATTCTACCACCGCGTCCCCTGGGGGGGTAGAGAGAGAGAGAAAAGAAGAGGAGAGAGGGGAAAAGGAGAGAGGAGAGAGAGAGAGGAGAGAGGAGAGAAAAGGAGAGGAGGGGAGAGAGAGAGTGAGAGAAAAAGGAGAGAAGAGAGAGAGAGAGAGAGAGAGAGAGGAGAGAGAGAGAAGAGAGAAGTTTTTTTTTGATTTTGGCCCTTGCATGACTGGATTTAAACCGTTCTTGCCGCTTAGAACGCAGTTGTGAGAGTGTATTTAGCAAAGGGTTTAAACCCTTTCATATGATTGTAACTTACTACTAGGTTGGGAAAAACCCTTTATTAGGGGGATGGGGGAAAGGGTGGTGAATTGGGGGGTGTGGGGTGTGTGGGTTGGGGGTGATGGGTTTATGGGGGAGGAAAAGGTGGGGGGTGATGGTAATGGTGAGTGAAAGGGTGTTTTTTGGGGATGGGGAATGGGTGAGTGAATGGGGGGGGGGATGGGTAAAAGGTTGAGTGAATGGTTGGGGGATTGAATGGGTTGGCGTTAAAACATACATTTCTACATCCATGATTTCAGGAAAAGATAGAAGGGGCTATATGCAGTCTATTTTGGGGGGGCCAAAGGCCCCCCAAAACCACGGTGGTGGGCCGAAGGCCCCCAAAAATACCCCCTCCAAAAGGAGCTAGCCAAAAGTCCGCCCGGGGAGGGCGGCTTTGCGGCAGTATATATATATATATATTTTATATATATATATATAATATTATATATATATTATATATATATTATAATATATTATATATATATATATATATATATGTAATATATATATATATTGTAATTATATAATATATAAAAATTGTATATATATTATATTTATATTATATATATATTATTTATTTTATATATATAATTATATATTAATATTATATAAATTTATATTTTATAATATATAATTATATATTTTTAATATATATATATATATATATATACATTACTATTATATAATACATATATATCTATATTATCATTTTATATACAAAATTATACATATATAATTATATATTAATATATATATTATTATTATTATTATTTTTAAAATATTATAAAATATAATATATATATATATTATATATATTATAATTATATATATATATAACATATATTATATATATTATTATAATCTATATTTATATATTACAATTTTATATATATATATATTTATAATAAAAAATTATATAAATATACATATATATATATATACTGCCCAAAGCCCCCTCCGGCGGACTTTTTGGCTAGCTCCGGGGAGGGCTTTGGGGGGCCTTCGGCCCACCACCTGTGTTTGGGGGCCCCTTGGGCCCCCCAAAAACATAACGCATTACCCCTTCATTTTTCCCTAAAATCAGGTGTGAAATTATGTATTACGCCAACCCATTCACATCACCCCCAACCCTTCCTCAACCATTACCCTCACCCCCCACCCATTCACTCAACCATTACCCTTTCACCCCCCACCCATTCACTCACCCATTACCCATCACCAACACCCATTCACTCATCCATTACCCATCACGCCCCACCTATTCCCTCACCCATCACCCATCACCCCCAACCCATCACCCCCACCCCACCCATTCACTCACCCATTACCCATCACCCTACATCAATGTTTTCTCAATCCTCGGAACCCTCTTTTTTTCACAATTCTCGCTAATAGGCTGCTAAAAAAAAAAAAAGAAAAAAAAAAAGGTGATTGGATCATCCCCAAAATGGCCTTAAAACCTTCCCCTGATCAACCTGATTCCAAAACTGTGCCATATGATGTGATTGCGCCACGGGGGGCGGAAACTATAGCACACACACACACAGACACACACTTTCGCTTATATTATTATACTAGCCGCAAAGCCGCCCTCCGGGCGGAATTTTTGGCTAGCTCCTGCGGAGGGCTATTCTCAACCATGCATCGTACATCATACGGATAGTCAAATTATCGTACAAATACGATAATTATTGTACAGTTCACAACCCTGATAACAGCCTACTCACAGAAAAGTAAAGCGAGGACCAAACAACCAATAAGGGTCTCCCACTCACTGAGACGAGAAGCAGAAGCTTTTCTACCAATCAGTGCCGCTAATAGGGTGCGTGGCAGTCAAATTCACTATAAATAGCGCTTTACCCCTCATCTAAGTCATGTATGGGGGTGTCCCCCCCCCCCTTTTAAAAAAAACCCCCCGGGGGGGGGGGGGGCCCCCCTTTTTTGGGCCCCCAAAAAAATTTTAAAAATTTTTTTTTAAAAAAAGGTTAAAAATTTTTTAAAAAAATTCAAACCCCCCCAAAAAATTTTTTTCCCCCCCCCAAAAAAATTTTTTTAAAAAAAAAACCCCCCCCCAAAAAATTTTTTTTAAAAAAAAAAAAACCCCCCCAAAAAAATTTTTTTCCCCCCCCCAAAAAAAAACCCCAAAAAAAACCCCCCCCCCCCCCCCCAAAAAAACCCCCTTTTTTAAAATTCCCCTTTTTTCCTTTTGGAACCCTTTTTTTTTCCCAAAAATTTTAAAAAAAAAAAAACAAAATTTTTTTCCCCCCCCCGGGTTTAAAAAACCCCCCCCCCCGGAAAAAGGGGGGCCTTTTTTGGGGGGGGGCCAAAAAAAAAAAAAAACCCCCCCAATTTTTTTTTTTGGGGCCCCCCAAAAAAAAAAATTTTTTTTTTTTTTATTCCCCCAAAAAAACCCTTTTTTGGGGGGCCCCAAAAGGGAAAAAAAGGGGGGCCCCCCCTTCCCCTTTTTTTTTTTAAAACCAAAAAAAAGGGTTTTAAAACCCCGGGGGGAAAGGGGCTTTTTAAAAAAGGGGGAAAGGGGGGAAAAAAAAAGGGGAAAAATTTTCCCCCCCCCCCAAAAAAAATTTTAAATTTTGGGGGGGGGGGGGTTTTTAAAGGGGGGGGGGGTTTTGGGGGAAAATTTGGGGGGAAAAAAATTTTTTTGGGGGGGGTTTTTTAAAAAAATTTTTTTTTTTGGGGGTTTTTAAAATTTTTGGGGGGAAGGGGAAATTTTTAAAAAGGGGGGGGGGAAAAATTTTTTAAAAAGTTGGGGGGGGTTTTTAAAGGGGGGGAGGGTTTGGGGGTTTGGGGGGGGGGGGGGTTTGGGGGCCCCCCCCCCTTTTTAAAAAAAGGGGTTTTTAAAAACCCTTTTTTCCCCCCCCCAAAAAAAAAATTTTTTTTAAACCCCCAAAATTTTTTTTTAACCCAAAAAACCAAAGGGCCCCCGGGGGGCCCCCTGGAAAATTTTAAAAAGGGGGGGGAAAAAAAAAGGGGGGAAAAAAAAAAAAAAAAGGGAAAAAGGGGGGGGGAAAAAAAAAAAAAAAAAAGGGGGGGAAAAATTTTTTGGGGTTTTTTTTTTTTAAATTTTTTTAAAATTTTTGGGTTTTTAAAAATTGGTTTTTTTTAAAAAAAAAATTTAAATTTTTTTTTAAAAATTTTTTTTTCCCCCAAAAAAGGTTTTTTACCCCTTTTTGGGACCCAAAAAAATTTTTTTTTTTAAAAAAAAAAAAAAAGGGGCCCGGTAAGGGAAAATTTAAAAAATTTTTAAAATTTTTTGGGGGGGGAAAACCCCCTTTTTAAAAAAAACCCCCCCCCCCCCTTTTTTTTTTTTTCTTCCCTTTTTCCCCCCCCCCTCCTAATTTTTTTTTTCCCCCCCTTTTTTAAAAATTTTTTCCCCCCCCCCCCTTTTTTTTTGGGCCCCCCTTTTTTTTTTCCCCCCCCCCCTTTTTTGGGGCCCCCAAAAAATTTTTTTTTTTTTTTCCCCCCTTTTTAAAAAAAATTTTTTTGGTCCTTTTTTTGGGGGGGTTTTTTCCCGGCAGCTGGGGCCCTCTACGCTGGCTGTAGCTCCAAAAACTAACCACAGGTTTTCTTGAAAATAACCTCATTGTATTCCCCACAAAGTTACAGGGGGTTTTAAATCTTACCAACCCAACCCTAAATTTTTCAAACCCAAACTTAACCTATAGCGGTCTCCAAAAGGGCAAACCCTGGAAATTGGGAGGAGCAGAAAAGAGAAAAGGGGAAAGAGAAAAAAAGGGAAGGAAAAAAGGAAAGAAATGGAAAAAAAAAGAAAGGGAAGGGAAAGGAAAAAAGAGAAAAAGGGAAAAAGTGATAAGAAAGAAAAAATTTTTGCTGTCTTCCAGATGGCAACATGTTTTTTTACCAGTTTCCGTACGTCTTCGAATTACATTTGGGTAATTTTGAAAAGGTTTGTGGGCGAGGTCTGTTGGGCTCTCCCAGTGAATGTACGATACTTTTTCCTTCGGCCCCGCTGTAAAGCGTCGGCAGCGCTACAATCGATTTTGTATGGAAAACAGGGGGGGAGCTTAAATAATAAAATTTTTTCCTTCCAAAAGGGGGCAAAAAATCCCCCCTTTGGTGGGTTTAACCCTTTGCTAAATACACTCTCACAATCTGCGTTCTAATGCGGCAAGCAACGGCCCAAAACCCATGTCATAAAAGGACCAAATTTTAAACTAAAAAATCTCTCTTCTCTCTCCCCTTTCCCTCTTCTCTCTCTCTTCTCTTTCCTCTCTCTCCCCCTCTCTCTCTCTCTTAACTCTCTTTTTTCTCTCTCTTCTCTCTCTCTCCTCCCCTCTCTCTCTCCTCTCTCTCTCTCTCTCTTCTCTCTCTCCTCCTCTCTCTTCTTCCTCTCTCTCCTCTCTTCCGAAATTTGCCAAAAAATTTTTTTTTTTTTGCAATGACAATTTTGTATGATATAATATAATCATTTTGTGAGTCAATTTCTTTTTTCGTTGACGTTCTAAACCATGCATGTACATCATAGGAAGCAATTATCGTAAAAATCCCAAAAATTAGTACAGTTCCCAAAACCCCCTGTAACAGCCTACTCACGAAAAGTAAAGCGAGCCCAAAAAAACCAATAAGGGTCTCCCACTCATGAGAGAGAAGCAAAGCTTCTACCCAACAGCGCCGCAAAGGGTGCGTGGCAGGCAGACTTATCTTAAAAAAGCGCTTTACCTCTCTCTAAATCTGTATGGGGTGTGGTGATGGGTAAAGGGTGGTGAAAGGGGGGGGGTGTGGTTTAAAGGGGGAGTGAATGGGTGGGGGGTGTGGTAATGGGTGAGTGAATGGTAATGGGGGAGTGAAAGGGGGAGGGGTGATGGGTAATGGGTAGTGAAAAGGGTGGGGGGGATGGGGGGGGGGAGGGGGAGTGAAGGGGTGTGGGGATGGTAAGGGGGGAGTGAATGGGTGTGGTGACGGGGGAAAGGGTGAGTGAATGGGGGGGGGGGGGATGGGGTAATGGGTGATGAATGGTGTGTGGGGAGGGTAATGGGTGAGTGTGGGTGGGGGTGATGGGGAATGGGTGGGGGGGGGAAAAACATTTCTACATCCCCGATTTTAGGAAAATTAGAAGGGGCTATCTGGAGAGTCCATGTTTGGTGGGCCGAAGTCCCACC
This sequence comes from Chionoecetes opilio, assembly GCA_016584305.1. NCBI lineage: Eukaryota > Metazoa > Arthropoda > Malacostraca > Decapoda > Majidae > Chionoecetes > Chionoecetes opilio. Next base: position 113,210 of record JACEEZ010020430.1, on the reverse strand, counting down.
AAACACAGGTGGTGGGCCGAAGGCCCACCAATAGCCCTCCGCAGGAGCTAGCCAAAAAGTCCGCCCGGAGGGCGGCTTTGCGGCTAGTATATATATATATTAGAGTACGCCGTAGGTCGAATGAAAAGTGAAATATAGATTATTTCGAATTTGGCAGGGTGTTTTCTTATGTAAAATTGAATTTTAAGGGTGGTTTGTCCCCCTCAACATTTTGGTTTGAGCACTTCTTGCTATGAAAAAATGGACTTTTATATTTATATGCAAAACATAGCTTAAAGTGCGATTTTGCATAGTAAGAATTGCTCAAATGCAAAAATAGAAGTAGATAAAATCGTCTTAGAATTCCATTTTACATAGGAAATTGGCATGCCAAAGTGAGACAAAGAATTTTTGTTATACGGCGTACCCTAACCAGGGTACCAAAATAGTTGGATTGGGTTACGATGGGAGGAAGGACAAGACCAGGGCGATGGTGCCCGACAGCTATGGGAAACTGCACCCAAGGTTGATCAGGGAGGAGCATATGTCAGTGACAGAGGAGCCATCTGGAAGGTACCTTTGGCACTTTGTACCAGAGGACCCGGTGCCACCTGAGAAGCCTGTGTTCAAGGTGGCTCAGGCTCTCTATGATCTGCTGGTGACATACGACTCCACCGACTCACTGATCGTACTGCAAGGTGACTCAACTAGGGCCAACACGGGGTGGAAGGGTGGTACTCACGCCCATTTGGAGAAGATGCTGGGACACAAGCTCTTCTGGAGTATATGTTGCACACAAACGAGTTGCCCCTGCGCCACCTTATCACCAGCCTCGACGGGCCTACCTCATCTGACACTGGCTTCACGGGTCCAGTGTGCAGTCTGCTGTACAGCGTGAATGAGATGCAGTACAACGCAGAGTTCAGAGGAGTGCCAGGCGGTGAAGATCTCACGGAGATACCGGAGTATATCCTGGTCAACATGTCCACTGACCAGCAGGTCTCCTACCAGCTGGTCCAAGCTGTGAAGCGGGGCGTTCTGCCGTCCGAGCTGCAGGAGATCAAGTGTGGCTAGGTGTCCCACTCCAGATGGCTCACCACAGCCCAGTCGCTCGTGTAAATGTGGACTAGAAAGCATGGACTGACTGGCAAAGAACTGAACACCCTGGAAATCCTAGTCAAGTACTGCCTGCAGGTGTACTTCAAACTCTACTACTACATCAAGGTTCACCACAGACTAGAGGACGGCCCCAAGCACATCCTCACGCAGCTCAGAATGATGAGGTCGCAGCCCAAGAAGGTCCAAACAGCTGTGACCTTCTACGTGCGGACAGGAGCATGGTTCGCACACTCAGAATGTGTCCTCCTCTCGCTGATGGCGAGTCAGAGTGAGGACGACCGCAGGTTCGCCGTGACCCAGATTTTGAAGCTGAGGGCTGGCGAGGAGTATGGGGACACCAGTGTAAGACCTCGCAGCACACCCAAGCTGATTTTGTCAGCCACCAACATGCAGACACTGATCAGCTGGCAGCCTGGCCAGGTGCACGAGCCGGCATTCACCTGTTCACTGTCCGGGGATCAGATCCAGGAGATCCTGGTCAAGCCGTACGAGGTTCCGGAGTTCTCTACCCACACTCAGAGCACCGAAAGAGTCGTGAAGCAGGTGACAGAGGCTGTGGCAGCAGTGGTGGGGCAGCAGGCCAGAGACGGGTTCATCCGGGCTCGGGCCCACCACCGGGAGACCATGCCCTGCTTCAGGTCTAAGAAGGACATGATGGACACGTTCTAGGCCAACGTATAGGCTGTGACACTGTGATGTAGTGCCTGATGAACCAACTGATCAGAAAGAGCTTACCCCGCTAGTCATTTGGAACTCAGATTGGTGCATGATGCAATACACAGGACCAACCGGACACTGCGTACTCATTTAAGCATTATTCGATAAGGGTGCAATATAAAAGTGCGATTTTGCATAGTAAGAATTGCTCAAATGCAAAAATGGATTCAGATAAAATCGTCTTAAAATTCCATTTTACATAGGAAATTGGCATGCCAAAGTTGAGAAAAAGAATTTTTGTTATACGGCGTACCCTAATATATATATATATATATATATATATATATATATAATATTATATATATATATATATATATATATATATATATATAATATATATATATATATATATATATATATATATATATATAGTATATAGTATATACGGGCAGGAGATTTTCTCTGAGACAGATCTCGTTAAAAGTGATAGCTAGTTCAGCGTTTATTATCTTCTTAGAGATATTTTACAAAAAGATAAAAAAAACACAGCCCCTGTCCACCCAGCAGTAAATGGGTACCGGGTGTCAGCCGGGGGTTTGTGACCCTCCTCCCGGGGTGGTGGCTTCGGCCTACACTAACCACTAAGGATGAATGATACAAATTTTGATATGGAGACGGGGCCATACGACCGTTGCTCTGGCCCTCTAAAATACAACTAGATGAATACACACACACGCAAACAAACGGTAAGTACATGAGTCTACGCAGTAAGTGACATGCGGCACGACGTAACCGGAGAGTTTCTTCCTGTTATCTAATACTCCTAAGTGTTTTTTAGCCCAAAACCCCCCTTCAAAATGATTCAATCAACATGGGACTAAGCCGCTCACCACCTACGATTTATTTTCGATTTTTTGAGCCTACTCTCATCAAAATTGAATTTACAGTTTCGGCTACCCAAAACAGACAGACACACAGACACACAGACAGAGACACGGCTACTCCTATAGTATATTAGAAATATCAGAATAAGCTAAACTTTATTTACCAATGGACTCATTAACCATTAAATGTTTTATTATAGTTTTTCAGTACTACATGTACTTTGGAGCGTCATGAAAAATTGATATCTAGTGTTTGGTGTGTAGTACATAGTTGTATTTTGTTCAAAATAGAGCACGTCATATCAGTCTGACTAAATATAGCTATGTGTAAAACAAGTTAATGTCGTAAATAAGACAGTTGTTTTTATGTTTGTTATATTTTGAAACTTTCTTCACATACGACAAATGAGGTGTTACCATTGTTAAAGAATGTAAATGCAAACAAAACACTCAATATCAAGAATAAGTTCATAAGGTTTACTGCGGATTATGTTATTGAAAAGGATTGTATTTTGATTATATGAGGCTCAGTTGATCTTATAATGATGAAACAACATCAAACATTAATTGCCCATGCCTTAAAACTCCTAAATAATATTACTACATGCCCAGTAGTGATAGGAGGTGATTGCGACATGCCATAAATAGCGAAAACGGTGGCCTTCTTGGTTTTTGCGCTCCCCAGCGTTTAGCTTCAGGGGAATTTTTTAGGATTTTGTGTATTTTGACTCCGCATGTGTCAATATAATATTTTTGAAAAAATCTGCTTTCTCTATTTTTGTCCCATCCATATACCTAACACTCTTGGGCTAGGAAGCATTATTTTGTCTTAACGATAACTGAAGCACCAGTGTTGATGAACAAAGTCAGAGGATGACAATACATTTATGTGTTAATACTTAATATGTGTTGTGCACCATCGCGTCTTTCCAGTTCTCTGTTGAAATGCGATACAATGGAAGAGCATCGTCGTCTGATGCAGGGCGAGCATAACTCGGGTGCGTTTGAGGGGAGGAATTTGAGTGGTGCGAGCCGCACAAACTCTCTGTCAAACGCCTGTGCGCGACTCGGGTGGGCCGCTCGAGTGGCCACCGAGCTCCCAACCCACATAGGTTGGGCGCTCTGCGAGGTGTGGCGTCATGACAACAACAATGGCCGCCCAAACAGAGACGAATTTGAGACAAATTTATGCTGTTCCTGCCGATTACAGTCGAAAGACTACAATGTTATCCCGCAGCATGCATTGACATGCACTGCTAAGTACTGTACTGGAGCCTACTTATAATTGATAATGAAAATACAGTAAATACGAGTGATATATTACGATATTATAGTGGTTTCAATGAACAGGAGGGAGATAAATTTATTCAAGTTCACAATGCATCCCCTTATATAAGCATTAGGTATTTCCTAGTATTTGTTTGGTATATGTGCAGTTTAAACCAATACAAGATCGGGGGTTTTAGATATCCTGAACGTTTCATTCTCATCATAAGGAGTATTTCTAACCCCTACAATAGCCGGCAGGGTATATGTGCAGTTTAAACCAATACACGATCGCTGGTTAAGTATCCTGAACGTTTCGTTCTCATCGCTAAGGAGTATTTATAACCCATACAAAAAATAACACAAGGTGGTCTGGGGGGGTGAAACCCCCCTAGTGAGGTAAGATTGCGTAATCAATGCCCAGGTTAGGTTAGTTAACTAGTGGGGGGTTCTGGGGGAGAGCAGCTCCCCCAGTTATGCCAGGAGAGTATTGGTTGAAACTGCACATTTACCGCCGGCAGGAATACAAAATAAAATAAAAAGGGGGGGTCTGGTGGTGAGCGAAACCCCCGGCCTAAGTGAGCTAAGGTTATGTAATCAATGCCCAGGTTAGCTAGGTTAGTTTAGGTCTGGGTGGTGTAGCCCAGCCAGTTATATCAGAAGAGTATTGGTCAATAGGGAGTATTGGTTGCAAATGCATATTTATCATTTCTTTTGCTGTGATTTCAATTATTTATACCTTTTCATTATACAGAAATACTGTATACCCCTTAATCTTAAATACCCCTTCTTCACCCACCAGTTAGGGTAGGTTAGGTTATTAGGTAAGAATGGAATTTTATTGGTTATATTTTTACTAGTTAGGATGCATATACAGGGCCCGGGCGAGGCTGGCGGAGGAGGTATTTCAGCTCCAGATGTGTAATATGTGGCAGCAATGATATGTGATAATACGATTGATAATTTGATAGACAGCTACTAAACAATCCAGATTTCATTAGTTAGAAAAGCTAAGTTATCTTACCAATTGATTTAGTTTAGGTAAATTGAATTAGTTAAGTTAAAAACAATAATGTTTGACAAAACAAAAATATAAACAATGGGGAGTTCTTCTGTTTCAGAATGTCCTGTTGCTGTAAAATTATGCCTTCAGATTATCTCTATAAGTGGCAGGTTAGCTATATAAATGTGTACATTATACAAGGGCGGATTTAGCTTGTGCGGGCCCTAGGCCCGGTGACCTTGCGGGGTCCTCAAGTCAATGGACGAGCGAAACGTTAACATATATTTACTTTTTAAACAATATTCAATTTATTGATATAATTAGCCAAATGAACATTTCACAGTTGAATGTTCTCACAAATGCAGTTTGACAAATGCAGTTTGAAACAAATGCAGTTTCACAAATTCACATTTTTTTTACACAAATGAACATTACTGCAAAAGCTCCGACTCCAACCTAGCCTCCAAGTCCTTAGGATATGAAGACACGAGCTTTTCAGCAGCTTCTTTGAGCTCAGTGTTCGTTTTGTTTGAGATTTCTGATAAAACCCAAACTTCTCTCGAAGGTCACTGTAAGCTGCAAGGCGTTGTTGTAGGGCAGCATAGAGTTTGTCGATGATGGGCAAGAATGCAGTCACTCTAAACTTGTCTCTCCCTGTCAGCATAACATCTCCGCGGAGTCTATTTCATCGTGGTGACGCGTGCGCTTCCTAATACGCTGGGTGTCGGCGTAGTGTGCAGCATTACTCGTCACATCACAGGGATCTCAATCATTACACTTAGCCATAGCTTTGCTTCAAAGTCATCGAACTGGGATCTCAGGTCTTCAACAAATTGTAAAGAGATTCTAGCAGTATGACAGCTGTGTTGAGGGAGAGCCCAGATTTTTGCAGCTGGATACTGCTACTCTGAAACCTTTCTAGTACTGTTGCCCAAACTTCAAGAAGAATTACTGTTTCAAGTTTTTTCAAACCTTTGAGAAGACCACCTGCTTCAGCTCTTGTTTCAGCTGGCTGATTCTGATCTGAGGAAAGCTCTTCCAGAACAATGATGTTTTATTTGTGTGCTCTACTGAGAGCAGCTACAGCATCTTCTCGTGCTGACCAACGAGTGTCTGAAAGTTTTTATCAACTTACAATTTCTTATCTGTATTAGTCTCTAGTACCTCACGGTGTCCCCTCCAACGATAAGTAGATGCAGCAAGATAAGAGTACATATTTTGTATCAGAGCAAACAATGACACTGCAGCAGGACAGCTTTCTGCAGCACACTTACACACCAAGTTTAAGGAATGAGCCATACATGGTATGTACTCAGCTTCACTGCACTCATTCTTGATTATCTGTTGGGTCCCCTGATATTTACCAGACATGTTGCTGGCTTTGTCATAGGACTGTCCTCGGCAGTCGATAACTGGAATGTTTAATTTAAGAAAATCAAGAACAGTTGTAACAATATCTCTGTCAGTGTGGCTTAACATGGGGATAAACTGCAAAAACCTTTCAGCTGGACCTGTAGTAGGCAGTACATAGCGGATTGTAAAAGTAAGTTGATCCATGTGTGAAATATCAGGTGTGGAGTCAACAGAAATTGAGAAGTACTTTGCTGTTTTTATTTCATCTGTTATTGGGGACATAACCTTTTCTGCCATTATTCAAATGATTTCCTCAGAAATGACATGGGACAAGTAGGAAGTATGACCACTACCTTTGTTTGCGTGTTTCTTGATATGTGCTGCCAAGAAACTGTCGCATGTGCTCAGCAGCTCTAGAATCCCAAGATAGTTTCCATTGTGTACTGATCCAATTACTTCATCTTTACCCCGAATAGCTAGCCCGCATTCGCAAAGTACCTTTAAAACATCCACACACCTCCTCAATACTGCTTGCCAGTACTCACATTCACTTTCATATTGTTGTACAAGATTATACTCAATACGGGCACCCGTAGTCTTTCGATATTATCATTTCGACCACAGCATTCCTGTGCTGATCTGACCTACTGTGAGATGATATGGCATACCTAGCGTTATTCCAACTATTGAAGCCAGTTGTGAATGAGCATTCCACCTTTGACATAAGCTTGCAAGGAAAACAATACACTTGACCAGTTGTTTTAGAGTAACAGAGCCATTTAAGATTAATTTCTTGGCCAGATAATGAATGAGATCGAGTGAATAATGTCTTTGTACAATGACGGGTTCTGTTTTAACGGGTTCTGTCTTTCACAGCTAACTCTTTGAAGCACCATCACAGTGTCGACAATCTGCGCTTCCCTTTTTCAACCAATAGTCACACACATTTTCAGGAATAATTTTAGGCCATAATCCAAGATCATTTTCAAATCCTTTTTCAGTACCGGTATTCATAACTTTGACTTCCTCTTGTGTCTCCTCACTGTGTTCAGGTTTAATTACGCTAACTACACTAGGTTCAGTACTAGTTGTGGCTACTCCAGTTGTTGCAGGCGTAATTGGTGTCTCTACTGTTGTACATTCAGTCTCAGGCTTCGTATCTACCACATCAGCAGTTACACTTATACTTGGTTTGTTCAAGCTAGGACTAGATTCAGTGTGAGTTTGTGATTTTGTAGATTCATATACTGTTGGATATTTCACGCATTGAGTTATTTTTGGTAGATTTCTGACTCTTTCTTTTTCGTCTGTCTCTTATTGTCGTTTAACAGAGCCAGCTTTATACTTCCTCCCATGATCACGATCACGACTTGTTGATTTCTCCATTGTGCCTCACTGCAGCCTCACTGCCTTATCCTGATAAAGAAAAACATAAAAAAACCATTAATAATTATTATTTATCACTAATCAATTGTATTATTTATAGTGGAATCATACATTATATGTATGATTCTTGCTCATAATGATGATATACCTCACATATATATATATATATATATATATATATATATATATATATATATATATATATATATATATATATATATATATGTGAGGGCGTGAGTATACGAGTACCGTGAATCGGTGCTACTTTAGTATGCGTTCTACCGTTCTGTTTCTACCTTAGTATGCGGTCTACCAGCTGCGTCTACTTTAGTATGAGGTTTACCGCTCTACCACGCTATACTGTTGGTTTAATGGATTATTTCCATCGGAAAATAATACTTTTTTTTATTTATTAATCAATTTATTAATGAACAATAACATCACATTGCAAATTTTAATACAATAGTATATCATGCATAAACAATTAGCGGTATACATTACGAATATCATTAAAAATGCTATAAACAAATCAGGTTTATCTTTTCTGAGCACTTGCCAGCAAAAATGATTAAGGTGTGACCGAAACAGTTCCTTGCTAACACCTCTCATGTTCTTTAAAATATGTGTTTTGGCATCCAACCACGATCGTTCTATGCCTTGAGTGTTTGCTCCTGTTACTGGATGCACGTAATTTTCTTGGTGATTCACTGTACTATGGCGATAACCCAGATTATTTAAGTTTTCATATGCAGGCCATTCATCAGAGTCAATCACTGAACTGGTTTCACATTGCCGCTGAATGATGGTAATCAGAGTATTTCTGCAACGCCGTTCCACATGAAAATAACGGCAATCAGAGCCTTGCTTGAGGCCAAATACCTAAGGCCCATCGATTCGCTGTTACCTACCTGACCTATGACCTGTGAACCAGTAAACATCCCTTCAGATGCAGGGGTAGGGGACCTGTGGACCAGTGTAGGGGTAGATCACACCCCACACCACTGTAGACGGCGCTACTGCGGTAGAACGCATACTAAAGTAGCACCCGTGATTCTTAGTACACGTCTTACCGTTCGTTGTTCTGGATGCAGAAGTATGTTTGTAGTGATGGTGAGCCCGCTCAGGAACTTGAAGTTGATGTCGAATTGTTCTTCACTCACTCTCTCTATATAATATTATATAGGGTCCAGGTATACACGTAACACGTCACTCCCTTTTTAAGTAGTATACTGAAATAAGATATATACAAGGATGTACAGAGGACACTGAAATGACCAGTGTCGAGTAAAATTGGATCCTGACTCATTCTCCTGAGGTCAGTGGGTCACGATCAAAACCCCGGTTATGGGGGCGTGACTTTTAGAAAAGAGGACACAGAGTAACAAATGAGATGAAAGGAAGGAGAGTTGAAATTCCTATAGCCAATCACTAAAATATAAATGGGAGGAGGAAAAGTTGTAGCCAATGACAGTTGAATGATTGAGTAGAAAGATGAGAGAAATAGGTGTGGTTTAAGGATCAGCGCGTGGCGCCTTTGCGTGTCACCTTACATTACACTAGGGAGAAGGAAAGATAAGGAACCTGACACGGAAATGCAGCTGCCTTGTCGGTCGAGGTCAAAAGGATATAGGAGAAGGATGCGAATATAAGTAATTGGAACATACGATGATACGAGGGCCGGTTAGGAGTAATTGCAGACAGTACATGGGGCCCTTACAGGCGCGGGGCCCTCACAGGCGCGTGGTCTAGGCCCGGGCCTACTCGGGCCCCCCATAAATCCGCCACTGTGTACATAACTCTATGAGTTAGAGGAGAAAACAACCTGCATATACATAACAGCATTATTTATCACAGTAATATGACATTATAAGCGAACATGAAGCATTAGTCAAATCATATTAACACTCATATTTTCATTTCATTTCATCTGCCTATTTTCGTCGACAGTTCCAGTTCTTGATCTTGATATTATAGTACACAATATATACGTTTAATAAGCTTTTACCAGTATTTCTGCATTTAGAGATTACATAATAGGTGGTATGGTGGTATCCAACAATGAAAATACACTTTATTCTTCATTTTAATTTATTCCAAGTGGAACTGTTACCTTAAATTTCCACGTCGGCGAGTGTACCACGTCGGCGACAGGTCTCAGTTGGCGTTTCTGCGAGAATTCCTATTGGCGACAGTTTCATAAACCTGTTCACGTTTCCCTACACCCTACCGCCAATAACACTATAGTCGCCACTTGCACATATATGTCGTCAGGCGCCATATATTACGAATTTTAGTATCACTACAGATACATAATTGTATGTGCCACTAAAGAGGCATGCACAGTAGTTTATATTATGTACCTGTCATCAGTGGCATATACAATTCAATAGTGATGCTAAAATTAGTAATATATAGCGCCTGGCGACAAAAGTGCAGTGGCGACTATAGTGTTATTGTCGGTAGTTGGTTGACGGTGCCCGAGACTCGTAGCATTTCACCTCTCTCAGCGACAATTACCATTACAACAATAATCAAATAGTCGTCAGGTAGCTACAGCGTACGCCATTACACTTCCGTACTGTGCGTGGGCAGCTAGAGGGCAGTAGAGGAAAATGGTGAGGTCAAAAGCCCACAGTCTGAGCTGTGGCGTCGTCGTTTGCATGGTAACGACGGGGATTTGTTTACATACCACTGCGAGGCACCCAAAAGCGTTTGATAGAGGGGTACAGAAACCTGAATGGCGCAAGCCGCTCAAATTATTCTTCTCAAACGCAGCCCTGTACTACCAAGGCGCGAAGTGGGTGATATTGATGTCATTGGTGTGAGCCGTGGGGCACGGAGCCATGGCCGTAGAACGCGTATCCGACATGTGAGTACCGTTGTGTAGTGACTGACGCGAATACCCGGTACCTGTTAGAGGGTGATTCGTGGGCGTGCGTGCTATAGTCATGCAGATTGAGATTGATATGCGGTCTGTGCGCGGGACGCAGCAAGGACTCGGCAGTACCTGGACGTGTGGACACAAGAACCGTGGTAGTCAGAGTATTAGCGCATTTTCGTGACGTTCACCGCCCTGGTTCAGTCCAGTCCGGACCGGGTCAGGGTGGACTGATGGTCGCGAAAATACATCGAGACTGGCCCCGTCCCATTCGTCATTCCTATTGGCTGGGGGATCGAGTGGGCGGTACTGAACTGAACTGTGGAGGCGGCAGGCGTCCATCTTGTCAATATCCTTTTTGTCGTCCGCCTTTTAACCTGAGCTGAAGACTTTACAACTACCACGCCTGTGATACTTTAGTCTTATGGTCGGCCATCATGGTGTTTCATGTCTTATCAGCAGCACGAGAAGCTCCTGGTCGCCTTCCCGCTGACTGTAGTGCGCATGCGCCAGTTCTCCCCACACTGGTCCAAGGTGGTCCTGGCATGTGGGTCGGACCGGACTGGACTGGGCTAGCCCGTTCTAGACTGCCTCGCAAAAACAGTGGTCCAGACCGGGCCAGAGCGGTCGTGAAAATACGCTATATCTAAGAGGGCGCACTGAAAAATGTATCTGACTCTATAAACACCTATCTGCTGTGTGACCACTCCTGGAATAGTAGGAACATTAAAGGTGTTGTCTTGGGCGTGACTGAGAGCAATGGGAGTAGGCTGAGGGAGAACGAGAAGAAGCATGATATAAATGGTCGTATGAACTGTGTTTGGTCGACGCTGTTGCGGTCGTGACATGTCATCTGTGGAAACAGCAGCCAAGTGATGCCAGGGATGGAGGACACATCAAAATAATTTCTGAACTGCCTACTGAAAGCTGTAAATTCCTCATCAGGCATGAAAGGAACAGTCTACGCTTCCTCTAAGGTTTTAGGGTGACTGAGAGTGAGAAAGCGGAAGTAGGAGAACATGGAAGCAGTTTTTGAGAGAAACATTACTATTACACTGGACAACAACATGTTTGCTACTGGAGATGTGTAAAGCGATTTAGACTAATTTGGGTACGCTGATTTCAAAAATCATAACCGTTTTGCTGTATCACGTCAGGATTTTGAGTTACAGAAATACTCCCATTGCCTAGAAGTCAGGATTTCAATGAAATTTACAAAAATTCATTTATTCATTTATTTCATCATGAATGCTTCAATTCCATATGTCTTTAACATGCCTATTTCGTAAGAGTGGGAGCTGCAGACTGCACTCTGAAGGTCGCTGTCTGTAGCTAGATTGTATAGCGTATTGATTGCGGGGTGATGTGGTTGGTTGCGCGTGGTCTAGTTTGTGGCTTGTGAGCCGTTGCTGCGCGCAGAACAAAGTCACGCGCTCTTGAGAAACGACTTTCTTTAACACAAACTAGACCAGCGCAACCAACCCCATACGCCCCAATCAATACGCATACAAACTAGCACAGACAGCGCCCTTTTGAGTCAGTTGCAGCCTACCCCCTTACTAACTACGATATAACGTTTTTAATTTTAAATTTTTTTTTTTTT
>JACEEZ010020430.1:66988-99026 GCA_016584305.1 Chionoecetes opilio | reverse complement strand
CTAACCACTCTGCTACCGCCTCCGCAACTATCTGCAACTATAATCTCTTTGTTCAAAAGATTGATATATTTTTCATTCTGCGTGTCATCCGCTATAAGAGTCGTCTCAGTATTGAGCGCCCAGTTAATGTTTAAAGTACATATTAATCAGCGCAGCATCAACATTATCTACTTGCATCCAATGCATCACTGCCGTCTCATAAGCCGAATTCTCAAGTAGATTCTGCATTTACGACAGGGCATGATACACCTATATCTCTATGTAAATTCTGCAAAGTAAATCATATGAAGCGTAAACGTCGATGTTCACTTGGTGTCCATCCTGCTAAAAAAACAAGCGTCATGCAAACGTTGTTGCACCATTTCATGCACAAAATTTAAATGACGTGTTAACCCACTCAAAAACTAACATGTTCACACCCTCAAAAGCGCCTCTCGAGCAAGTCTTAAATATTTCAGAGCGCACACGTCATGTCATTGTCAATTCAACTGTTAAGGTTCTGTAATTTCCCTGCACTTTAGTTTGCGTCCGCATTCCTGATGCATCATTCACGGATGCCTTAACCTTGCCCGATTCTGTCACCCACAGGTCATTCACCGTTCCCTTCGCATTATGTAGTTTTGATATTTTCTTTTCATTGGAGCCTATGCTATGCAAGCTTTTTATCTTCATTCCTGTTTAGGCTATTTATCTTCTTTCCTAGAGGGCTCAGAAGGTTGGCCCTGCAGATTCTGGAGGGCTGTGATGATTGGCCCTCGCCCCTACTTGCGCAGGCTGGATTTTTATGGTGCACATGTGATGATTTGATTTGAGGCTCATGCTGCCCCCTAATGCCCTCCGCTGCACTTGAAGTCGCCTTCGAAGGTAAGGTTCATGGCTAGCATGTCGGCATCTTTAGGCATTCGACGATGGTATTAACAGTTGTTCCGGGCGGGACTTGAACTTTGGACCATGTACTCACCACTACCAGGTTATAATCATCCGCCCACCGCGTAAAAGATGGCCGAAAAAGTTGCCCCCGTCGGGACTCGAAATCTTAACCTCGAGCTCACTACTCCGGGACGCTAACCACTAGGCTAACGCCTACCCCCCAAACCTGTCACCTCATGGCCGGTTACATTTATATGTCGTCAACACATCTTGTTTTTTCATCATTGACACTTTTCATCTTGAACTAAAAACCCATGTAAGTCAAGCTTTTAGTCCATTCCATGTTTTGTTTCACCCTTCTTACACCTATTTCCCTACAAGAGTCCCCAGCACCCCTCCCTGTATAATGGTATTTTTTCTTGTGATATTGCAGTGATAAAACTACAAGCTCCATACATCACATACTGAGACTGTTTCATTGTATTCACTGTAAATGCAGATTTTCTTGCACTTTCTCCCACTATCTCTCCCTAGCCCTTCTGGACTCATCCAGCCTCCGCTCTACTGGCCAAGTTTCCTCATAAACACTCCAAATATTTTGATGTTGTGGATTAATTATGGCTCAGAGGCAGCCCGATGCCAATTAGAGAGGTATTCGGTCACCACGAGCCGGGCCATTATCGGACTTCCTAATAACGGCAGGTCCTTGATTTGTTCAAAAAATAATTGGAGGTTGTAAGGGTCCTCGCCGGCAGTATTAATTAGCACTATTATTTAAATCATGATACTAATTGATGGAGCAAGGTAAGGATATGCCGACAGACGGATGGGGCCCTGTTGCAGTACTAGTGTTTGGATGCATCACATCTCTAGTATTAATGGTGATGGTGATGTGAATACACTATGTCTTGTATAAATATTATGATAGATGTTGTTAATGATGCTATTTTGTTTATATCGATGATGATGAATGGAATGTGATGGCGATGAAGAAAATTTAGAATAGGATATAGAGCGACAATGATGAAGATGAAATTGAAAAGTAAAGTACGTATATGTACCCAATGACTACTAAGACATGATAACAAGGAAGTCATAAACACATGGAAGTGGAGTAACATCCGGTTACTACAGTAACTTAAATTTACAGTTTCATAGAAGTAGTAAAATAATGTACACGACATGTACATCACATCCCCTTAAATGTAAATACAGTACAACGAACTATGGTCTTAATTAAAAGAAGAAGATATGTAACGCATGAGGAAATTTTGAAATATTGAACTACCTTTGGATGGATTTATATATACATCACTAACATTAGTGTATGCTATTTATCAAAGAAAAAAATATGTACAATATATTGTACAAAAGATAATAACACTAACACAACACGAGAACAGTACACTTATACTTTGATCTTCTCATATACATATGATTTGATGTCATATAAATCAGTACACTACATCCGTACTATACTGTACTATATATACAAAAGTATATATAGTAAAAGTAAAGTGTATACAAACAATTAACTCAGTTTGCACGAATCACCTGCACAACCCGTCGGGCAGTACGTCACCCGCTACGTCACCCCTTCCTTCGGGTGAGGCAACGCATGCATCACAAATGAGGACGATCTACCCTACTACATGTCAGTCCTTTGTTTGACATCTTTTCCTTTACTCTTCTACCTGCTGTCTCCGTGATGTAGCGGCTAGCGCGCCTAGCTATTCATCTGCCTAACCTGGTTCGAACCCGGGCTACGGCAGTCGACGACCAGCCAAACAGTTGTTAATCCTTTGATTCGGGGTTGGTCGATAAAGGGCTACCTGGGGATTCCTGGGGAATGTAATTGTGGTAACCCGCATGTCCCACTTGCTCTGTGTCTCGGGGTAGCGGGTTGTCACCACTGATCTATATAACATGGATCGCGGACTTAGGCTAGCTGTGGCCGATATACTGAAGTCAGCCACCAGCCACCAGCCGCCATCTTGCCATAACCAAAACAAATACATGGGCCGGCCCAGGCAGTGGCTGGGTGTTGGCTGCTGGCATGTGATAGCCTATATTACCACCTACTACTACTATTAACACCTACTACTACTACTACTATTACCACCTACTAATACTATTACCACCTACAACTACTATTAACACCTACTACTACTACTAAACTTCCAACCTAGTGCATCGTCGAACCTTTCAAGTAATTTATTTACGGTGATACACAGACAACAGGTGTGTTGCGAGGCCGTACAAGTGTGTAGTGACAGGTGTCTTGCGAGAGCGTACAGGGTGTAGTGACAGCTGTGTTGCGAGGCCGTACAGGTGTGTAGTGACAGGTGTCTTGCGAGGCCGTACATGTGTATAGTGACAGGTGTGTTGCGAGGCCGTACAGGTGTGTAGTGACAGGTGTGTTGCGAGGCCGTACAGGTGTGTAGTGACAGGTGTCTTGCGAGGCCGTACAGGTGTGTAGTGACAGGTGTGTTGCGAGGCCTTACAGGTGTGTAGTGACAGGTGTGTTGCGAGGCCGTACAGGTGTGTAGTGACAGGTGTGGTGTATGTGGTAAAGCGAGAGAGGCTAAGAGTGAAGTGTTAGCCCCCGAGTGTGTGTGTCTGACCTAAAGAGCGAACGTGCAGTTCTCGTCCACTATAACGGCGCCAGCCCCGTACCGCCGCGGCCACGGGTACGGCGCGAGCCACAATGGTCCATAGAAGCTACTCTCGGGGATTACAGGAAGTTTAAATGAATCAAAAACGTTTGGCCTAATCAAAAAACCTTTCTTAATTAGGTATATTGAATTGAAAGTAGTTAGTTTCGTACACTGATTTTGAGTATTTTCGTACATACCTGGTGTCGTTTCGTAACTCTAGTAGTCAAGTTCAACTCTGAGTTGAGTGTACGAAACGACTATGGTTTCATATAGACTACGAAACAACTTTTGGTAATAATGGACGAGAGTTTCGCGGTCGTTTTCAGAGACATCAACTATTTTTCTTGGCCTACAATAGGTGCTTGTTGCAATGGAGATAGTTTTATTTTGCGCAAACCCCCCCCCCCCCCCCACAAAAAAAAAAATAATAACAAGGAAACCTAACCTAACCTTATAGGTTTTAATGAAGCCTAACCTAGCTAACCTTAAAATTTTTAATGAAACCTAACCTAGCCTTATAGGTTTTAATGAAACCTAACCTAACCTTAAAGGTTTTAATGAAACTTAACCTAGCTAACCTTAAAGGTTTTAATGAAACCTAACCTAACCTTATAGGTTTTAATGAAACCTAACCTAATCTTAAAGGTTTTAATGAAACCTAACCTAACCTTATAGGTTGTAATGAAACCTAACCTAACTTTAACCACAAGGTATACTTTTTTTTCTTTTTTTTTTCTTCGCAAAATAAAGCTATCTCCATTAGAACAAGCACGCTTATAGGAAGCGCTATGATCATTTGTATCATAACCGCACTCAGGTCTGCTTCGGTTCCCCACTAATTGTTAACAAGTATAAAAAAATATACTTATATCTATATCTACTTATATAAAAAAAAGTATACCATATCCACCTATATTTTTTTTTAACTAGTAGGTGGATGACTGGAGTGGGTAGATGGATTAAGAGTGGATGGGCTGATGGGGAGTGGGTGTGGGTGTGTGTGTGGTGTGTGTGTGTGTGGGTGTGGGTGTGGGTGTTGGTGTCTGGGTGTGTGTGGGTGTGGGTGGGTGGGTGTGGGGGTGTGTCGTGGGTGGTGTGGGTGTGGGTGTGTGGTGGGTGGGTGTGTGGGTGGGTGTGTGTGTGTGTGTGTGTGTGTGTGTGTGGTGGGTGCGTGTGTGTGTGTGTGTGGTGTTACTCACAGGTGGAAAGATTTGCCACTTCCATGTCCTGGTCTGTTTGTAAAGGACATAGCAGCACAGCTTGGCATGACGAGGCGATAACACAACCAGACAGCAACGCGAGCCGCAGAAACAAGGCTTTGTTTTGGTTTCGGCAAGATGGCGGACAGTTGGAACCAGTGCTGAGCCAGGCTTCCGCGATCCATGTTATATAGATCAGTGGTTGCCACCCACCACAGGCTCAAGGGCTAATGCGACGGAAATGAGCACCGAGGCCACGTGCAGCATAGCGTATTCTCCCATCTTTAACTATTACTCTTCTACCTGCCACCTTAATCCCTTAACTTTTTTTCCACCCTGCACATCCACTTATCAGCCACTCTTCATCGTCCTACTTCCGTACTTATTTGTTAGCCAATGGCATAACTATTAGTCCACTTGTTTACCATGTAATATATATTTTAGCAACAGGTATGTATAGGAGCTTGCGCTCAACAGACCTGGGCTTCCCACTCTTCATCGTCCTACTTCCGTACTTATTTGTTAGCCAATGGCATAACTATTAGTCCACTTGTTTACCATGTAATGTATATTTTAGCAACAGGTATGTATAGGAGCTTGCGCTCAACAGACCTAGGCTTCATGCTTTACTTATGTAAGAAAAGATGAATAAAACAAAATATTGTATCATGAAGGACAATAAAACAAAAGTCAAATCAAGTCAGGTTATTCAACTATTTTCCACCGTGTCTACTTTTCCACTAAAGGAAATTAAATTAAATTAAATTTCCACTAAAGATTTTCCTCGATTTCTCCTCTCCAACCAGAACGTAATGTAGTGACTACTTACCTACAGTCATTTGTGTCATACGTACTGCCTATGTCCTGCATCCGACAATCCAGAGTTGCAATGGGGTAAATAAAGACAGACCAATAAAAACATTATAAGAGAGTTGTTTGTGAGTGTATGTGTGTGTCATTGTGTGCGTGTACGTGTGTGTGTGTGTATGTGTGTGTGTATGTGTGTGTGTGTGTATGTGTGATGTGTGTGTGTTTGTTTGTGTGAGTGTATGTGTATTTGTTTGTGTGCGTGTGTGTGTGTGTGTGTGTGTGCGTGCGTGTGAGTGTGTGTGTGTATGTATGTGTGCGTGTGTTGTGGGTGCGTATAATGTGTGATAGGTTGTGTGTGTGTAGTGAGTGTTCGTGTGCGGTGTTGTTAGTATGTATATGTGTGTTGCTTTCGTTGTGTAATTGTGTGTGTGTGTGTGTTTGTGTGTGTGTGTTTGTGTGTGTGTGTGTGTGTATGTGTATGTGTTTGTGTGTGAGTGTGTGTCTGTGTGTGTGTGCGTATGTATGTGTGTATGTGTGTGTGTTGTGTGTGTGTAGTGAGCAGTGTGTGTGTGTTTTGTGTGTGTGTTGTGTGTGTGTGTGTGTGTGTGTGTGTGTGTGTGTGTGGGTGTGTTAGGTGAATGTGTGGTGTGTTGTGCGTGCGTCTGCGTGTGCCGCGCGTGTGTGTAAATGAAAATGTAAATTTAGATATTACTATACAAATCTAAGAAAATGTTCAAGTAAATATATTAGATAGAAAAACATTTAGTTAGCCCCGGGCATTATCTTAGGGTTACGCCGCTATACAAAAATTATATTTATCAACTTTGGCATGCCAATTTCCTATGAAAATAGAATTCTAAGACACGATATTTATCTCATCCATTTTTGCATTCGAGCAATTCTTACTCTGCAAAATAGGCCTGTTGATATTGCACCCTTATCGGAACTAATGACTTAAATGAGTACAGCAGTGCCC
The DNA here is from genome assembly GCA_016584305.1 of Chionoecetes opilio. Taxonomy (NCBI): domain Eukaryota; kingdom Metazoa; phylum Arthropoda; class Malacostraca; order Decapoda; family Majidae; genus Chionoecetes; species Chionoecetes opilio. The sequence goes on along the minus strand of JACEEZ010020430.1, from coordinate 92,514 downwards.
GGTTGTCTGTGTAGTGCCATCATGCACCATATGGTTCATAATGACTAGCGTGGTAAGGGGCCTTTCTTTTTTTCTTGCCAATTTTTCCCCCCAAAGGTTGTTCATCAGGCACTACATCACCAGTTGTTCAAAGCCTCTACGTTGGCCTATGAAGTGTCCATCATGTCCGTCACTTAGGACATGCAACCAGAGACCGGTCTCCCGGTACGGTGGGCCCGAGCCCTCGGATGACCCGTCTCTGGCCTGCTTGCCACAACCACTGCTGCCGAAGCCTCTGTCACCTGCAGTTCACGGACTCTTTCGGTGCTTGATTGTGGATATAGAGAACTCCGGAACCTCGTTACGCACTTTGAACCAGGATTTCTTGGATCTGAATCCCCGGACAGTGAAACAGGTGAATGCTGGCTCGTGCACCTGGCCAAGAGCCTCGCCAGCTGATCAGTGTCTGCAAGCTGGTGGCTGACAAGTTCAGCTTGGGTGTGATGCGTAGGTCTTGTACAACTGGTGTCCCCATATCCTCGCCAGCCCTCAGCTTCAAAATCTGGGTCACGGCGAACCTTGCGGTCGTCCTCACTCTGACTCGACATCCCAGTTCCGATGAGGAGACACATTCTGAGTCGTGCGAACCAGGCTCCTGTCCGCACGTAGAAGGTCCTATCAGCTGTTTAGACACCTTCTTGCGCTGCGACCTCATACCTGAGCACTGCGTGAGGATGTCTTGGGGTCGGCTCTTATGTCCGTGTTTGTGTGAACCTTTATGTCGTAGTAGAGTTTGAAGTACACCTGCAGGCTAGTACTTGACTCGCATTTCCAGGGTGTTCAATTCTTTGCCATGTAGTCCATGTTTTCTGGTCCATTATGTACACGAGCGATATGGGCTGTGGTGAGCCACTGGAGTGGGACACCTGCCACACTTATCTCTGCAGCTCGGACGGTGAGAACGCCCCGCTCCACAGCCTGGACAGTGGTAGGAGACTGCTGGTCCGTGGACATGCTGACCAGGAATTATCCGGTATCTCCGTGAACAATCTTCCCGCCTGGCACTCCTCTGAAATCTGCGTTGTACGGCATTTCATTTCACGCTGGTGACAGCAGGACTGCAACTGGATCCCGTGAAAGGTCACTTCGTGGTCAGATGAGTAGGCCCGTCTGCGGCTGGTGATACAGTTTGGCGCAGGGGCAACTCTGTTTGTGTGACAACACCGATATACTCCAGAAGAGTAGCTTTGCTCCCAAGCCAATCTTCTCCAGTATAATGGGCGTGAGTACACCCTTTCCACCCCGTATCTGGGCCCTAGTGAGTCACCTCGCAGTACGATCAGTGGTCGGTGAGTCGTATGTCACCACAGATCATAGAGAGCCTGAGCCACCTTGAACGCCAGGCTCTTTCCAACGGTCGGCACCGGGTCCTGCTGGTAACACAAGTGCCAAAGGTACCTACAGATGAGCCTACCTCATGTATCTTCACTGGACATATGCTACCCTCACCCCTGATCTCACCTTGGGTTCTTTGGGTTTTTATGCCAGTTTCCAATAGCTGTCGAGAGCACCAAACGCCCTAGGTCTCTTGTCCTTCCTCCCATCGTAAACCCAATCCAACACTATTTGTGTTACCCTGGCTGCTAATCCTGGGCTCAAAGGTCACCTGGCCGATGCCATGGCATCCTGCCTCGGCCCCCTCCTTCCAGCTTATGTTAGGATCGCAGACCAGGTACGACATGTCTGGAGAGATGGTGGCCGTCAGTGATAAGGTCACAGGAGGAATCAGAAGCCAAGGACAGCAGCAGCAGTGAGAGCGGAAAGCTACGAACCGGATGCTAGCGATGCGGGGCTGAGACTTCGACCGTAACGTGTTTGAAACCGACGTACGCTGTTTTTTTGTGGACTTTTGGAGTTGGTGCATGGACCTTAGACCTTAAAACACGTATTCAAGTCCTGAAACTACCCTACGTTGGGTAAATAATAACGAGGACAAAATCCAGTTGCCAGGAAAAAAAGGTTTTTCCCCCCCCCCCCTGTGGAAAAACGATGGGCGACTTTGTATGAAGGAAGTGAGCTTTCCGAGCGTCTGGACGGACTTAATGTAGGTCTTACGGCCAATATTGACGGCATACTTCGATAAAGTTTTAGTGCTTCTCAGCTGTGTCGTTCAGTGAAATTTATCGAAAGTCTCAGAACTTAAGTCAGCTTTTCTGTGAGTTTAAAAAGAAGCGGTGTATGCTAAGCTATGTTTTGGCATATAGATATAAGTCCATTTTTGCATAGCAAGAAAGTGCTCAAACCAAAAAGTTGAAGGGACAAACCACTTAAAACAAAATCAATTTTACAGACAGGCGAAAACACCCTGCCAAAATTCGAATCCTATAATAATATAAGCGAAAGTGTGGAATGTGTTGTGTGTGGTCTGTCTGTCTGTCTGTCTGTCCGCGATAGGTGCCGCCTTCCGACTGTGCCGGAATCCCATTCATATGTTCATCAGGTTTGGAATCAGGTTGACCTAGGGAAGGTTTTTTAAGCCCCTCTCATAGGATGATTTCGATAGGTTTTTGTGTACCTCTTTTTTTAGCAGCTATTAGTATATTAACGAGAACTGTGGAAGAAAAAAAATTGGTTGGGAGCGAGAATTGAGGAAACTGATGTAGGGTGATGGGAATAGGTGAGTGGAGTGGGTGAGGTGAGGGTAATTGGGGTGGGGTGATGGGTAATGGGTGTGGGGTGATGGGTGATGTGAATGTGGTGGGGTTTGATGGGTGAGGGTGAAGGGAAATAGGTGGGGGGTGATGGGTAATGGGTGAGTGATATGGGTGTGTGGTGATGGGTAATGGAGTGATTCCGTGAATGGTGTGTGGGCGGGTGATGGGGAAAGGGTGAGGGGAAGGGTCGGGGGTGAAATAATACATACTATTTCAGGAAAGTTAGAAGGGGCTATCTGGGAGTAGTCTGTGTTTGGTGGGCCGAGGTGGTGGGTGTAAGGGGTCTATCTGAAGAGTCTGTGTTTGTGGCCTCGGCCACCAAACATTCAGGCGGTGGGCCGAAGGTCCCACCAATAGCCTGCCCAGAGTAGTGAGCCAAAAAGTCCGCCAGGAGGGCGGCTTGCTGTTCAGAAAGCTAGAAGGGGCTATGATGTGAAATGGGTTGGCGTCAATACATACATGTCTACATCCAGATCTTCAGGCAAGTTAGAAGGGGCTACTGCGAGAGTCTGTGTTGGTGGGCAGAAGGCCCCCACCAAACACAGGTGGTGGGCCTCGGCCCCCCACCAATAGCCCTCGCAGGGCTTAGCAAAAAAGGGCCGCCGTGAGGGGGCTTTGCTTTCCGGAAAGTTAGAAGGGGCTATGAGGAATGTCGGTTGGCGTTAATACATACATTTTCTTACATCCATGATTTCAGGAAAGTTGAGATAGGGGTATCTGGAGAGTCGGCGCCCACCATAGCCCTCCGCAGGAGGCTAAGCTCGACACATATATATGGCCGCCCGTGATGCGGCGGCTTTACGGCTAGTAATCTATATTTCAACCTTTTTCATTGGGACCTACGGCGTACCTAAAATATAACTTTCAAATGATTTTGGGGGGGTCCATTTGGGTGGATACTTATTTTCACTATAGCATAATGATATGTCTGTGTATATGTGTCAAGTCGTTTGTCTATTTATGTCTGGTCTGTATGTCTGTCTTTTCTCTTTCTCTCTCTCTTTCTCTCATATCTTTTATCTACACACCTGTTTCCTGCTATGCCTCCCTGCACACACACACACACACACGCACATCGCACACACACACACAAACACACACACACACACACACACACACACACAACACCACACCACACACCGTGCCAGTGACACGATGGTCAAGTGGATAGAACGTCTGGCCTGCTATTCTGTAGGTTGAGCCGGTTCCATATGTATGTCACTACTCGCGCGAGACCTATTCACCCGAGATATCGGGCCGGTTAGTGTCTCCCCATTAAGCAAGAGGATGGCGGGTGTGTGGTGTGTGAAGGTTCCAGTCCATACCCATATATCGGTAATAATGAACTCCAAGCTCGCACCGGATGGTAAAACATACACGATCGCTAGCCAATCGCGTGTTACCAAGACCATTTTATACTATACAAGCCCAATTCAAGTCGGACTGTTCCACCATCTTGGGATATATTCTTATGATATTACACGTGAACGTGTCTTACCGATGTGAACAAAAGACTACATCCACGCTTATGTGATATGATATTTGTCAAATAGCCCCATTATGTTCGTTATTATTATGTCGATTGATTTGTTAGCACGCTCCAATTTGTTTATGATAGGATCGTCAATATTCTTTCAAACAATTCTTTCAAAGTTACCTTTTTTATACAATAAAATATGTGTAATCGCTAACGCCTTCCCAGTACACTTCGAGATTTATATCAGGGACACAATTCTATGATCAGCTAGTGCATAAATCATATGGCTAATATTTCATATTCACGCTTACAGATCGGCCATTTGTCGTTAAAAGCAAGGTCGAACAGCAATGTTGTCACCTTCGTTGGGTTTAGTGAAACAATGACCTATCGAGCCCGAGTTACGAGCCAATCCTAAGAAGCATTGCTGTAGAAGTGGTTGATCCGAACGAAAAGCTAGCAGATCTTCTCAGGTAGGAATCAATCAAGCAATCATGGGGGAATACGCCCGGTGGAGCGTCGCCTCGCACCCTTCGACGCCTCCCGGGGGTAACCACGCGCGAGTACCAGTGCCAGTAGGCTCCCTTCCCTTTACACCAACAAATCCGACAGGAACATCAACTTGTACCAGGCAAGCCTGTGGGCGCCCCTTGGCCTCCTCAAACGCCAGATTGTCTATACAGATACAACCCGGGGGAAGGAAATCGGTTTCAGGGTAACGTTGCCACTATGCCCATATAACGTAGTGGCGCGACGGGACTAGTAGGTACTTAGGCCTCGATTCAGTCTCACTGTGCTGGTTTGACCGTAATCCCCACGATACCCCATGATTATGCTGAAAACACTTTAATTACCAAAAGGCATCATTCGCCTCTTCAAGATCGCATTCTAGTGTCTATGCTCACAACCATAGAATAAGACAGAGATCCAAGCAACTTGAAGATTCGATCTTTATCCTCCTGCACAGGTACTGACAACGCCACCTTCTCGTGCTGAGCGGTCATAAACACCATGGGCTATGCCAATCCGCCGTAAGACTTTGACGTGACCTGCAGCTATTATAGGACTGCATACCAAGGTATGAAACTTTCCAACGATGTAATGTCCTCGCGCACGCATGAACAGACTGTACTGTTTCATCGCGGATCGACTTTTAATTAGGAAAAAATGCTAGAGGAAACGATAATATATGGGTATATAATATTGTCTCTTAACTATAATAAACCTGACATGGACACATATGCCACTTTTTGTTTTCATAACAACTTAATATAAAAAAATGTAAAAACAAGGCTTGTCGAAGATGATGACTCTATTTCGGGCATTGATAAAAATGAAGTTATTTTACAAAAAAAATACAATTCTGTATGACATCCATATCAATTTCTTGATCCTCCTCGATACAGTAGCTTTTCATTTTGTACAACCCGCCAACATCACAACAGCACACAGTTATGTTACAATAGAATCCTGTTTTAAACAGCGGCACGACCAGTGTTACATTTTGTCTTAGCACAGGACACCACATGACACTCAGCACCAGTTGGATTAATATGTACTTCGGTTTGAAATGTTTGAAAAGGTTTATTTGATACTCCATGCAATCCACAGACGGGATTAAACGAAAAAAAATTGACTGCTAGCCACCGACAAACACCTAAATGTCAAACACATGCAGTCATCAATTACTACTATAGACGTTATATTGAAAAAAAAACTCCAAATGCAACAAACTTAAATTGTTTATCAAAGCTTACGATCACTTGTGAGTTGTCAAAAACAGTTGAAATTTGATACAACACCGTTGGGTTATCATGATACATAATTTGCAACGAAACTGCCCACACCCTTCTTCCTCGGGGCGGTGTAGGTCAAGCCACGCGTTACAAACAGTCACCAATACAACAACCAGGTCACCACCCACCCAGTCCGATCTCACACTACAGTGGTGCTTCGCCTCAAGCCAGGCGTCAACCAGAAACACCACGCGGTCCGCCACAAGCCAGGCGCCGCTATGCCTACCACAGGACCTTCACCTCTCGAAAGCACATACCTTGCTATCTAACCCATGGTGGCCGCAGCATTTACTGCAGCGTCGCCGTCAGTCCACACCACGGCCATACACTACAAACAGCCGGAACAGTCCACATCAGTCACACTCTAACACAGCTTTTCCTCATCAGCCCTCTTGGCCGCCTCGTCAGGCCTTCGTGTGTCCTTCCTAAGGCTCCTGTCATCAGGCCCCAGCCAGCCAGCGCTCCATCCACAACAAAACCTCGGGCTTCTCCCCCGATCTTGTGAGTTCAAACGCGTCTTGAACCTGAGCTCGAGTTGTCCAGGAGCACGATCGTAACCCACTACCCTCCCATCACAAAACTGGCGACACCTCGCCAGCAATAAACACACAAAATTGAAACAGAAAAATCATAAACACATGGCACATGCACATATAACACAAAATCGATCAAATGAAGGGGCAAAACTCGCAACCATCATCTACAAAAAACCACTTTTTTACCAAAAACATTACCACCCCCAAAGCTTCACAACTGTCAGTCCCTCACGCCATCACCAGCCGCCACTGCAGAGTTGGAAAGTCACACCAGGCGCCCTCTCTTCCACGCTAGACACAAACAGCAGGAAAACTACAGCTGGTACCTCAACCAGGCGCCACAACACAGCGGCCGCCCCAGGAAACAGGGGGAATTCCATATACCCCTTGGCCCACTCAGAGATAGCCACGGCCCTAGGATGTCTTCACACTCCCACTAGGCCTCCGCAGCCTACTCCGGCCCCCACTGCTCTGTCTCCGTGGGAAGAAGGCGCACGCCACGACTTCCCGACCGACCAGCCTCCACTGCAGGCGCCGGGTGACGGTTGCGACAGGACTTAGCAGCAGCACGTGAGGGCTGGCCAGCAGTTACCGCACCTGTACCAGCTCCGGCGGGGTGCCACACAGCACCTGCAGGAGTATCTCGATGCTCGTCAACCCCCCGAAAGCGCGGCAGAGGCGGGTATGGGGCGTTCCACTCGTCGTTCCGGCGCTCGAAGGCCTACCCAGACACGCTTGCTGTGTGAGGCCTCCCACTGCTCACTCCGACGTGCGCTCGTCTTCCGGTGGTTTCTCATGTCGAGGCAAAGTGAGCGGGTGTTCTTGCCTCCACAGTGGCTCTTGACCCGCACCCGTCTGGGCGTCAGGCCACCAACCAGGCCTTTCCTGCGCGCAGGCCTTTTACGCCGTAGGCCACCAACCAGGTCTTTCCTGCCGCGCAGGCTTCCAAAGAGGCATGTTTCCAGCGCCAGGCCACCAATAAGACCCTTTTTGTGCATTTCACGCCCGCGCTCGCCAGCGTCTGCAAATTGGTGCCCGAAGGCAGATCCTCTCACGACACACGAGCCATCCAAAGCTCCTGCGGGCCTGTGTCGCAAGTCAGGGCACCACATTCCTGACGTCATCGGGCCCGCCAACACATTGACGCAGACTGAGGATCAAGTGAGTAGGTGGGCGTGGGAAGAGGGAGGGGTAGGCCTACGCTCTCCTTTACACTCCACAACACGCCCACGGTCACCACCACACACTCACAAGTACGAACCAGCACTTTCTCTCACTCCCCAGACTCGTCCTTCACCATCACACACACGAAATGGGCACAAGCCGCGGCCCGCGCTAGACCACATTGCTTTCAGACATATCAAACTCAAGCAGGTTTTTCTGCTCACGCATCACTGGCTTAACTCTTTTGCATCTGCCTTAGTGGGTACTTCACTTTAGCACCTCCACTTTTCACTCAAAACCATACGTCAGTCACTCCGCGTGGGGGCTTTACCGAACATAGTCTAATTTCTGCCCGTGCACAATATTTCTGCTAGTGTCTGTCGTGTAACACTTATTTGTCCGCAAGTATCTTCTGCTCTAAAGGCAGGCCATCACCGCCATAAGGTATGCAAGACGGCTGTGCCACTGACAGCAGCACTGCTCCGCCGATCTTGTCTTCCCCTGAAGCCGATCAAAGGAATTTCACATGATTTACTACTTGCTTTTTCACACTAAACTTTTCCAAGCAAACATTTCCCATCGGACTGACCCGTGCCAACGAACGCCCTCATACCATTCTTCCTCGGCCGTCGTTAGGATAAGGACGACTGACCAACAGTCACAATACAACCCCACAGTACCACCTTTCTCCACTCATCAATACACGTGGCCGCCTCAAGCAGGCGCCACAAAACACCGCGGCCGCCACAAACCAGGCGCTGCTTATACCTACCACAGAAACATTACCTGCTCGCAAGCACAACCTTGCTATAACCACTGTGGCCGCATCTTCTGCAGGCGTCACCGTCAGTCCACACCGGCATCACTGCACACACAGCTGGAACAGTCCATTTGGTCACTTCCACAGGCTCCATCACTCCTGCTGTTGGCCACGCCTCTGGCAGGCCTCGTCGGTCCTTCTAGGCGTCCTTGGCCCCAGCAGCCAGCTCCATCCAAACAAAACCTCCGTTTGGCTTTCCCCGATCTTGCGTTTCACAAGCTGGCTCGAACCTGAGCTCGAGTTGCCAGGAGTACGGTAGTTAACAATCTTATTTTCAGGAAAAATTTCCTTGCCACATCAAAGTGCTAACAATCTAAATATAATATGAAATCATCAACGCAATCTCATTTAGTACATTACAAATAGTAACATAGCCTTGCATCTATATTAGCATAGTGTATTTATACAACTAAAATTGTAATTTGTTGTTTCCACATTAAATTTTACCAAATATTAAAACTATGATATTAGGCCAATTTCAAATAAATAGTTTATGAGTTCTGTACACGTAGTCATTGTATTCTAGTTAACTCACGACCAGATTGCCCTCTCTACATCTTCAGATCATTGTTTTATATTTATCACTGACCCACGAGCACCATGCTGACCCATTTAAATAGGCGCAAAGTTGGCAACATTCAATGTTCGGTATTTTTTGTTTGTGTCCTACTAAAAACTCGTTTCTTTTTAATCATCCCATAGAGAAAAAGTTCAAGTTTCCTTCATACCCCCCATATTCTGTCATACGTATACGTAAACCAAAGTACTGGATGAGAGGATGGAAGAGGAACCTTCGGAGAATTTTGTTCGAATGATTTCGAGAGGGACCCTATCGAAAATGCCCACCAATAAGTAAGTTTTCGGTTGTCAACTGTATATCATATTCAGTATCATTGCACATCTTCATCTAATCAAAAGGATCGATTTAAACTTCAGTTCACAAGGCCTTGCTTACTAGTATATGCACTTTTTTCGCCCCTCTGCTGTCTTATTCTATGAGAAGCTGTGATGAATTGAAAATTGATGCACCTATTCTACTGTAAATGGGCATCATGGCGCATTATGGGAAAGGTGACACCACAGCTGTGTTTCAAACAAGGACAAACACTAACATTAGTGAATGCACATGCACAGTATTATACTCATGTTTTATGTTACCTACAGTCGAATACCTATAAATTAAACTATATTTGATCACTAGCAGTTATGAAACTAATGAATTGGTATATCACTTTTTGAGTTTGGGTCTCTTTCAGTTCCTCACGAATGTGGAGACGCGGCAGTATGAGCTATTTGTAGTTCATTGCCTGAAGAGGACAGCCACAAGCATTGACGTTGTAACTAGAGTCTCACTGATGATGGGGCTGAGTCGGATGCTGATGATGCCAATGTGAGGATATTGTTAATGTCACTTCCTCCCCCCCCTTACTCTTTCCTCTCTCTCTATATTCAGTCGGGGCCAGTTTATTGTAGATGTCAACCAGTGGAGGTACGGGACGTGGAAAATCTCACCGGCCGGGATTTGGACTGAGCATTCTTTGAATATAGCCCAAAGGGCTTTACCACGCTAGTCATATTTGGAACTCATATTGGTGCATGATGCAATAAACAAGGACCAACCGGACACCTGCGATACTCATTTTAAGCATTATTCGATAAGGTGCACAAAATAAATTAGGGCAGATTTGCTAGTAAGAATTCCTCAAATGGCAAAAATGGAGTAGATAAATCGTCTTCGAATTCCATTTTACATTGGTGAAAATTGGCATGCCAAACGTTGAGAAAAGAATTTTTGTTATACGGGGAGAGAGAGAGATCGATAGAGAACTCCATTTGGCATCAGAGTTATGCTACGAGTCATTCCAGCATTTCTACATTCTTGAGTACGGAGAGAGATGACCGACGAAGCAGAGAGAGAGAGATGATGACTGAATGAGAGAGATCCGAGATGAGAGAGGAGGCGGGGAGAGAGAGATCGCGAGAGATCGCAGAGAGATGTGAAGAGAGAGAGAGAGAGAGACCCGATGTGAGACGAGAGATGATGCGACCTGCACTAGAGCACGGAGATGATGGATTAGATGTAGAGAGTAGACCATTTGAGACGCTCTTTGTTATGAAGTAGAGAAGAGAGAGGAGATGAGGATGGAGAGACGAGAGATGAAGCGACGAGAGCCAGAATGAGAGGACGAAGAGAGAGAGACGAAGAGGAGTGAGGAGATGATGATGAGAGAGAGCGCTAGAGAGACTCCACTCATTCACGACGCGAGCTGACTCCGAGACAGAGATGAGAGAAATGAGAGGAGAGAGAGAAATACTGTATGATCTGGACAATAAACATATGAAAAAAAAGAATGTCCGCAAGCAAAGAAACAGATAGTAAAGCAAAAGACAATTGCAAAAAATACTACCAATGCGAAAAAGTTCCTTCGCGTTTCCGACCCTTCCTCCCCTTCCCACTCACACACGGCCACCCACCTATAACCCTCTTATCCTCCCCCATCATTCCACCTCCGTCCTCCTGCCCCCCCCTCCCCACACCTTTCCCCTCTTAAACCTACTTCCCTCCTCCCCCACCCGGCAGGAGGCTATGCGGTATCACTTCCTCACACCCACACATTCCCCGGAAAAGTGTTTCACACGCAACATATTTCCTCACAACTTGCCAAATACCAAATCCTTCTCCCACCCTTGCTTCATTTGCTTCGTTCCCTTTTTCTTTTCTGCTCCTACACCTTATTCTCCACTTTCGTCTTCCTTCTTTTAGTACTTTCACGAGCGCATTCTTACCTTCCTTTCCTCCCTTCCTCACCTCCTTTCCTTGTTTACTTTCCTCCTACTCTTTCACCATTGTACCCTTCCCTTCACTTCTTCCCTCCCTTTAATCTTCATTCTGTCTCCTCCTATCCTCCCTTTCCTTCTTTCTCCCTTCCCTTTCTTTCTTCCTTTTTCTTTTCCTGCCCTTCCTTCTTCCATCCTCCTTTCCCATTTCCTTCCCTACTAGTTTCTACCTCCTCTCCCCACTTCATCCCCTCCTTGTACTTCCCTCCTTCATATCGTCTCCCCTCATTATCCTATTCCTCCATATTATTCCATCGTCTATCCACCTCTCTTTCTATCAATGTTTCCCCTCATCCCACATCCGTGCCCTGCTCCTCCCTTCATCCTTCCTGCTGTCCCATCAAGTACATCAGTTTTAGGGAATAATCGTGAGATCGTTACACCGATAGTTCAAAGATTAAATACATTCTAAGGAATATAAACTTATGAGGGCTTAGGTATTACAAGAGATAGGGACTGTATATAACACAGCGTAGTTATACCCGGAAGCTTAATATGTATACCACTTATTGTTCAGGAAAAGGGGAGGGCTCTGGTAATGCATGGAATAAGTTTACATAATGTAAACAATAAGAGTCTTGTCTTGAATCTAATCTGAATATTTTTTCCCGCCTCGCGCAAACCATCATTACGGTTCTAAACTTGCATAACAGTTCTCTGCATGTTAAAAAAAAATTGTCGCACTTTATAAAATTATAGCCAAAAAAAAAGTAGCCAAACAAAATTAGTTCAGATGATAAAAAACTATTATTATACAATTTAAACTTTTTTCATCATTAACTAATTTACGTTTTTTCTCGGTTTTCATGGGCGTGACGTGCCGCCGTGTTGTGGTGTTGATTGGCGTGGCCAGGTAAGAGGTAAGAGTCCAAAGTATGCTGGAGTTACCTGTATATTGGACAACAAACCGTATATCAGGTAACACCACGCAAACAAGGTTACGGTTCATTGCTAATTCCTCAAACCTTCTGTCATGTTACAAATAGTCAACTCACTTATTATTACTGATTTACAGTTTAATGTCAATTTTTGGAATCTATTTCTAAACAAACTTTTTATCACTAATGTTTTATTTATTTTCATATTTTTCTTTTTATTTTTTTACTATGTATCTGCTTACAGGAACGACCATTAAGTTTTGTTCTTTTTTTTCTCGTAATTTTTCTTCGTGCGTCCCTAATGTCCTCTAATCGATTCAAGTCCTAATGATCCTTCCCCCCAAAAGGAAAACACCAGATAGAGTTTCACGAGCTTATACCTGCCAGCTACTTAAGAGATTCTATGTGACCCACACCCATTCAAATTTTTTTCCTGTCCCTTTTTCCTCTCCTCCCTTTCTTCTTCCTCTCTTTTCCCCTTCCTCTCTCTCTCTCGCCTCCCCCTCTCCTCTCTCCTCTCTCCTCTCTCCTCCCCTCTCTCTCCTCTCCTCTCCCCCTCTCCCTTCCTCTCTCTCTTCTCTCTCTCTCTCTCTTCCCCCTCTCTCTCTCTTTCTCCTCTCTCTCTCTCTCTCCTCTCTCCTCTCTCTCTCCTCTCTCTCTCCTCCTCTCTCCCTCTCTCTTCTCTCCTCTCTCTCTCTCTCTCTTTCACACCCCCTCTCTCTAACACCCTTTTCTCTCCCTCCCTCCTCCGGTAGCGACGAGAGGGTGCGACTGCTGGGGGCCGGCCCGGGCTGTACCCCCACGCGGGCCTCACGCTGCTACCCCTTCTCCATCCCCATCCCCCCGTCAGCCGCCACCCCCACAAAAGGGCCAAAAAGGGGCAGCGGGAAACGCAAGGCGGGTGCCCCCCTCAGATCGTCCCCCCCCCGAAGGAGAAAGTTTAAAGTGCCTATGCTCTGACTCCGACGGGCTTTGAAACCATGTCGAGGTGTTTCTTGCTAAATTTTCTCTCTCGGCTCTCGTCTCGCTCTCGCTCTCCCGCTCTCGCTCTCGCTCTCCTCTCGCTCTCGCTCTCGCTCTCGCTCTCGCTCTCGCCCCCTCGGCTCTTGCTTTTGCCTTGCTCTTGCTCTTGCTCTTCTCTTTTTGCTCTTCCTTGCTCTTGCTCTTGCTCTTGCTCTTGCTCTGCTCTTGCTCTCGCTCTCGCTCTCGCTCCGCTCTCGCTCTCGTCCCCGCTCTTGCTCTTGCTCTTGCTCTTGCTCTGCTTTTGGTCTTCGCTCTCGCTCTCTCCCCCAAAATCACATCCCCACCCTGTAAACTACTCACCCCACCCCACCACACCCCAACACCATCACCACACCACCACACCACCAATCACAACCTAAAGCTTCAAAGTTAACCCAGTCCTTCTTTCTCACTCTCTCTCCACGCACCAAGCACCACATTCAAGGGCGGGCATCAGAGGCGAGGGAAAACACTACTTCCTGCGCGCCCTCACCCACACAGCCCCTCCTCAGTGCATCTCAAGGTTCAACACTGATCACATTGGCCATACTCACACAATTGAAGTGACTCGGGAATAATGACACCGCCTTCCCTTTAGAATTCTACGGTTTCGGTAATACCAGGTAATTATACGAGTTCTGTTTCTCATCTGCCTATTCATCTTTGAGTTTGGTATGGTGTTATAAGCTTCAATGTTCTTGAGTCTACGGGAAGCACTGTCACCAAATATCATCTGTTGCCCATACTGAACAGCTTGGATATCTTAACTAAGTCCACCCGTTCATCAGGCAGGTACAGATTTCTCTTCTTGCCCGAGCATTACTTCTGGCACGTTCATGGCGTTTATGAGCATTCCTTCGTTTAACCCCACATAACATGCACGTTAGCTTCATTTTTTGCTCCTCTACTAATGAACGATGGGAGAGATAGCAGACTAGGGGAAATTGCACTGGTACCAACACGATATCACCAAAATATTAACAGAGTAGTTGATGCGGGTGGTTCTTTGCGGTAATTGTGTTTAATCTTTAAAAGTTGGTGGTTCCGGCGGGAGGATATATTGGTGGGCTGCCGAGGGTCCCGGGAGCGCGTCCAGCCAGGCTCACATCAACATTTTTCCTCCGCTCCCGGCCCTCGCTCCCACACAAACCTTTCTCCTTATTCTGTTCCTCATAGAGTGAGACAACTAGTGTTACGTCAATAACTTTATAAGGGTCTAAAAATAGGTCCATTATCTTTTTGAAGTTATTAGGATGGTTTGCAGTACTCAGAAACACACCTGGTCCCGATCCTGCAGGCAGGATATTAGCACTCAAGGTAAGGGTCTCATTATTGCCAGGCTTTTTTCAATAAAGAAGAGTAACAAGACACCTCCCGAACTAATTGGCTCACAACCTCTCTTTTTCTTATTTTATTCTATAATTGGTCTTTTTTTAGGACCGGCAACTAAGCAGGCTTTGTGTTACCCATTTTTGTTGTGCCCTTGGCCCGTCCTTTGTGATGTAACAAAAGAAACAAAAAAAAAACTCATAAACTCCTTTTACTGAATGTGAAAAAAAAACCTCACAATCACTTCTTTTTCTTTTTTCTGTGCTTTGGGTGTGTTACGGGCTCCTGACTCTATAAAGATGTTATTATGAGGCTGGGAACCTCAACCCAAGGTACTGCGACAGTACCCTTCCTACAGGCGCAACAAAGCCACTTGAGATTCTGATAGAGCTCACGTAGCTGCTATACATTCTCGCACGCAATTGCCAGAGTATAAGTAATCACTGAAATGCACAAGTAAACTCCAAAAGAGCATTATAATTATATTTTATCGTCAAAACTGATTAAACAAAAGAGGCGGAGCGCTCGCGTGGTGCGGGGAGGAGGGGGGGAGTGGCAGATTTTAATCACTTAAATATCCATATATGGGACAACTCTCTACCAGTGGTGTTGCCCACGGCCCACAGCTACCATTATATGACTTAAACTGATTTTCGGATAGACTCTACTTATACATAAACAAATCTATCTACATATATTTTGCTAAATTTTACTTACCCAACTTCGAACCAATATCTTGGTAGTATTACTTCTAATTGGAATGGTTTTTAAAAAGATTTAAAGAAAAGTCGTTTATATAAATCTATCAATCATATGGGCATACGCCGAGGGGCGCGTCGCCTCGCCACCCTACGAGACGCCCGCTCCGGGGGTCCCATGCGCGAGTTCCCATGCAGTCTCGTTTTTTCCATACAAAGCAGCTCTCGCCAAGAAACACCAACTTGCCCCAGCCACGAGCCTTGTGGGCGTCCCCTTGGCCTCCTCCACGCCGATTGTTCCCTCTTACGATAAAACCCGATGGAAGGATCGGTTTCAGGGTAGCGTGCCCATGCCCATATAGCCGAAGTTGGCGCTGACGGACCTATGGCAGTAATAGGCCTCGAGATCAGTCTCACGTGCACTCGCTGATTTTGACACGTAATCATCTCAGCGATCCCCCTGATTCTGTCGAAGACCCTTATTACAAAGGCATTGATTCGTCTCTTCAAGTCACTAATTTATTGTCTCACAACCATAGAGTACGACAGGGATCACAAGCGAACATGAAGATCCGGATCTTTGTCCTCCTGCCAGGTACCGACAACGCCAATACTTCCCGCTGAGCCAGTTCCATTAACACCGTGGGCTATGCCAATCCGCCGTAAGCTTCTTGACGTGACCCGCCGTCTTATGGAGCTGCGCTAACCGAGGTAATTTAAACTTTCCAGATCTCAATGTTCTTCGGGCCAACGCAGGAACATGACGTGACTGCTTCATCTAGTAGGTCTCCAAAGCGACCTTGACCTTGGTCGTGAGCCAGGAGAAGCCTCAGTCCCAAAGGCTTTGTCTTCTCGTGCAGCGCCTCGAGAACCATCACCAGAACCTCCATCGACTCAGCAAAGATTACTGCATCATCGGCAAAAAAACAGATCATAGATCTTGCTGTTGCCGACGGATGATCCACAATCACTTTGATCTACAACCTTGTCCCATACCCAGTCCATACAAGACGTTTTAAAGTGATGGGGGGGCAAGGAACGCACCCTTGCCTCACTCGCTGTAATGCACAGGAAGAAGCTGATACACCTGCCCCACACTTCACAGCCTCTCAGTCCCAGAATACAGACCGTTATCAAACAATATTCCTTGCAGGAATCCCCGAAGTCGCAGAAGATCCCGATTGACGCGCCATGCACAGAGTCAAACGCCTTCTTGAGAATCAACATAGGCTGCAAGCATCCCCTGTCGAAACTCACGTCGGAATTCCACCTGACAACGAAGCGCTATGATACGGTCCGTTGTTGACTCCAACTGTAGGAGGGTACGCCGCAGGTCCATTCCAGTGAAAATATAGATTATTTCCGAATTTTACAGGTGTGTTTCTTATGTAACTTGAATTTTAAAGGGGTAGTTTGTCCCACTTGACTTTTTGGTTTGAGCAATTCTTGCTATGGACAAATGAACTTTTATATTTATATCAAACATAGCTTAGCCCGCTAAAGTAACGGCTTCTTTGCACCTATCATCATTCTTCATCGTCTTTTTCAGGATGGCTTTCTCCTTGTACACAAGTGGGTCGAAGCCCGCAACTAGACCAGAGCTCTGGATCCCAGTTTGCCGCCTTGTTGGCGGTGTACGAGAGTTTTGCTGAGAGGGAGGTGCCCTACTTATCGCGGCGTGATGAATAGGGGAATCCTTCTCCAAGAACTCCATCGGCATCCGGGAGGGTGTTGACCAGCGGGGGTTACCCAGTGATAGACATTGCGAAGGGTCTGACCCCCATGGTTGCTTGCCCATGTAATAATCAAACGCCCCGTTTGCCCTCCATGGTTGTTATTGACCGGTCCGTGAACCGAAGGATAGAAATTTTTGGAAGAAGGTTAGTGAAGTGGTGAGAGACAGAGCAACTAAGCAGTAAAAGGAAATTCCAGTGGAGAGAGATATGGACAGAGACCTGTTTGACATAACGCCTCCCCCTCACACGATCTTCTCTGCAAGGATCCAGGAATCCCCTGCTCACAACCCCCAGCTCTTTGCCACGCGAGAG
The DNA here is from genome assembly GCA_016584305.1 of Chionoecetes opilio. Lineage (NCBI taxonomy): Eukaryota > Metazoa > Arthropoda > Malacostraca > Decapoda > Majidae > Chionoecetes > Chionoecetes opilio. Next base: position 75,235 of record JACEEZ010020430.1, on the reverse strand, counting down.
CACACGAGTGGCTTGTGACTGCCCCCTTGGCCAGCAAAGTCCCTACTTTAGACCCTGGATGGCTGTACTACCAGAGGATCAAAGTTGTGGGAGGAGAGTGGCAATGATGAATGACAGGGGTAGCCAATAATGAACGCATAGACAAGTGAAAGCAGCAAAGAGAAAGCGTTGGAAGAGGAGGCTAAGCTGAGAGCCAAGCAGACAGATGAAAAGGTCGACGTCTTGAGCTGCAGAGCAATGTTCCGGGCCAGGCTGAGATCCCAGGATTCTGAGCATAGGACGGAGGAGTAGGTAATGCCGTAGGTCATGGAAAAGGTGAAATCTAGATTATTTCGATTTGGTAGGTGTGGTTTTCTAATGTAAATTGAATTTTAGGGTGTTTGTCCTCTTCAACCTTTTGGTTTGAGCACTTCTTGCTATGCAAAAATGGACTTTATATTTATATGCAAACATAGCTTCAGTGCGATTTTGCATAGTAAGCTTGCTCAAATGCAAAGAATGGAAATAGATAAAATCGTCTTAGAATTGCTTTTTGCATAGGAAATTGGCAAGCCAAAGTTGAGAAAAGAATTTTTGTTATACAGCGTATCCTACCCGTTACCAAAATAGTTGGATTGGGTTACGATTGGAGGATGACAAGACCAGGAGCGATGGTGCCCCGACAGCTAATGGAAACTGCACTCCAAGGTTGTCGGGGAGGAATCAATGTGTCCGTGACAGAGACCCATCTGGAGGTACCTTTTGGCACTTTGTAACCAGGAGGACCCAGGTGCCACCTGAGAAGACCTGCGTTCAAGGTGGCTCAGGCTCTCTATGATCCTGCTGGTGACATACGACTCCAACCGACTCACTAATCATACTGCAGGGTGACTCACTAGGGCCTAACACGGGGTGGAATTGTGTTACTCACGCCCATTTGAGATGCCTGGGACGCAAGCTATTCTGGAGTATATGCGTGTGCACACAACGAGTTGCCCCTGCGCCACCTTATCACCCGATCGACGGGCCTACTCATCTGACTCTTCACGGGTCCCAGTGTGTAGTCTGCTGTCCAGTCGTGAATGAGATGCAGTACAACGCAGAGTTCGAAGAGTGCCAGGTCGGTGAGATCTCACGGAGATACCGGAGTATATCCTGTTCAACATGTCCACGACCCATCAAGTCCCTCCTACTGCTTGTCCAGGCTGTTCTCCCGTCGAAGCTGCAGGAGATACAGTGTGGCAAGGTGTCCCACTCCAATGGCTCATCCACAAGCCTGCCCAGTCGCTCGTGTTACATGTGGACCAGAAAGCATGGATGGCAAGAACTGAACACCTGGAATCCTAGTCCCAAGTACTGCCTGCAGGGGTGTCTTCAAACTCTAATACGACATCAAGGTTCACCACAGACTAGAGGCGGCCCAGCACATCCTCACGTAGCTTCAGAGTGATGGGCGCAGCCAAGAAGGTCCAAACAGCTGTAACATCTACGTGCGGACATGAGCATGGTTCGCACACTCAGAATGTGTCCTCCTCTCAGCATGATGGCGAGTCAGGAGGTGAGGACGACCGCGGTTCGCCGTGACCCAGATTTTGGAAGCTGATGGCTGGCGAGGAGTAATGGGACATCTAGTGTAAACTCGCCTCACACCCAAGCTGACTTGTCAGCCACCAGCTTGCAGACACTTGATCGCTGGAGCCTGGCCAGGTGAACGAGGCCGTGCATTCACCTGTCACTGTCCAGGGATCAGATCCAATTGAGATCTGGTCGAAGCCGTACGAGTTCCGAGTTCTCTATCCCACTCAGAGCACCAAAAGATCGTGATCAGTGCAGAGGCTGCGGCAGCAGTGGTGGGCAGCAGTCCATAACGGGTCGATCCGGGCCTCGGCCCACTACCGGGAGACATGCCTGCTTCAGTCTTAAGAATGACGATGATGACCCGTTCTAGCCAACGCGAGGCTGTGACCTGTGATGTAGAGGCCTGACGAACCAAACTGATCCAAAATAGCTTACCACGCTTAGTCATTTGGAACTCATATTTGGTGCATGATGCAATACACAGGACAACCGGACATTGCGTACTCATTTAAGTAGTTTCGATAAGGATTGCAATATAAAAGTGCGATTTCTGCATAGTAAGAATTGCTCAATGCAAATGGAGCAGATAAAAGCGTCTTAGAATTCCATTTTACATAGGAAATTGGCATGCCAGTTGAGAAAAAATTTTGTTTAATCGGCGTACCCTACGGAGGAGTCGTTCACCCCCGCCACTCAGAGGAAAGAGGCCGGAGCAACAGGAGGCTGCCATACTTGGTAAACCGACTGCTCAGGGAGAGGCTGGGTCCATGGCACCACCTTGTGATGCAGTACTTGACGGGCACAGCTGCAAGAATAAACACAATGCCAAGTCCAGGAACCTGGCGCTGGCAATCATCCGGTTCGACGTTCCGCGCCACTGCTGCTGGCTGCCTTGGCTTCTGATTCCTCCAGGCCTTTACTCGCTGACCGGCCACTTCTCCAGAACATGTCGTACCTGGTCTGCGATCCTAACAGCTGAGGAAGGGCCAGTCAGGATGCCATGGCATCGTCCATGGACCTTGAACCAGGGGCAGCACCAGGGTACCAAATAGTTGGATTGGTTTAACGATGGAGAATAGGACAAGACCAGGGCGATGGTGCCACGACCGCTATGGGAAACTGAAAAACTGCACCAGTTTATCAGGGAGTAGCATGTTCAGTGACTGAGGAGCCATCTGAAGGTAACCTTTGCCTTTGTAACCATAGACCCGGTGCCACCTGAGAAGCCTGCGTTCAAGGTGACTCAGGCTCTCTATGATCTGCTGGTGAACATCCGACTCCACCGACTGCACTGATCGACTGCAAGGTGACTCAACTAGGGCCACACGGGGTGGGAAGGGTGGTACTCACGCCCATTTGGAGAAAGATGCTCGGCCGCTGCTCTTCTGGGTATATGCGTGTTGCACACAAACGATTGCCCCTGCACCACCTTATCACCAGCATCGACGGGCCTACCTCTCTTGCACTGGCTTCACGGGTCCAGTGGTGCAGTCTGCTGTCCAGCATGATAGAATGCAGTACAACGCCGGATTTCGAGGTGCCATGCGGTGAAGATCTCACGGAGATCCCGAGTATATCCTGGCAGCATGTCCCACTGACAGCAGGTCTTGAGTCAGCTGATTGGCGACAACTTGCACATCCCAACTACACCCCGCTCTCCTACTTATTCATCGTATTTCTTTCAAACCATTACAGTATGAGTTTTTCAACACAACCGAGAGTAACATTCATACCTTGCGATGCACACGTGTCATCATTAAAGGTAAAATCTGGTCCCAGGAAGGCCTTCTATAAGGTGTGTGAAGCTTGTGAGGAAGCCAGGCGGGCGGCGGGAGGGTGGAGGTCGGCCATTTAGTGTGGACAGTGTTGGCGGGCCGTTCAAATGTACACTCGCACGCATCCTCAGGCCAATTTTTTCTGCACCACGCCTCAGACCAGTGTCGAACACTACTATCGCTATTATTTTAATGTCAAAATGAAAATTTCCACTAGTAAAATGTATTATATGTATAAACAAGTAAAAATACTGATTGCCGCTTTGGGCTCTCTTGTGTTGTACGCCTGTCAAATATCCACGCAGTCGGGGCAGTTTCTTGTAGATGTCACCCAGTGGAAGGTACGACGGTGGAAATCTCCACCGGCCGGGCTTTGACGAGCATTCTGAATATTCCCAAGGCTTCCCAACGCTAGTCATTTGGAACTCATATTGGTTAATGTGCAATAAACAAGACCAACGTAAACTGCGTACTCATTTAAGCATATTCGATAAGGGTTGCATATAAAATTGGCGATTTGCATTGTAAGTAATTTCCTCATCCTGCAAAACATGGCGTGAGATAAATCGTCTTAGATTCCATTTATACATTGGAAATTGGCATGCCAAAGGTGAGAAAAAGAAATTTTTGTTGATCGGGGAGGGAGAGAGAGTAGAGAGTGAGAAGAGAGAGAGAGAGAGAGGGAAAAAAGAGAGAGTAGAGGAGGAGAGAGGAGAGAGAGAGAGAGAGAGAGGAGAGAGAGAGGAGAGAGAAGGAGAGAGAGAGAGAGAGAGAGATAGAAGAGAGGATAGAGAGAGAGAGAGATAGAGAGAGAGAGAGAGAGAGAATAGAGAGAGCGAGGGAGGGAGGGAGGGAGAGAGAAGGAGAGAGAGAGGAGAGAGAGAGGAGAGAGAGAGGGGAGAGCGGAGAGAAGAAGAGAGAGAGGAGAGAGAGAGAGAGAGATAGAGAAAGAGAGAGAGAAGAGAGAGAGGAGAGAGAGAGCGAAGAGGAAGAGAGAGGAGAGAGAGAGAGAGAGAGAGAGAGGAGAGAGGAGAGAGAGAGAGAGGAGAGAGAGAGAGGAAGAGAGAGAGAGAGAGAGAGGAGAGAAGAGAGAGAGAGAGAGAGAGAGAGAGAGAGGAGAGAGAGAGGAGGAGAGAGCGAGAGAGAGAGAGAGAGAGAGGAGAGAGAAGAGAGAGAGAGAGAGAGAGAGAGAGAGATAATACTGTATATTTACAATCACTATGAAAAAAAGACTTCTCTGCAGCGAAGAAACAGATTAGTAAAGAAAAGACATTGCAAAATACTACCAATGCGAAAATGTTCCTTCGCGTGTCCCTTCCTCCCTCCCCTCCTCCACCCACCTTACCCTCCTTCCTCCCCCACCTTCCTCTCCCGTCCTCCTTCCCCCCCTCCCCACCTTTCCGCTCTCCTCCTTCCCTCCTCCCCCCCACCCCGGCAGAGGCGCGTGTTACTACTTCCTCACACCCACAACCCTTCCCAGAAAAGTGGTTCACGCAACTTATTTTCTCAACTGCCATACCATCCTTCTCCCACCCTTGCTTTCTTGCTTCGTTCCTTTTTCTTTTTCTTTCCCTTCCGTCTTCCTCCTTTCCCTTCCTTCTTTTGTCTTTCGGCTCTTCCTTCCTTTCCTCCCTTCTCTCCTTCCTTTCCCTTTCTTACTTTCCTTCCTACTCTTCTCCTTCCTTCCCTTGCCTTCTTTCCTCCCTTTATATCTTCTTCTTGTCCTCCTCCTATCCTCCCTTTCCTTCCTTCCTCCCTTGCCTTTCTTCTTCCTTTTTCTTTTCTTCCCTTCCTTCTTTCCTCCTCCTTTTTCCCTTTTACTCCTTCCCTCCTAGTTTCTTACCTCTCTTCCCACTTCCTCCTCTCTTCCTCCTTCATTTCGTCCCTCCCCTCTTCTCCTATTCCTCCTTCAATTCATCCATCCTCCTCTCTTCTATCACATTTTTTCCCCTCTTTCCCACTTAATCTCCCTGCTCTTCCCTTCCTCGTCCTGCTGTCCATCCTACATCATTTTGGGAATAAGGTGCGTGTTACAACCGATAGTTCAAAGTTAAAATACATTATAGGACTATAAACTATGAGGGGCTTAGTTTTACAGAGATAGTGACGTATAAACAGCGTTAGTTATACCCGGAAGCTCTATATATACATACTTATTGTTCAGGAAAGGTGGAGGGCTCGGTAATGAATGGAATAATTTACATAATGAAATAAGAGTCCTTGGGTCTTGAATATAATCTGAATATTTTCCCGCTCGGCAAACCATCATTTACGGTTCATAACTTGCATAACAGTTCTTGCATTGTTAAAAAAAATTGTTATATATAAAATATAGCCAAAAAAAAAGTAGCAAACAAATTAGTTCAGATGATAAAAAACTATTATTATACCATTTAAATTTTTTCCATTAACTAATTTACGTTTTTCTCTGTTTTTAGGTGAGTGCCTCGTGCTGTGGTGTTGATTGGCGGGCCAGGTAAGAGGTAAGAGTCAAAGGTGTATGCTAGAGCTACCTGTACTAATTGGATCACCCGTATCAGGTACACCACGCAAACAAGGTTACGTTCATTGCTAATCCTCAACCTTCTGTTTCATGTTACATCGTCAACTCACTTATATTACTGATTTACAGGATGTCAATTTTTGGATTCTATTTTAAACAAATTTTTACTCAATGTTTTATATATTTTCATATTTTTCTTTTTATTTTGTTGTATTATTATTCTGCTCTACAGGAACGACCAAGCTTTTTTTTTTTTTTTTTTCGTAATTTTCTTCGTGCGTCCCTAATGTCCCTAATGATCAAGTCCCTAATGATCCTCCCCCCAAAAGAAAACCCAGCAGCGTCAATCGAGCTATACCTGAGCTACTTAAGAGATTCTATTGACCTCTATTACCTGTTTGATTGATTAGATTACCTTCCATCACATGTATCGCCTATAAGTAATGCCGATGTGTTACTTTGTGTTTTCCCCCTGAAATAAGCATGACTACCTGAGTGCTACTTACCTGTATACCTGTCACATGTTACCTGTATACCTGTCACATGTTACCTGTACACGGGGACCTTAGCACACGGCCCTTCGTATATCTTCGCGCCAAAAATTAAGGTTGGACGAGGATATTCAGGTCCACAAAATCTATTACCAAGAAAATTTTGCTTTAGCCTCTCGCTTTGTGCCTTCGTGTTTCAGCCTCGTCCTGTTTGCTTCTCTCTCTTCCCTGCCAAGTTATGTACCCCCTTAACCCTTCCTCCTCCTCCTCCTCCTCCTATGTACCCCTTCTTCCTCCTCCTCCTGCCCAATTCTTCCTTTTCCTCCCCGTCGTGCTAATCATCCAACTCTCCTTTGTACCTTACATAAGAACATAAGAAAATAAGGAATCTACAAGAGGCCGCGAGGCCTACACGTGGTAGTTCTTGTCGCCTAAAACTACCTACATCCACCTTTCATCCCCATCCATGAACCTATCCAGCTCCTCTTTAAAGCTCCCTAATGACTCCGCACTAACTACCTGTCTACTGAGACCATTCCATTCATTCACCACCCTATTTGTGAACCAGTTTTTCCCTATTTCCTTTCTAATTCTACGCTTTTCCAGCTTGAATCCGTTACTTCTTGTTCTACCCTGGTTAAAAGCCGTAAGAACTTTTCCTACCTCTCCTTTATTAAATCCCTTTATCCACTTAAAAGCTTCTATCAGATCGCCCCTTACTCTGCGTCTCTCGAGTGAGTGCCTTAATATTAATACCTTAATATTGATACCGCTCAAAACACTTTCTGCCTAAACTGTCATGTTCCCTTATGCAGTTTCCGTCGTCCTAACTTCACAAATTATTCCTCTTCTCTTGAGTAGTATTTTCCAACTGTGAAATTTACATGTTCTCTTTTTTTTGGCACCAATTTGGGGAGGGAGTGGCCGAGTGGTTAGCGTCTTGAGCTCGATGTCCCGAGTTCGAATCCTGCCGGGGGTAACTCTTTCGACCATCTTTTTAACGCGGTGATTTAGCCTAGTAGTTGTGAGCACAAGGTCCCGAGTTCAAGTCCAGCAAGGAGCAACCGTTTCTTCCTTCGTCGAGTGGCCGAAGATACCCGCATGCTGCCCCAACCTCACCTTTCGACTGCGACTACACGTGTGGCGGACCCACCAGGGGGCAGCATGAGCCTCAGGTCAAACCATCACAGGTGTCACTATAAAAATCCAGCCTGCGCCACCACGGGCGAGGGCCAACCATCACAGCCCTCCAGAATGTGCAGGGCCAACCACCTGAGCCCTCAAGGAAAATGGAGAATAGCCTACAGGCGAAATAGGCTCAAACTAAAAAAAAAAAATAATAATAATTTAAAAAAATCCTCCTCCACTCATTAGGCTTCTCAGGTAACACAGATAATTAGTAAGATCTTGAGCACGTAAAACTATAAGGGATATTTTTTTCTAATTAGGGGAAGAGGAAAGGAGACGTTCATCTACTTAAAATGCTTCATATTTCTCTCTCTCTCTCTCTCTCTCTCTCTCTCTCTCTCTCTCTCTCTCTCTCTCTCTCTCTCTCTCTCTCTCTCTCTTCTCTCTCTCTCTCTCTCTCTCTCTTCTCTCTCTCCCTCTCTCTCTCTCCTCCTCTCTCTTCCTCTCTCTTCTCTCCTCTCTCTCCTCTCTCTCTCTCTCTCTCTCTCTCTCTCTCTCTCTCCTCTCTTCTCTCCTCTCACTCTCGCTCTCTCTCTCTCTCTCTCTCTCTCTCTCTCCTCTCTCTCTCTCTCTCCTCTTCACTCCCTCTCTCCCTCTCCAGTCACTTCTCTCTGGCCATCTCTCCTTCCCGCTCTTTTCCTCTTTGCCATCCCACAGGTGGCTCTCTCTCTCTCTCTTCCCTTCGCCCTCTCTTTCCTCTCTTGCCTCTCTCCCTCTCTCCTTCTCTCTCCTT
>JACEEZ010020430.1:52500-63058 GCA_016584305.1 Chionoecetes opilio | reverse complement strand
GGTCACTGCTGCAGGGGGCATTGAAGTGCACGGCGTCCTACTTGGAAAGTGCACTACCGCATGGATTGTACGAGCTGGGGCCTATTGACTGCTGCCTCCCAAGAAAGCGCCAGCAAGGCTGCCGCACCACCCTTGAACTTCCACACTGAGGCTACACCAACACTACATTAGACCTCATAACACACACAGATAGCCCGAGTTAACGGTTACCACTACTACTCTCGACCTGTGACGGGTTGTGGACCAGTAAGGGCCCTGTCAGTTAGTGACCACCATCGGGATTTAAGGTACCAGGGGTCACTGCTGGCAGGAGGCATTGAAGTGTACGGCGTCCTACATGGAAAGTACACAATCCGCAGTGGATTGAACGGAGCTGGGGCCTGATTGACTGCTGGCCTCCCAAAAGCGCCAGCAAGGCTGCCGCACCACCCTTGAACCCCCACACTGTGTTCACACCATTACAAAACACGCATAACATGACCAATCTATCAGCACTAAACCTACCCCCACAAACTATAGTAGTTAGCCATAGATTACGCTTTCACTTTCCTCACAAATTCCATGCAGTTTTTCTATACTGCATGTATCACTTCATTTCCGGCCAGCTTCGGCTGGAGGGATGGGTGGGTGGGGAGGAGCCTTCTACTTTCCTATCCTTTCTCTCTTATCATCTAGTTAGTGTAGTGCAGTTAAAGCAAACAGCCTTGCAAGGACCTATCGGTCTGTTGCTGTTTGTGTTTCCTTTGTAATCCTTTGTAATCCTCCTCCTTCTCCTTATCATCTTGGTCTTACTCATTTCAATCATCCTGTTCCTCCTTTTCCATAGCTTCCTTTTCTTCACCCTTCTCGTCGTCCTTCTCCAGAGACTCCTCGTCCTCCTCCTTCATATCATTTTCGTCCACCTCCTAGTCCTCTTCCTCATTCCTTCCACCGCAGTTTCCTCCATGTTATCCCGAAGGCGAAGTGCACATTCCCACTTCCATTCCCCGGGCAACGAGGCGCGTCATACCGCAGGGGTTGCGATCGTAAATCAGACTGTGGTGACGGGCGGCGTGGCGGAGATGTAAAAGCGCGGCAACACGAAGAGAAAGAAAGAAACAGTGTGGGAGGGGAGGCAGGGACGTGGTATTGGCCCGGAAGGTTGAGGCACACCATAAGAATTCAAGTAAACGGGGGATGAAATGAGAAGAAACGTACACTCAGTAAAATAACCATAAGACGAATTAGTATGAGGCCAAATCCCACCATAAAATATTTGTGTGGAGAAACGGGAGACCAGAAATTCAAGTAAAAGAGGAGCAACAATGGAAGAAACATCAACTCAGCAGAATATCTATTTTGTAAAGGACGAAATTGTATGGGCCGAAATCCCAACATGGGGATGAGCTGAATCTGATGAGTTGGATGATGGGGATGAGCTGGGGATGGGAATCTGAGCTGCTCCAACCCCCTCCAGCCCATCCCCCCTCCTACCCAGCCCCCTTACCCCACTCAGCCCCCCCCCACCCAGCCCCCCTACCCCACTCAGCCCACCCCCCACACCTGCCTCTACCCCCCTCCCTCCCCCCCTCCCTCACTGACGGACGAGGTTTCCTGTAATTAACTCAACCTAATTTGTCTTGACCTGCCGCCTCTCACCAGACCTCAAACCTTCCTTATCTAATTTGACTTTGCTTTGCCCGGAAGGGAAGTGCTGAGGCGCCGAAATCCTGGTCTCTGACGTTTCTCTCCACACGAATATTCCATGTTGGGATTTCGGCCCATACAATTTCGTCCTTTACGATATAGTTATTCTGCTGTTTTGATGTTTCTTCCATTTATGCTCCTCTTTTACTTGAATTCCTGGTCTCCCATTTCTCCACACAAATATCCTATGGTGGGATTTGGCCTCATACTAATTCGTCTTATGGTTATTCTACTGAGTGTAGGTTTCTTCTCATTTCATCCCCCTTTTACTTGAATTCTTATGGGGTGCTTCAACCTTCCTGGCCAATACCACGTCCCTGCCTCCCCTCCCACACTGTTTCTTTCTTTCTCTTCGTGTTGCCGCGCTTTTACATCTCCGCCACGCTGCCCGTCACCACAGTCTGATTTACGATCGCAACCCCTGCGGTATGACGCGCCTCGTTGCCCGGGGAATGGAAGTGGGAATGTGCACTTCGCCTTCGGGATCACATGGAGGGAACTGCGGTGGAAGGAATGAGGAGGAGGACTAAGAGGTGGACGAAAATGATATGAAGGAGGAGGACGAGGAGTCTCTGGAGAAGGACGACGAGAAGGGTGAAGAAAAGGAAGCTATGGAAAGGAGGAACAGGATGGATAGAAGGAGGAGGAGGCAGAAAAGGAACGAGGAAGCTACGGAGAAGGAAGAAAAGGAGGAGGACGATGACGATACGAAAGAGGCGACTGTTGAGAATGAATGAGAACGATGAGAAGGAAGAAAAGGAAGCTATGGTAAAGGAGGAACAGGATGATTGAAATGAGTAAGACCAAGATGATAAGGAGAATACAAAGGAATACAAAGGAAACACAAACAGCAGCAGACCGATAGGTCCTTACAAGACTGTTTGCTTTAACTACACTACACTAACTAGATAATAGGAGAGAAAGGATGACCAAAGAATGAAAGAGCATGACATAGTACTCACGACCACCGCCTGTCTCCACTCAAAGGTCTATCCAGTGCCTATCCACCTGAAGCCGTTCTTTGAGGAAGAAGTCAACCAGTTGTTCCAACAAGGCATAATAAGGAGGTCATCTTCACAGCATTGTTCCCCGGTCGTGATGGTGTCCAAGTCTGACGGTTCCTACCGTATGGCCATAGAATATCGTCAGCTGAATGCCGTCACCGTTTTTCACGCAGAGCCCAGTTGCAATATCGAAGAAGACTTGTACCGATTCTCAGGGACCCGCTTCTTCTCCGAACTGGATCTCTGCAAGGCTTACTATAAAGTTCCCCTCTCCGAGAGAGCCAGGCCGCTAACAGCCTTCCCTACTCACCTCAGCCTTATGGAATTTTGCCGTCTACCCTTTGGACTCGTCACTGGCTGTGCTACCTACATCCGACTGATGCGCATCGTCCTTGCAGGTCTGTCAAATGTGTCTTTCTACTTTGACAACATCTTTGTATATTCTTCAGATTGGGATCAACATTGCTCCACCCTTCAAGCTGTCTTCGACAGGATCAGGGCCCATTGTGTCACCCTCAAGAGCTCAAAGTGTCACTTCGGGTTCCCATCCATCCAGTATTTAGGATTCATTCTTGGTAGGGACTCCCTGCAGCCTCAACCCGACAAGGTAGAAGCTATGTGTCGCGTACTGCCTCCTCAGACGAAAAAGCTCCTGCGTAGCTTTATTGGTATGGTGAGTTTCTATAAGGCATTCATCCCCAAAGTTGCTGACTTCACGGCCCCCTTGTCTGATTTACTGAAGAAGGCAGTTCGTGAACCCTTTACCTGGACATATGAGCTACTTACCTGTTTCAACCATCTCAAGTTCTTCCTGTCGTCCAGTCCCATTTTACGTCTCCCGGACGCTGGCCTTACTTTTGTCCTTAGAACAGATGCCTCCAACCGAGGACTCGGAGCTGTCCTCCTCCAGTATCACCTTATCTATCCCCATCCTGTCGCCTATGCCAGTCGGAAACTCCTCCCACGCGAGGCAAAGTATTCAACCATTGAACGTGAGTGCCTTGCTGTTGTTTTTGGAATCATTCGGTTCGACTACTACCTCAGGGGTCGAGAGTTCATCCTAGAAATAGACCACAAACCACTCACCTACCTCCACACCTTCAAAGGGAAAAACGACAGGCTTCTGAGGTGGGCTTTGAATCTACAGGCTTACAAGTTTAGGGTCATTCACGTGGCTGGGGCTGAAAACATTGGAGCTGATCTCCTCAGTCGTGTTTAACTCTCCTGTGTTTTTTTTATAGGTGGTGTTTCTCCGCCCAGTCTACCGAGGGTAGACTCTTGATGAGGGGAGCCGTGTAAGGGTGAAACACCACTCCCACCATAAGCCGGCTGATGAGGCGCGGTTAATTAGTGGCGCTTTGGTGTGTGTCTCGAATCTCGCCACCGCCCCTTCCCTCAACCTCTGAGGTCGTTAAGGCCGCGAAGGTCAGCGCCTTAACGACCTGGTTCCCGAGGCCTCACTACCTGCTTCGTGAGGCTTCCAACCGAGGTTACTAGGCCTCCATGCATCGGCATTCCAGACAGAGTAGTCTTGGTGCCGACCTGAAGCACACCTCTCTCCATTGGCTGGGGTTTTGGGGATCTACTACGACGAGGTGCCTCCACTTCTTCCGTTCGTTTGTCTCTAGTGACATGTGGTGAGTATATGTACCTTGTCTTCCCCGTGTCACGGAGACAGAACGAGGAAGGGTGTTGCAAAGCCTCAGTGGTAGTATCTTTTTTGTGTTTATTGTGTGTTGTATTGTTTTTGCGTTCTTTGAAGGAAGAGTGAGATTAAACTTCCACACAGTCCCCCTTGTGTATTCTCTCCGACACCCATTTGGTCCACTCCCTACCTGCTCAGACGATCCTGGATCTAGGAAAGCGACCCTTACCATCACCCGTCACGGTCGTTTTCCCTTACAGTGTGTATATATAATCTTCTGGCACTCGAAAGATATAGTTAAGAATTTCGTTTGTTCTTGCAGAGCAGAACCCATGAATATAACTTAGCTAGATATTACAAGTCATCAAAGTGTATATAAATCTATAGTCCACTCTATTCATTCCACTATCCTCACTACCACCACCCTCTCCCTGCCCTCCCTTACCACCACAACCACCACCACCACCACCCCCTCCCTACCCTCCTTCACCACCACAACCACCACAACCACCACCACCACACACTCTTATCCACCGCCTCACACAAACAACATTATACAAATAATAAGTGGTGCATGAGGCGCTGGCGTACAAACAGCCTCACCCACGCCCTGTGCCCCCCCCCTTCCCCCTTATAGCCTGTTCGCCCCCCCTCCCCATGACGGCCTGTGTCCCCTCCCCCCCCATGACGTCCACGCTGTGCAGGATCCCCTCACCTCAACAGTACAGGCAGGGTCTTGCACGCCTCTCACGGTTGTTTCCTGCCCGGCGAGCATATTCCCGTTTTCTGGAGTAGTGTGTCGCGTTTACTCTTGAACACGTCAAGTTAGGTTACGTTAGGTTAGGTTTTCTGGATTTATTAAGGTAACTTTGTGTGGAAATCACAATGAGCGTATTTTCGAGAAAATCCATATATGGTTAGTTTCGGAGCTACAGCCAAGCGTCTTCACTCGGAAACCACATACTGGCATAGAGAGGGGAATATGCCCCCGGGCAACCTTCGCTCCTCCTCGCCACAGCTTCCTCCTCACGACGCCTTAATTACCCGCTAAGTAACTCTGTTGGTTCAGTGTAATTATTTATGCCATAATTTTAATTGAAATATTTTAGTATATTTTTTTTTTCTTTTTCTCTTTTTGTGTGTGTGTATAATGAATGCTTCTTCGGAAACTGGCCGACGTGTTAAAGTGATGAGCTGAAAACCATGATTTTTTGCCTTGACTTTTCTGGGAAACTTACGATTGAAAAGTTGAAGCTAGTTTATGAGGAGTTTCAGGTAAAAAATTGTTGCTGGTACTGATACTGACTTGCACATTACATTGTTGTCATTTTGTTGTAGATTTGCTGTAATAAACACTTTCTTAATAAATTAATAAATTATTGCTCTAATAAATTACTTAATAGATACTCCCGCACACTATGTTATCTAGTTTTCCTTACTTCTCTTTCTCCCAAGACACTATATTTCCTTTTTTTTTTACCTCAGACACCATTCCTTCCTCTCACCTCCCTCCCCAATGCATTCCTACTCTTCATGTCTTCCTCAAGGCATGTTTCCTCATCATTCAATTCTTCAACCAGTTTTTCCCCTCGAGTATTATTCCCCTGTACATCTGTAACTGTTCTCAATGTTCATCGTGACGTATCAAAAAACCAAATGATTGACTCACACATAAGATAAACTCTCGATATATTTGTTAGATGAAAGCAAATAATGAAAAACAGCGTAACTTCCTCCTGGTCATAACTTTCTCCGCGCTCCATTCTTGAGCTGATCAACGCACTCGTGAATACATGCTGACTATTTGGCAGGGAGGAAACATTAGGAAGAGACGAGCAGTGAATAATGACTATAATATTGATGATTGGTTTGATGATGGAGATGATGATGAATATTACAATAAAGATGAAAATTATGTTAATGATGTAAATAAAGATGACAATAATGATAATGATAATTATGAGTGATAAAATATGTTTTGTATATCACCTAATGATAACGATAATTATACTAATACTAATGATAGTAATGCAAATATTAATACTAATGATAATATTATTAATAGCAATAATAATAATACTAATATTAACATTGATAATAACAATAATAACAATAGCAACGATAATAATAACAATAAAAATAGTAATGATAATAATAATAATGACAATAGCAGAACAGGGAGCTCCCAGAATGAGATGAAAAACTGTTGCATCTTTCCTGTTTACAAAGAAAAAAACGGTAACGAAAGAAGTGGAGGAGGCGGCGAGGAAAACACGAGAGCCTTAGATTCCGCTGGTGTTGTGTTCATTCCCTTCGTTAAGGACAAGTAGCGGGGCGGCGGTACTCAAGGGGCGGGGAATGTGTGTGTGTGTGTGTGTGTTGTGTGGGGTGTGGGGTGTGTGTGTGTGGTGTGTGTGTGTATGTGTGTGTGTGTGTGCCCCCCCTAGGGACGCCCCTCCCCCCCCCCCTGCAGACAACCCGGATCACCTCCTTCGTCAGCCTTCCAAAGGGTCTGAGGGCAGTTAGCGGCAAGGCAAGAGGCTGTTTTCCTTCTCGTGATGGGAATTATAATTAAATGCTCCTTTTTTGCTGTGTTTCGCGGTGTCCCTGTCCTTCTGATCTATGTACTGTTCACCTGGGGATGTCTGTGCGTGCGTGCGTCGTGCGTGCGTGCGTGCGTGCGTGCGTGCGTGCGTGGTGTTAAGGGTTACGTGTGTGCCTCGCCAGTCTTAGGCCCAGCTGCAAGAAATGGACGTTTTCCATCGAGTACCACTCGGAAATCGGGGCGTTTCCATCGCCCCACTCACGATAGTGAGTGGGGCGCCCGACCGTCGTGATACTCCATTGATAAGTTTCATGAAAGGCTGATTTTACCCCCATCGGCATGATGTCCCGACGTCGGGTGCGAGGTGTACCAGCCCGTGCGATAAATATAATGATAATATTTACCACTATAAAGAAATTCATTCCTGTCATTTCTATCATGAATTATGGTTTTCTATCACATAAAAATAATCTAATACTTGTATTAGCAATGCTGTTTTCAACAGTAAGAGGCGGTACGAAAAGATTTCACAAGATTTGGGTTTGGTTATTTGAGTTACCATGACAACGCCACGCTGGTGTTCCAGCTGAACCTCCTCCTCCTCTTCCTCTTTCTCTCTCTCTCTCTCTCTCATGATTACAATTAATTTGTGTTTCTAGCTGATTTTAGTCAGTAATGTTTACCCATATTACTTATTATCATTTCGAAATGGTAACTGCATAGAAGTAACACATACATTCAATCATAGTTAAAGTGCTGTTCACTTATATCCCAGCGGGAATACCGAGCGGATATTGGTATTGTTTAGGGCTGCAAGGATCCGTTGAGGAACCATATAGCCCTGGTGATGTCTTATGATGCATTCACAGGCGTGGTAGTTGATCAGTCTTCAGGAAGACACAGGTAAGGTAGATGACAACGTATCGTCATGAGGTGTGGATGGACTCCGCCCGCCTGCCCGCCCGTCCCATATCGCCCGCCGCTGCCAATAGGTGGCGCGGACATCCACCCGCTTGTCTTGAGTTCACGGCAACTGCAAATTATGAATTAGCTGCCTTTTTGGCTTAGTAACCGCGTTGATTCTTCCTCAGATATGTGTCACATAATGAATATGTTGATTAATTATTGATGTTCAATGGAGGTATTTGATTATATATGGTGCTCATCGATCATCTCATCGGTAGGGGGTTACCGCCCGACGATTTTTTCCCGATGGGGCACACAATGGGGTTGAAATGACGCTGTTCTTGAACCTGTCCAGTCGGACATTTCCACACCGGGACCCTATAGGGCACACGACGAGACCTTCTTGCAACTGGCCCTTAGTCGCACCGCGGCCAGGAACCCTCTCGCTGCCGTGTCATGAGGCTGGCAATACAATGCTATGAAAGACTAAAATAGGAACTGTCATCTTAACGTTTGTCTGCTTCATGAATTGCTTTGAGTAAAATCATTTGCTACGTAAAAATGGTCATCATTGTCTTTCCTTTGGATCAATCATCACTGCGTCCTTCCATCGTCTCTCCTCCGCCACTCGAGACATTTGCGAAGTTAACGAGAAGTAGCTGTGCGATGCTTTCCATAATTTCTTCTGTGCGAGTCAGCGAATGTCAGCCTTCATAATGCACAGGCAGGACACTTTTATTTGCCCCATATGTAGCAGTATTCACACACGTACATGGTAGAGTGCATTCCCTCAGTACCAACACTTATATTAAGCACCTGAAGCAGCTTTTCTAACACATTTTAGCCTTTTTCCCTCCCTCTCTCTATCTCCTTTCTCTTTTATTCTCTTGCCCTCACTCTTCTCCCATAATCATCTAATTTTCTGCCTCATCCAACCGTGATAGCTTCGCCCTCACCCACAAGTCTGCCTGCTAGGAGAAATGGCCCAGATTTATCTGAACGCAGTCCCCCCAACAAGGCGGTCGGTGGTAGCCTCCCGATGTGTGTGTGTGTGTGTGTGGTGTGTGTGTGTGTGTGTGGTGTGTGTGTGTGTGTGTGTGTGTGTCTGTGTGTGTGTGTGTCTGTGTGTGTGTGTGTGTGGAGTGGAGGGAAGTGTTTCGAGTACATGTACCGGGAAAGTGGTACATAACTGAATATAGTGAGTAGAGGCAGGGCAGGAACATGAGATGAGATGCTGGTGGCGGGCGTGTTGGTAGCGTCGTTGTGGTAGCCGTGGCACGAGCGGTCTAGGCTCAGAGGAGTGGTGTGGTCAACACGTGTTCTGAGGTCTGTGTATGTCTACCGAGTGTCTCTTAAAATATGCGTGCATGCGTATGAGGAATAATTACCAACTTGTAGACAGAAGATGAATATATTTCTCAGCAGAAGTGGAATACAGGAACAGTGGAATATGTTGGGGCGGGCGGCACAACGTGGCCGCCCCGACGAGACGAGCGCAGAATATGTGTGTGAGCTCTGAGGGCCGTGAGTAGTGAGTGGGTTGAGTGTCAGTCTCGGGCCGACGCGGTCTACCCTATTTATAGACAGGTCAAGACAGGAACTAGAGAGATGGAAAAGGAGAGAAACTGTGGGAGAGGAATGGAACAGGATGGAGATAATAGATATCAAAAAGAAAATTGAGAATAATGGGCTAGTTAAATGGCAGGAAGGAATGGCCAGGAAATCAACGTTGCAGTGGTACAGGTGGAAACAGAAACCAGAGGGGGTGACTTGGCATGTAGGAGACTGGGGTAGTAAGTTACTCTATAAAGCAAGAACAGGCACCTTGGATAAGTCACTTTTAACACGTGTTTTAACACTAAGTCATATGTATACACATATTTTATGCTGTTACTTTTGACACTTAATTATACACTTATCTTATGTTGTCGTTTTTAACACATTTGCTATTACCTTATCGTGAATCCCCCAAAAATCCCCTTGTGTATGAATCAGCCTTTGTCAATTAAATGATTTCAGGTTGAATTTAAAGTTTTCTCTTCGGGTTCTTCCTCTCCGCCATGCTGGGGAACCAGGAAGGAAAAGCCTCACGCCCATGTTCAAGCTTCAGCGCCTCCTTCAGACAATTGGGAACTTTCAAAGCTAACGCCATGAGATGTCTCTAGCGCTGTCACTTCTTTTGCACTTCGACTAAACTACATTTTTATTAAGAAGTTTCAGTTGTTGTATTGAAGTGTAATTCTGATATGCCCCGAAGAAGCCCAGGAAATTTACAGTAATTGATAGATCATTTAGGCTCAAAGTGCAAAAGAAGTGACAGCGCTAGAGACATCTGGTGGCGTTAGCTTTGCAAGTTCCTCATTGAACTCCCTCGCCTCCTTGGTTGTACATCCCGCCACAGGGGAGAGGGAGGAGGGACTGGTCGGGAAGGGAAGAAGGGAAGGGTGAGACATGAAGTGGTAGGGACGGGAGGGATAGATAGGTAAGGGAGGAAGATGGCAAAAACAGGGAAGAAAGTTAAGGGAGGAAGAGGAGGGTAAGAAATAAAGAATGGGAGGGATAGATAGGAAAGAGGATAATTATAAGAAAATAGGTGGTAGAGATAGAAGGGGCAGGTAGGAAAGAAGGGTAGGACAGGTATAGGGATGGGAAGGAAGGGAAGGTATGGACGGGAAATGAGAATCTTCAGAGTATCCCCTCAACAAAAAGCAAAGAAGATGTGTTTGTTCAAGAGTTACGGTGCCTCATTATGATTATGGTAACACCCCGAGA
>JACEEZ010020430.1:42500-45000 GCA_016584305.1 Chionoecetes opilio | reverse complement strand
AACTTTCATGCCACGATCGTGCCCCCGTGGCAAGCTGGTGGCAGCGGCCACAGCCGAGCACAACTCACTACCACGCCAGCAGGCTCTCGGCTCTCTGGACTGCCAGTCGTCGGTCAACTCAGTTGACTGACTAGGTCAACTTCTTCCACTTTAGGAATCCTGAAGAACAAGTGCGAGAACTGCAACATCTCAGTGACACACGATGGTAGTGTCGGGCCACCCCTTGTGACAACGCTTTGCTGCGGCTGGAATACATAATAAGACTCCTGAAGGAAACTTCTGCAGATGACAATGGATATCGAGCTGTACCCGCTCGAGGTATATACATGCGCAGGTAGACGCAGAGTTTGTTTACTTACTGCATTTTTGCTCGGAAATTTTAGGAAACATTCATGAAGTATCACAGCAGCTACAGGACAAACAAGCAGACCTAGGAAAAGCAGTCAGGCTCATTTCATCACTCAGCGAATATTTAGCTGAATTGCAAAATTCTGACATGATCCAGCATTACTCTGAGAAGATTAGTGAACTCTGTAAGAAATGCTGCATTTCACCATTAATGACTACAAATCGGAGAAGAAAACCTGGACAACTTGATGATTTCATGGTGCTGGAAACAAGCGGTCAAAAATCTGACTCAAGGCACGCCAGCACATACGCATCTTGTATGAATTATCAGACTGTTTGACTAGCGAACTAGACGGTTGTTTTTCCAAACACTCATGTGCGATTTTAAGAACATAAGAAAATAAGGAAGCTACAAGAGGCCGCGAGGCCTACACGTGGTAGTTCCTGAAAACCATTTTCTGTGGTATTTCAGCTCTCTGTCTAGAAAGACAGACAGTCTTGGCTGAAGAAAATGTGAAGGCATTTGCAGTTGCCTACTCAGTCAATCAAAGTGATTAAAAACATGAGATACCTCTAGTGACAAAATTAGTCATGAAAGAACTTGAACAACCTACATCCATCGCACACTTCCTGTCATTTCTATGACCCTAGAAGGCTGCATTGGACTGTTTGTACAAGTTATTGTTGATAGCCGTAACTCTTTCTGTTACCAGTGCTTCATGTGAGAGAAGCTTTTCAAATATTCAATTGGTGAAAACATTTCTCAGAAATTATATGATAAGTGACAAACTGAGTATCATCGCACTACTGTCAATTTGAAAGTGCACTCGCTGAGGGAAGGGATTGAGATGTCCTGGTTGATTAATTTGACAGTCGGCATGGTAATCGTAGCATTAAGCTGCACTAAATATATTGCTGCCCAATGAAAACCGGTGAATGAAAACTGCTGCCCAGTTGTTCACGGTGGACCCTCCAACTGAGCAGCTTCACACCGCTGGGTTACAGGCAGTGGATGCCGATCCTCCCATTAACGAAACCGCACCCTCTCTTGACGAATTCAGAGAGGCTGTAGCAAAGTTGTAGGGTGGAAAGGCAGCTGGTGTTTGTAATATCAGTGCGGAGCTCCTCAAAGCTGGGGGTGAGGCCATGATCCGCGGGTTGCATGCTGTCCTGACTGCCGTGTGGCAATCAGGTACCATTCCTCCTGACTGGAAAAGGGGGCTGGTCGTCCCTATCTGGAAAGGGAAAGGGGAACGTCAGGACTGCAACAATTACCGCGGTATTACACTGCTCAGCGTACCAGGCAAGGTGCTTGCCCATCTATTGCTGACACGAATTCGCAGTCATCTGGTGAAGCATCAGAGACTTCAGCAGTCTGGGTTCACGCCTGGTAAGTCAACAACGGACCGTATCCTAGCGCTTCGTGTCCTGGTGGAACGCCGACGTGAGTTTCGACAGGGGATGCTTGCAGCCTACGTTGATCTCAAGAAGGCGTTTGACTCAGTGCATCGTGAGTCACTCTGGGATCTTCTGCGACCTCGAGGGATTCCTGCAAGGACTATTGGTTTGATAACTGGTCTGTTTTCTGGGACTGCGAGTGCTGTGAAGTGTGGGGCAGGTGTATCCAGCTTCTTTCCTGTGAATACAGGAGTGAGGCAAGGGTGCGTCCTTGCCCCATCACTTTTCAACGCTTGTATGGACTGGGTATTGGACAAGGTTGTAGATCAAAGTGATTGTGGAGCATCCGTCGGCAACACCAAGATCACTGATCTTGTTTTTGCCGATGATGCAGTAATCTTTGCTGAGTCGCTGGAGGTCCTGGTGATGGCTCTCGAGGCGTTGCACGAGGAGGCAAAGCCTTTGGGACTTGAGGTCTCCTGGCTCAAGACCAAGGTCCAGGTATTTGGAGACTTACTAGATGAAGCAGTACAGTCTGTTCATGCGTGTGGCGAGGACATTGAGATCTAGGAAAATTTTACATACCTTGGTAGCGCAGTCCATAATGACGGCGGGTCACGTCAAGAAGTCTTACGAGGGATTGGCATAGCCCACGGTGTTATGGACTCGCTCAGCGGGAGTATTTGGCGTTGTCGGTACTTGTGCAGGAGGACAAAGATCCGGATCTTCAAGTCGCTTGTGATCCCTGTCTTAC
>JACEEZ010020430.1:27500-37500 GCA_016584305.1 Chionoecetes opilio | reverse complement strand
GTACAGGATTTCTCGAAAAGTTACAAATAAGATTGGTCCAAATCGGTATTACCAAGTTCTATTTTGTATAAGGAAGAACTGATGTTAATTTTGGATGAAATCTATTACTACTGTTTGCCGATGGCAACCCAATTGATGAAATATTCGGCTGGAGGTATCGCTCATACTGAGTGCATATATATATATAATATATATTATAATATATATATAATAATATCTATATCTATAGTATATATATATAGATTATATATATATTATATATAGTATATAATATATATAATATATATATATTATCTATATATATATATATATAATATACTATATATAATTGATGAAATATTCGGGCGGAGGTATCGCTCTACTGAGTGCCCCCCCCCCTAGTTTTTCTTATGTTCTTCTGTTCTTAAAACATTCATTTTTAGTAATACTGTAAGTTTAACCGCATTACAAGGCCGTACATATACCCGTCCTCACTTGTAGATCTGATTATCACAGTATTTCTAAACCCTACATCACCCGTCATAAATGAAAAAGCATAATGGGGGGGGGGGGGGAGGGAGGGGAGCGCGCCCGCATTTGATCAATCACTGTAGGTCAAAGATAGGGGTATTTTTTAAATAGCAGTGTTGCTTTTTTATTATTTTGAGAACGGAACAACCATATTGGTACTCTACCGCTATTGATACCCTGCGTAATAAATGATCATGTCATTTAGATTCTAAAGAAGGCTTGTCTATAGAATGCACGCGGAATCTAGTCCTTATGTATATTAGTATACACAGCGACATAATATTTTTGTGACGTCACCATGTCTCCTGAGCAGGCAAAGTCAGCACGACGCATCCTTAGTCAGGTATATAAAACAACCCGCATTATTTATCGGCGATCCAGTAGTGTAAATTGATAATTGTGTGGAGAATAAAGATTTGCAACCCTCAAAGAGATGTTTTTAGAGCTTCGTAATGTATGAGGGTAACGTGTGTACGTGGACGACGGGGCATGCCAAGGTGTTGTTTTTTTTTTACTTTGATCAGATTTTTGTCACCCAGACCATAGACCGAGTGTATATCTGGACTGTTTCACGCGGACCATGTTTAAATTGCGGGGCTGCCCTAGGGGCCTATGCAAACCACGATCACTGATCTTGTTTTTGCCGATGATGCAGTAATTTTTTGCTGAGTCTCTGGAGGTCCTGGTGATGGCTCTCGGGCGCTGCACGAGGAGGGCAAAGCTTTGACTTGAGGTCTCCTGGCTCAAGACCAGGTCCAGGTATTTGGAGACTTACTAGATGAAGCAGTACAGTCTGTTCATGCGGTGTGGCAGGACATTGAGATCTTGGAAAGTTTTCATCCTGGTGCACAGTCCTATGACGGCGGGTCACGTCAATAGTTTAGGCGGATTGGCATAGCCCACGTGTTATGGACTCGCCTCAGTGGGAGTATTTGGCGTCTGTCGGTAACCTGTGCGGAGGACAAAGATCCGATCTTCAAGTCGCTTGTGATCCCTGTCTTACTCTATGGTTGTGAACATGGACAATAAAATAGTGACTTGAAGAGACGAATCAATGCCTTTTGGTTAAGTGTCCTCGCAGAATCATGGGTATCGCTGGGATATTACTTGTCAAATCCCGATTGCACCGTGAGACTGAATCGAGGCCTAATTACCTGCATAGTCCGCTCAGCGCCAACTTCGGCTATATGGGCATGTGGCACGCTACCCTGGAAATCCAGGATCCTTTCCCATCGGTTTGTATCTTTACGAGACCATTCGGCGGTGGAGAGGCCAAGGGGGCGCCACAAGGCTCGTGGCTTGGGGCAGTTGATGTTTCTTGTCGAGAAGCTGCGTGGTATGGGAAAGGAGCCTGCATGGGCACTCCGCGCGTGGTGACCCCCAGGAGGTGCGCGTAGGGTGGCGAGGCCGACCGCGCCCCCCGGCGTATGCCCCCAATGAATTGATTAATTGATAGGGGCGGGGCGGCCCCGACAAGAGATATATTGTGGCTGTTTTTTTTTTTTTTTTTTTTTTTTTTTTCTTCATTTTTGCTAAGCGCCTGTGAGGCAGTGTGACTCAGGGCTCGGATGGTGGCTCTGGAGGTTCACTTGAGGGTTCTGATGGTTGGTCCTCGCCCGTTGGTGGCGCAGGCGGATTCTTATAGTTAACGCCTGTGATTAGAGGCTCAATGCCGCCCCCTGTGTCCTCGATGCACTCGCAGTCCGAAGGTGAGTTGATATGCAGGGCTATGTGGGTGTTCTTAGGGCCATCGACGGGCAGAAAGAGGTTTTGGGTTTCTTCGGTGATCGAACATCGGGTCACCGAGAACGCCAGTCGGGACTCTAACTCGCTCCGCTACCGCCTCCCCTTGGTTAGTTGCTATAGGACTATCATATAGACGGTTTATCAGGATATATGATATACTATAATCTTCGTAAATGGTTTGTAGTTTCTATAATATTATAAATAAAAAACAGTAAAACACGCAAAAGAAATGCCATTACGAGAACATGAAGAAAATATGCATGCACTTAATATTCACTTAACTCTTCGCCATTTACAACTTTGCTAGTCAACTTTTATCATGAAGTTATCAATAGAAGCGCAATTGTATTAGCTTTTCCCTTGATGTATTCGTTATCTGATAAATTAATTAGAACGTGCATAAATTAGGGTTAAATAAATAAATAAAATCTCAACCGGGTAAAATTCCCGATTGATGAGGTTATTTATTTACTTATATTCTCGTTGTCTGATAAATGCATTAGTACCATGTATAAATTAGCTTTGCTAATAAATAAACCTCATCGTCGGGAAAAGAACCCGATTGATGATTTTATTTATTTATTAACGCTAATTTATGCATGGTTCTAATCATTTATCAGATAACGAAATATAAGCAATGGAAAGCTAATAAACATTGCGCTTCTATTGATACCCTTCATCATGAAAGTTTGACTTTTTTCCCGCAAAGTGTTAAATGGCGAAGAGTTTTGAAGTGGAATATTAATTTCATGGGCATAGTTCTTTATTGGTTTCGTAATGGGCATTTCTTTAGCGTTTTACTGTTGTTTATTTGATAATATTATAGAACAAACATTAACGAAGATTTCAGCTCATATCATATATACTGATAAACAGTCTATATGATCCGTATATATATATATAATATGATCCGAGCGGCTCCGACTTCGGGCCCTTGCGCGACAGCCGATATTCCGTGCGCACCAGGTAATATATAGTGGTCTATGCCCAGACAACTATAATGATTTGTGAATGCGGCTGTAATCTTAATTTTACTTATTAAAGCAAGAATGACGTAAGGCACTATGTCACACGACACACCACACGACACTACACACACACACGCTACACACATTCTGCGATATGTACACACAGCACACACTCCCGGACCTACACCGCCGGATGGTCAAGTTATAGCAAACTGGCCTGTCATTCTATATTAGCCGTTCGAATCCTTGCTCTCCCGGGGATTTTTCCTGACAAATTCGGCCAGTTTTACTATCCCCTTGAGCAAGGAGATGGGTGTTTGTGGTGTTGAGTCCTGCAGCAATTCCCCTAAGATCGGTAAAATTATAATGAGCTCCAAGCTCGCACCGGGAGGGTGAAACTGGTTGATCGCGAGTCTAGCTTGCGTGGACAAGACTCATGGGTGAATGACACCACACACACCACACCACCACACACACCACAACATACAGAGCTCTATAGAATATTTACTTAACGTTGAGGGACGAGAGTGTTCCGCCAGCATGGTTGAGGCGTGTTCGTACGGCGAGGACGCAGGAATGATTGGGGAGACGAGGACGAGGGGGGAGTTGTGAGGGAGGCGACTCCTCGTCCATCGCTCACTGCCGGTCACCATCACCATCACCACCCCCTCGCATTACGGAGCTCCTGATTCTCCTGACGTAGCTCTACGTATACCACGAGGCGGCCTTCCCCCCTCTCGTTACACGCAACACTCTCCCGGTCTCTAGTTAGGTTTTTAGGTGTTATCACGAAGATTTTTACCACACATCACACTTAAGAGTCCACCACCACCACCTCCTTGTTTTCCTGCTGAGGGAGGCGATGGCGGCTGCACGCAAAAAACCTGAGTCCGTTGTTTTCAGTCGCGCGATCGAGACTTTATTCGGAACACTTAGCTCTATGGAGTGTTTTTTGATTGTTTGTCTCTGAGGCACATTTAATTTACTATTTTAGGGCTGTTTTGGATGCGTTTTGTAATTCCTTGCATATCTAAAGGATAGTGGTGTGGCACATAGATGAATGAGTCGTTTTTTCCCTATGGTTGACGAAGCTTAAGTCTCACTGAATACACTGTTTCATCGAGACTGACAAGTAGAACCCCAGATTCAAATTTGCCTCCTTGAAATTCATACAAACAAAACTAAGATAATGTGAAATATTCTTCTTCTTTTAAAGTCAGATGGGACCGCCCTTGAGCTGAAAAAACCCGCTGTATCATCATTTCCGTAAAGAAAAGTAAAACTGTAATAAAAAGAATTAGCATATTTAGTTCGCCAATTTAATCAATCAGACTCTGATGAAGCCTTTGAAAGCGATTTATTATAAGTGGTCCACTCGATTCTCTTACCAATCCATTACAGTTGCTGATGTGCAGAAACAACATTCTTGGATTCTTTAAAGCTCTCATCATTGTCAGGATGAGCCATACTCCTGCCTCTCTTGGTTCTATACATTGATAAGCGATGAGCAAAAAGTCCAGAAGTACACCAGTGTCACTGTGAAGGCCATGCACCTATGTATGTAACAGGCACCTTTTGCATATAGAAGACTGTATTGTATTATTTTCAGTCGCTATCATTCGTTTCTGGGGTTTCATCATATCGTAAATTTCCGGTCGATACAAACGTATGACTTATGATGATAAGGGAGATTGTGGAGTAAAAACATTTCTTTCACTAACGTTTTTTGTATAATATTGTTTCTATGCATTACTTGCGTTCAGTAAAAAACTTTACAGGAATTACCTCGTGTAGGTCTCACGGCCTCTTGTAGCTTCCTTACTACCTCCGCCAACGAAGTTGGAGAGGTTATGTTTTCACCCCGATCTGTCTGTCTGTCTGTCTGTTTGTTAGTGTACAGGATTTCTCGAAAAGTTACAAATAGATTTGGTCCAAACTCGGTATACCAAGTCTATTTTGTATAAGGAAGAACTGATTTAATTTTGGATGAAATCTATTGACAACTGTTGCCATGGCAACCAATTGATGAAATATTCGGCTGGAGGTATGCGCTCATACTGAGTGCATATATATATATAAATATATATATATATATATATTATTATATATATATATATATATATATATATATATATATATATATATATATATTATAATATATATAATATATATATATATAATATATATATATATATATATATATATATATATATAATTGATGAAATATTCGGGCGGAGGTATGCGCTCTACTGAGTGCCCCCCCCCCTAGTTTTCTTATGTTCTTATGTTCTTAAAACATTCATTTTTTAGGTACTACTGCAAGTTTAACGCATTACAAGGCACGTACATATAACCGTCCTCAACTTGTAGATCTGATTATCAGCAGTATTTCTAAACCCTACATCACCCGTCAGAAATGAAAAATAGCATAAATGGGGGGGGGGGGGGAGGGGAGGGGAGCAGCGCCCCAGTTTGATCAATCAACTGTAGGTCAGAAGATAGGGAGTATTTTATTAAATAGCAGTGTTGCCTTTTTTATTATTTTGAGAACGGAACAACCATATTAGGTACTCTACCGCTATTGATACCCTGCGTATAAATTATCATGTCAATTTAGATTCATACAAGAATGATTGTCTATAGAATGCACGCGGAATATAGTCCTTAGGTAGATTAGTATACACAGCGACATAATTATTTTTGTGACGTCACCATGTCTCCTGAGCAGAGCAAAGTCAGCACGACGCATGCTTAGTCAGGTATATAAAACAACCCGCAGTATTTATCGGCGATCCAGTAGTGTAAATGTGATATTGTGTGGAGAATAAAGATTTGCAACTCAAAGAGATGATTTTTAGAGCTTCGTATGTTGAGGTAACGTGTGTAACGTGGACGACGGGGCATGCAAGGTGTTACTTTGATCAGAATTTTTGTCACCCAGACCATAGACCAGTGTATATCTGGACTGTTCACGCGACAATGTTTTAAATTGCGGGGCTGCATAGGGGCCCTATGCAAAACCACGATCACTGATCTTGTTTTTGCCGATGATGCAGTAATTTTTGCTGAGTCGCTGGAGGTCCTGGTGATGGCTCTCGAGGCGCTGCACGAGGAGGCAAAGCCTTTGGGACTTGAGGTCTCCTGGCTCAAGACCAAGGTCCAGGTATTTGGAGACTTACTAGATGAAGCAGTACAGTCTGTTCATGCGTGTGGCGAGGACATTGAGATCTTGGAAAGTTTTACATACCTTGGTAGCACAGTTCATAATGACGGCGGGTCACGTCAAGAAGTCTTACGGCGGATTGGCATAGCCCACGGTGTTATGGACTCGCTCAGTGGGAGTATTTGGCGTTGTCGGTACCTGTGCAGGAGGACAAAGATCCGGATCTTCAAGTCGCTTGTGATCCCTGTCTTACTCTATGGTTGTGAGACATGGACACTAAATAGTGACTTGAAGAGACGAATCAATGCCTTTGGTAATAAGTGTCTTCGCAGAATCATGGGGTATCGCTGGGATGATTACGTGTCAAATCAGCGATTGCACCGTGAGACTGAATCGAGGCCTATTACCTGCATAGTCCGTCAGCGCCAACTTCGGCTATATGGGCATGTGGCACGCTACCCTGGAACCGATCCTTCCCATCGGGTTGTATCTGTAAGAGACAATTCGGCGTGGAGGAGGCCAAGGGGGCGCCCACAAGGCTCGTGGCTGGGGCAAGTTGATGTTTCTTGTCGAGAGCTGCTTGGTATGGGAAAGGAGCCTGCATGGGAACTCGCGCGTGGTGACCCCCAGGAGTGGCGTCGTAGGGTGGGCGAGGCGACGCGCCCCCCGGCGTATGCCCCCAATGATTGATTAATTGATAGGGGCGGGGCGCCCGACAAAGAGATATAGTTGTTGCTGTTTTTTTTTTTTTTTTTTTTTTTTTTCTTCATTTGTGCCTATAGCGCCTGTAGGCAGTGGTGACTCAGGGCTCGGATGGTAGGCTCTGGAGGTTCACTTGAGGGTTCTGATGGTTGGTCCTCGCCCGTTGGTGGCGCAGGCAGGATTCTTATAGTGACGCCTGTGATTAGAGGCTCATGCCGCCCCCCTGTGTCCTCGATGCACTCGCAGTCGAAGGTAGAGTTGATATGCAGGGCATGTGGGTGTTCTTAGGCCACTCGACGGTGCAGAAAGGTTTTGGGTTTCTTCGGGGATCGAACTCGGGTCACCGAGAACGCCAGTCGGAGACTCTAACCGCTCCGCTACCGCCTCCCCTTAGTTAGTTGTCTATGGACTATCATATAGACTGGTTTATCAGTATATATGATATACTATAATCTTCGTAAATGTTTGTTCTATAATATTATCAAATAAAAAACAGTAAAACACGCTAAAGAAATGCCATTACGAGACTATGAAGAAATATGCATGAACTTAATATTCACTTAACTCTTCGCCATTTAAAACTTTGCGAGTCAACTTTTATCATGAAAGTTATCAATAGAAGCGCAATTGTATTAGCTTTCCATTGATGTATTTCGTTATCTGATAAATTAATTAGAACCGTGCATAAATTAGGGTTAAATAAATAAATAAAATCATCAACCGGGTAAAATTCCCGATTGATGAGGTTATTTATTTACTTATATATCTCGTTTTCTGATAAATGAATTAGTACCATGTATAAATTAGCGTTGCCTAAATAAATAACCTCATCAATCGGGAAAATAACCCGATTGATGATTTTATTTATTTAGTTAACGCTAATTTATGCATGGTTCTAATTCATTTATCAGATAACGAAATATAGCAATGGAAAGCTAATAAAATTGCGCTTCTATTGATACCCTTCATGATGAAAGTTGACTCGCAAAGTTTTAAATGGCGAAGAGTTGAAGTGAATATTAATTTCATGCATATTTCTTTATTGTTTCGTAATGGCATTTCTTTAGCGTGTTTTACTGTTTTTTATTTGATAATATTATAGAACAAACATTTACGAAGATTACAGTATATCATATATACTGATAAACCAGTCTATATGATCCGTATATATATATATA
Source organism: Chionoecetes opilio (assembly GCA_016584305.1). Classification (NCBI taxonomy): domain Eukaryota; kingdom Metazoa; phylum Arthropoda; class Malacostraca; order Decapoda; family Majidae; genus Chionoecetes; species Chionoecetes opilio. The sequence continues at coordinate 29,233 of JACEEZ010020430.1, read as the reverse complement.
TATATGAATCCGAGCGGCCCTCCGACTTCGGGCCCTTGCGCGACAGGCCGATATTCCGTGCGCAGTCCAGGTATATAGTGGTCTATGCCCAGACCTATGAATGATTTGTGAAGCGGCTGTAATCTTAATTTTACTGTATTAAAGCAAGACATGACGTAAGCACTATGTACACACACACACACACACACACACACACACACGCACACACACTGCGATATGTACACACACGCACACACTCCCGACATACACCGCCGGATGGTCAAGTTGATAGCAAACTGGCCTGTCATTCTATATTAGCCGGTTCGAATCCTTGCTGCTCCCGGGGATTTTTCACTGACAAATTCGGCCAGTTACTATCCCCCTTGAGCAAGGAGATGGGTGTTTGTGGTGAGTGAGGTCCTGCAGCATTCCCCTAAGATCGGTAATAATTATAATGAGCTCCAAGCTCGCACCGGGAGGGTGAAACTGGTGATCGCGAGTCTAGCTTGCGTGGACAAGACCATGGGTGAATGACACACACACACACACACACACACACACACACACCATACAGAGCCTATAGAATATTTACTTAACTTTGAGGAGACGAGGAGTGTTCCGCCAGCATGGTTGAGGCGTGTTCCGTAGGCGAGGACGAGGAATGTTGGGGAGACGAGGACGAGGGGGGGAGTTGGGTGAGAGGCGACTCCTCGTCCATCGCTCCTGCCGGTCACCATCACCATCACCACCACCCTCGCATTACGGAGCTCTGATTCTCCTGACGTAGCTCTACGGTATAACCACGAGGCGCCCTTCCTCTCGTTAACACGCAACACTCTCCCGGTCTCTCCGTTAGGTTTTAGGTGTTATCACGAAGGATTTTTACCAACACATCACACTTAAGAGTCCACCACCACCACCTCCTTGTTTCCCTGCATGAGGGAGGCGACTGGCGGCTGCACGCAAAACATGAGTCGAGTTGTTCAGTCGCGCGAATCGAGACTTTATTCGGAACACTTAGATCTATGGAGTGTTTTTTGGATTGTTTGTCTCTGCAGCACATGTTAATTTACTATTTTAGGGCTGTATTTGATGCTTTTTGTAATATCCTTGCATATCTAAAGGATAAGTGGTGTGCACATAGATGATATGAGTCGTTTTTCCTATGGTTGACGAAGCTTAAGTCTCACTGAATCACTGGTTCATCCGAGACTGACAAGTAGAACGCCAGATTCAAATTGCCTCCTTGAAATTCATACAAACAAACTTAAGATAATGAAATATTCTTCTTCTTTAAGTCAGATGGGACCGCCCTTGAGCTGAAAAAACCCGCTGTATCATCAGTTTCCGTAAAGCAAAAAGTAAAACTGTAATAAAAAGGAATTAGCATATTTAGTTCGCCAATTCAATCACTCAAGAATCTGATGAAGCTTTGAACGATTTATATAAGTGTCTCGATTCTCTTACCAATCCTTACAACGTTGCTGATGTGCATAAACAACATTCTTGGATTCTTTAAAGCTCTCATCAGTGTCAGGATGACGCAATACTCTCTTAATAATCTCAGTAATCACAGTAAGGCGAGAGTTCCAGGCTTAGGTTATCAATGTGTATATAAAAGTGACGTGTGGACACTATAACCTTTGAGAGGGGATGGCATGGGCTGGGTGGGGACTAGGGTAGGTGGGTACTACATACACGTCTGCCCGCCTCTCCCTCCCTCCTCCTTCCTCCTGTGATTTCTACTCTCCCTC
>JACEEZ010020430.1:12500-20000 GCA_016584305.1 Chionoecetes opilio | reverse complement strand
TATGTAGTGCCCACCTTGGGAGTGTACTCTACAGTCCTGGTTACTCCGCTGCCACCACCCACATTAAGTGGGAAAAAATATATGAATGAACACAAATAAAAGATTTAAGAAAATATGTAATTACTGGTTGGAACTGGATGACAACGCGTTAATATATTTATAATTATAATATATTTAACTCTTTACTGTCTCACTTGGTAATTATTATACATTCACAAGTTATCTTAATATTAATTCTTCCTTCCCTCCTAGCGATACGCACGCGAAATGCTCAAGTCGTTATCCTAATATAGTTTACTATCTTTGGTAACTTCGGTTGCACTGTCACCACATTAACGATACGCACATGTAATGCTCAAGTCGTCATCCTAATCTAGCTTACTATCTCTGGTAACTTCAGTTGCACTGTTACCACTTTAACGATACGCACATGTAATGCTCAAGTCGTTATCCTAATATAATGTATACGTAGTCTATCCCACTTCCAACGTTTCCCTCTCACTTATTTTTCTATTTCCTTCTTTCTCCTTGTCCTCACACGGCTGGCTGTGACATGTTGTAGTTGCCCCCTCTGCTAATTTGTGAGCGCTTGGCCCCCTGGTCCGCCAACAGCATCCTACCTTTGGACCCTAAGTAATACACTTTATTAGTCCTGGTCAACAAAAGGAATCACCAGTAAGTCATGTCTACATCTCTAGTTAACAAACATTTCATAACATACCTTTACCAAGGGCGAGAATATCACCTCCCCACAGGCGACTTAACTCAATGAACGTCGAGCTGCTTCTAAAATTATCCTAAACTAGAATCCCCGTTCTCACCTCGTTTCGCTACGTGTCTAATTACTACTGGCTTAAAATATAAGCCTAACCAGTGATTCAGGAATGAGGCGTGGAGGAAAATTCCTCGTTAGCTTATTGATACTTATGTGTTATTTCATCTCTTCCCCTATTAATGTAATTTCTCGCATCAGTCAGGCAATATTTTGTGTAGCCGACTCGCATCACAGACAGAATGATGACCTATCATATGCCAGCTAGGAATTATTACCGGAGGTCAAATTAATAATCATTTGGTGTGTTTTTTAGTAAAGCTTGCAGGACGGTAAAGACCGCCCATTCGATCCCCCAGCCAATAGGAACCACGAATGGGACAGGGCCAGTCTGGATGTGTTTTCGAGAGCATCAGTGCAGCCTAGACCAGTCTAGACCGTCCTGGCAAATGTCGCGAAAACGCGCTTATAGACATTGGCTTATTGATGTGAAAACGTCCATCACAGAAATATAAAATATGTAAATTCATCTGTATTTCATGTTATATGCATTTTTTATTCACTTATTCTATCTCTTTTTAGTTATAAATATGCTAAATAATATCTTGTAGTAGTTAGATTTCATGTAGAACATCAAATTTATAAAATAAAATAAATCGATTTAAATCAAATAAATCGGATTTAAATAATTTAAATCAGATTTAAATCAAATAAATCGGATTTTTTTTTTTTTTTTTTTTTAAATAAAAAAATCAACAACCCTGATTTGGAGCCGGGAATGACCTCGTGAAAAGGATAGGAGAGGAGATGATTGAGAAAAGACAAAATAAATGGATGCAAGCTATACTGAAAGATCTGAGAAAGACTGGAGTCATGAACTAGTGTGTGAGGTGTGAGACAAAGGAGAGTATAAGGCGGAAAATGAGACAGTTGGACACAAGAGAATGGGTGAATGAACTGAATGAAAAAACAAGTTTGAAAATATATAGAAAATGGAGAAAAAGAAGGGATTCCAAGAACAAGTATACAGCAATGACCAAGCTTCAGAACTACTGTTGAAGTGCAGGACGAACAACTTACAACTAAATGACAGAAGGTTCTGGGGAGAAGAAATAATTTGTGACCTGTGTGGGGCAGAAAAGGAGGACTTAAAACATTTCCTGTTATAGTACCCAACATACAATAATGAAAGAAAGAAAAGTGCGAGGCTACAACAACGTTTTACATAGAGGAGGAAGAAGATATAGGGAGAGAGTATTTGTTTGGAGATGGAAATGTGGAAGAAGCAAAAAGAACAATCAACAGTTTTGGATGACCAGAGAAAATAAGAAGAGAGAAAGAGAAAGAAACTAAAAATATAGATTAAGAGAAGACAACTAATTAAAGACCCAGACAGCAAGAAACACGGCAGGGAATGCCGTTGAAAAAGGCCAGACTCTCGACCAACAACTGAACTGAGGTTAAATAAGATGCCAATGTCCTGGTTAGGTTAAAATTTCCACGTCATCGAGAATTCTCAGTTGGTTTTTCAGCGAGAATTCCCATCGATGATAGTTCCATAAACCGCACCGCCTACGTCTGTCCCCTGCCCCTCGCTGCCCCTGGTGCCGCGCCTGTGATGGCATCATGGGACGTCACCGGGGGTCATAGGGGTTCCTCGGGGAGTCCTCGAAGTCCTGAGCAGCACCGGGAACGGCTTTTATTCATACGGCAAGACGGCTTTGTTTATACTTGAAGCTCCAAGGTCAAGCGAGTGTGTAGCTTTGATTTAATTATCATTGTATTGTCCCTCATCGTTGATCATCTCAGAAAAAAGTAATTATCTAGGATTACTACGATGTATTATCCTTATTCTTGAATAATGATACATAATTTTCTTAAATTGGCTTGCTATCAATACTATAGACCCTCAAAGCCGTCTTTCCATAATTAATATTTTATGAATAAGAGCCGTTCTTGGTGTTGTTTGGGATTTCGAGGATTCCCTGAGGAGCCCTGTGGCCCCTGGTGATGTCCCGTGGTGCTGTCACAGGCGTGGCACCGGGGGTGGTGGGGGGCAGGGGACAGACGTAGGCGGTGCGTGCGGTCAGATGGCAGATGGAATTTAATATTGATAAGTGCAGCGTTATGAATGTTGGTAGAAAAAACCCTGATAATAGGTACACCATACGCAATGTATCGCTGAAAAGATCAGAAGGTGAGAAAGATCTGGGAGTGAGGGTGAGCTCAGACCTCCGACCTAAGAAACAATGTATTGAGGCTAGAAATAGAGCTAATAGGGTGTTAGGATTCATTAACAGAAGTGTTAAATGTAGAAGTGCGGAAGTTATTCGAAAGCTTTATTTGGCTCTAATAGAAGTTTTTAAGAGGATAAAGGGATTTAATAAAGGAGAGGTAGGAAAAGCTCTTACGGCTATTAACCAGGGTACAACAAGAAGTAACAGATTCAAGCTGGAAAAGCGTAATTTTTAAAAAAAATTGGGAAAAACTGGTTCACAAATAGGGTGGTAAATGATTGGAATGGACTCAGTAGACAGGTAGTTAGTGCAGAGTCATTAGAGAGCTTTAAAGGGAGGCTGGATAAATTCATGGATGGGGATGAAAGGTGGATGTAGGTAGTGTTAAGTAACAGGAACTACCTCGAGCAGGTCTCACGGCCTCTTGTAGCTTCCTTATTTTCTTATGTTCTTATGTTATCAAGTCCCCACGGATTCTATGATCCTTTAAGGAAAACATATTAAGTTTCCGCAGTCTCTCTTCATAAGATGAATTTCGCAGAGATGGAATTTGTTTGGTTGCTCTTCTTTGCACTGATTCCAATTTGGCTTGATCTTTTACGAAACAGGGCGACCAGAATTGAACGGCATATTCCAAGTGCGGCCTAACCAAGGACGTGTATAATTGTGTCATTACTTGCGGAGTTTTATGTTCAAAGTTACGTTTAATAAAGCCCAACTTCATATTTGCCTTTTTACTGGCAGCTAGGCAATGCGGTCTGGTTTTCAGATCATTATTGATGATGACACCTAAATCCTTTTCCTGCTGTACTTCAGTTAACGATTTATTTGCATTTGATAGTTATATTTGAGGTTATCGTTGCCTATATGCATTACTTTACATATATCGGAATTGAATTTTAATAGCTAGTTATCACTCCAATCTGATAGTTTATCGAGATCACTTTGTATGAGCTCGCAGTTTTCTCTAGTATATGCTTTACCGCCTAATTTGGTGTCATCTGCAAATTTCGATATTTTAGATACAAGTCCGCAGTCCAGATCGTTGATATATATCAGAAAAAGAGTAGGACCCAAGACCGAGCCCTGAGGCACCCCACTAGTGACATCTAACCAATCAGATGCCTCGCCATTTATTACTACCCGTTGTTTACGATTTGAAAGCCAATCGCCAATTCATGAACATAGTTGCTCTCCTAAGCCATGTGCCCTTCGCTTGGTCAACAGTCGCTTATGTGGAACTGTATCGAAGGCTTTCTGAAAATAAAGGTATATTACATCCGAGGATACCTGCAAGGACTATTGGTTTGATAACTGGTCTGTATTCTGGGACTGAGAGTGCTGTGAAGTGTGGGGCAGGTGTATCCAGCTTCTTTCCTGTGAATACAGGAGTGAGGCAAGGGTGCGTCCTTGCCCCATCACTTTACAACGCTTGTATGGACTGGGTATTGAACAAGGTTGTAGATCAAAGTGATTGTGGAGCATCCGTCGGCAACACCAAGATCACTGATCTTGTTTTTGCCGATGATGCAGTAATCTTTGCTGAGTCGCTGGAGGTCCTGGTGATGGCTCTCGAGGCGCTGCACGAGGAGGCAAAGCCTTTGGGACTTGCGGTCTCCTGGCTCAAGACCAAGGTCCAGGTGTTTGGAGACTTACTAGATGAAGCAATACAGTCTGTTCATGCGTGTGGCGAGGACATTGAGATCTTGGAAAGTTTTACATAACTTGGTAGCGCAGTCCATAATGACGGAGGGTCACGTCAAGAAGACTTACGGCGGATTGGCATAGCCCTCGGTGTTATGGACTCGCTCAGCGGGAGTATTTGGCGTTGTCGGTACCTGTGCAGGAGGACAAAGATCCGGATCTTCAAGTCGCTTGTGATCCCTGTCTTACTCTATGGTTGTGAGACATGGACCCTAAATAGTGACTTGAAGAGACGAATCAATGCCTTTGGTAATAAGTGTCTTCGCAGAATCATGGGGTATCGCTGGGATGATTACGTGTCAAATCAGCGATTGCACCGTGTGAATGAATCGAGGCCTATTACCTGCATAGTCCGTCAGCGCCAACTTCGGCTATATGGGCATGTGGCACGCTACCCTGAAACCGATCCTTCCCATCGGGTTGTATCTGTAGGAGACAATCCGGCGTGGAGGAGGCCAAGGGGGCGCCCACAAGGCTCGTGGCTGGGGCAAGTTGATGTTTCTTGTCGAGAGCTGCTTGGAATGGGAAAGGAGCCTGCATGGGAACTCGCGCGTGGTGACCCCCGGGAGTGGCGTCGTAGGGTGGGCGAGGCGACGCGCCCCCCGGCGTATGCCCCCAATGATTGATTGATTGACATCCGAGGGAATTTTAGCGTCCCAGTTTGAATAAATGACATTAAAAAAATCCAGTAGGTTTGTTAAGCAGGATCTCTTATTTCGAAATCCATGGTGGGAGTTAAGTATTGAGTTATTTTCATCGAGAAAATACACTATTTTATCCCGCAATATTTTCTCAAATAGTTTAACAATCACGGACGTTAGACTAATTGGGCGATAATTACTTGCGAGGCTCTTACTCCCTGTCTTGAATATCGGTGTAGCATTAGCTAATTTCCACATATTAGCACATTTTTGTCACTTAGCGATTTATTGAAAATAATCTTTAATGGGAGCGAAAGATGACAGACATTCGCGAAGTAGTCGCGCCGAGATTTCGTCCACCCCCACGGATTTTGCTGGGTCAAGTTTCAGCAAATACTTTGATATTTCGTCTACTGTTATCTCTCCTATTACCAGTCTATCCCTTTCGAGTCCCGCATACCAGTTTACTGGTTCTGGTAATGGAGTTTCGTCTTCTTTAATAAATACCGCATTAAAGTATTCATTGAGTACGAACGCCATACTCTTATTATCATTTACCAAGATATTATTATTATCTTTCAGTGGCCCAATACTTGTTTTGACGTTTTTCTTACTTCAATCAATCATTGGGGGCATACGCCGGGGGTCGCGTCGCCTCGCCCACCCTGCGACGCCACTCCCGGGGGTCACCACGCGCGAGTTCCCATGCAGGCTCCTTTCCCATACCAAGCAGCTCTCGACAAGAAACATCAACTTGCCCCAGCCACGAGCCTAGTGGGCGCCCCTTTGGCCTCCTTCACGCCGGATTGTCTCTTACAGATAATATCCGATGGGAAGGATCGGTTTCAGGGTAGCGTGCCACATGCCCATATAGCCGAAGTTGGCGTTGACGGACTATGCAGGTAATAGGCCTCGATTCAGTCTCACGGTGCAATCGCTGATTTGACACGTAATTATCCCAGCGATACCCCATGATTCTGCGAAGACACTTATTACCAAAGGCATTGATTCGTCTCTTCAAGTCACTATTTACTGTCCATGTCTCACAACCATAGAGTAAGACAGGGATCACAAGCGACTTGAAGATCCGGATCTCTGTCCTCCTGCACAGGAACTGACAACGCCAAATACTCCCGCTGAGCGAGTCCATAACACCGTGGGCTATGCCAATCCGCCGTAAGACTTCTTGACGTGACCCGCCGTCATTATGGACTGCGCTACCAAGGTATGTAAAACTTTCCATGATCTCAATGTCCTCGCCACACGCATGAGCAGACTGTACTGCTTCATCTAGTAAGTCTCCAAATACCTGGACCTTGGTCTTGAGCCAGGAGACCTCAAGTCCCAAAGGCTTTGCCTCCTCGTGCAGCGCCTCGAGAGCTATCACCAGGACCTCCAGCGACTCAGCAAAGATTACTGCATCATCGGCAAAAACAAGATCAGTGATCTTGGTGTTGCCGACGGATGCTCCACAATCACTTTGATCTACAACCTTGTTCAATACCCAGTCCATACAAGCGTTGAAAGGTGATGGGGCAAGGACGCACCCTTGCCTCACTCCTGTATTCACAGGAAAGAAGCTGGATACACCTGCCCCACACTTCACAGCACTCTCAGTCCCAGAATACAGACCAGTTATCAAACCAATAGTCCTTGCAGGAATCCCTCGAAGTCGAAGAAGATCCCAGAGTGACTCACGATGCACTGAGTCAAACGCCTTCTTGAGATCAACATAGGCTGCAAGCATCCCCTGTCGAAACTCACGTCGGCGTTCCACCAGGACACGAAGAGCTAGGATACGGTTCTTACTTCGAACGTATTGAAAGAACCTTTTCGGGTTTGATTTGGATTCCTTTGCAATTTTTCTTCATACCCGCGCTTTTTAGACTTAATTAGTCCTTTGCAGCGACTTTTTACGTCATTGTATTCTCTAGAATCGCAGTCTGCACTTGATCGTTTGTAAGCTTTATACGCTCGGCGCTTTCTGCCAATGATTTGTTGGATCTCATTATTCATCCAACTGGGTCTGTCTATGTTATTCGAACGTTTTCTTACCATGGGAACATGTTTTTCCACCACCGATTGGAGTTTATTTGTGAATACATTACACATGTTTTCGGCGTTATTACCATTTAGTAGGTCAATC
>JACEEZ010020430.1:0-2500 GCA_016584305.1 Chionoecetes opilio | reverse complement strand
ATCCGCGGTCGAGCCGCACTTGCACATGTGCGGTAGGCACACGGGTGCGCCTAGGCGCATGGCGACGCCGACGCGAACTGCCTCGTCTGGGAGAAGGAGGCCGAGCTTTTCCACTAGGAGAGCGTCTAGCCAAGCTCCGGTGTGTGGTTCGGCGGCCGCAAGCAGGCGAGCGCGGTGCACCTGGTTGCTGTCTTGTAGGAGGGTGTCCAGGCGACAGCGGGATGCGGCCTCGTCGTCGAGCTTGCGTTGAGGGATCTGTGTGTTTGCGTTGAAGTCGGTGTCGTCTAGTGTGGGGTAGAGATCGGAGAAGGCGGTGAGTGCTTGGGCCAGTTGGGCTGATCCGTCGTCGCCTGCGCGACCGTTAATCAGACGGATCAAATCCCGCGTGGCGCTCAAGGAGATGTAGGCGGGGAGCGCTACATCCTCCATCCGCCTGACTCCGATTCCACCTAGACGGGTGGGAAGCGACGCTTGTATCCAACTCTTGTCCGTGAGGGCGATGTTGCACGCGAGTGAGATGGCTGAGCGCATCGCTTCGTCGATATTGAGTAGGTCCTGGGGGGCTAGGTATGTAGGGGCTGCGCGCATTAGGTGTGTGTGTGTGTGTGTGTGTGTGTGTGTGTGTGTGTGTTGTGTGTGTGTGTGTGTGTGTGTGTGTGTGTGTGTGTGTGTGTGGTGTGTGTGTGTGTGTGTGTGTGTGTGTGTGTGTGTTTGTGGTGTGTGTGGTGTGTGTGTGTGTGTGTGTCTGTGTGTGTGTGTGTGTGTGTGTGTATGTGTGTATGAGTGTGTGTGCGCGCGCGTGTGTGTGTGTGTGTGTGTGTGTGTGTGTGTGTGGTATGTGTGTCTCTGTGTCTGTGTGTGTGTGTGTGTGTGCGTGTGTCTGTGTGTGTGCGCGTGCGCATGTGCGTGTATGTGTGTGTGTGTGTGTGTGTGTGTGTGTGTGTGTGTGTGTGTGTGTGTGTTGTGTGTGTGTGTGTGTGTGTGTGTGTGTGTGTGTGTGTGTGTGTGTGTGTGTGTGTGTGTGTGTGTGTGTGTGTGTTGTGTGTGAAAAAGGGCCTCCATCCATAAGGGAGTTGCAATGTTAGCGGCTCGTAGAGCTCGTTAAGATCGCAAGTCGTTGGCCCCGGCCGGGTCGCCAATGACTGTGGCGTGCAACCATACCTCTAATAAAATGTTATGTTTATTGAATATATAATTACAATAGTGATGCAGCTCCAGTCAAGGGCACCGTGATGGCTGCGGCGTTCCCACGCACTATGGCAAGGCTGATCCGCTGCCTGATCCAGCAGGTCTCCGGCTTCTCCCCCGTCTGTGTGGTGATGCGGCGTCCCAGTTCAGCAACGAGCTTGGAGATCGCTGGTCCCAACAAGCCGGTCGTCTCCACTGCGAGGGGCTCGAACCGGTATCGCTGTGCCAAAGCCGCGTAGCGCGCGCGTTTGCGTTGCTCTGCGGCGCGGGCGGCGGCTCCGGGGCTGATGGCGCAGTCGGTGACGTGAGTAGCGCCGAAGGTGTTGGTACATGTGGCGTCCCATAGCAGGGATCTCCCGATGCTGAAGGGTGTGAGGATGACTCCATCCGGCCGTCTGCCGTCGCCACGGTCCAGGCCCCGCGGTTCGAGGAGTGTTGGTACCCCAGCGGCTGCGAGGCCGCGGCGGATGATGTCGTTGATGGCGGTGTGTCTCGGGAGGCGTCCAGGGTCTCGGCAGCATGAGAGCTGGTGGTGGCCCAGACTATCTGCGGTCGAGCCGCACTTGCACATGTGCGGTAGGCACACGGGTGCGCCTAGGCGCATGGCGACGCCGACGCGAACTGCCTCGTCTGGGAGAAGGAGGCCGAGCTTTTCCACTAGGAGAGCGTCTAGCCAAGCTCCGGTGTGTGGTTCGGCGGCCGCAAGCAGGCGAGCGCGGTGCACCTGGTTGCTGTCTTGTAGGAGGGTGTCCAGGCGACAGCGGGATGCGGCCTCGTCGTCGAGCTTGCGTTGAGGGATCTGTGTGTTTGCGTTGAAGTCGGTGTCGTCTAGTGTGGGGTAGAGATCGGAGAAGGCGGTGAGTGCTTGGGCCAGTTGGGCTGATCCGTCGTCGCCTGCGCGACCGTTAATCAGACGGATCAAATCCCGCGTGGCGGTCAAGGAGATGTAGGCGGGGAGCGCTACATCCTCCATCCGCCTGACTCCGATTCCACCTAGACGGGTGGGAAGCGACGCTTGTATCCAACTCTTGTCCGTGAGGGCGATGTTGCACGCGAGTGAGATGGCTGAGCGCATCGCTTCGTCGATATTGAGTAGGTCCTGGGGGGCTAGGTATGTAGGGGCTGCGCGCATTAGGTGTGTGTGTGTGTGTGTGTGTGTGTGTGTGTGTGTGTGTGTGTGTGTGTGTGGTGTGGTGTGTGTGTGTGTGTGTGTGTGTGTGTGTGTGTGTGTGTGTGTGTTGTGTGGTGTGTGTGTGTGTGTGTGTGTGTGTGTGTGTGTGGTGTGGTGTGTGTGTGTGGTGTGTGTGTGTGT
>JACEEZ010020429.1:12500-13716 GCA_016584305.1 Chionoecetes opilio | reverse complement strand
TCAACAGTAAACAACGTGGAAGTTAATACATGGCGAGGCCCAAATCTGGGATTGGGTGGGATATTGGTTTTACTAGGGGGGGTGCCTCAGGGCTCGGTCTTGGGTCCTACTCTTTTTCTAATATATATCAACGATCTGGACTGCGGACTTGTATCTATAATATCGAAATTTACAGATGACACCAAATTAGGCGGTAAAGATATACTAGAAAAAAACTGCAAACTCATACAAAGTGATCTCGACAAATTATCAGATTGGAGTGATAAATGGCAATTAAAATTCAATTTCGATAAATGTAAAGTAATGCATATAGGCAACGATAACCTCAAATATAACTATCAAATGCAAAATAAATCGTTAACTGAAGTACAGCAGGAAAAGGATTTAGGTGTCATCATCAGTAATGAGTTCTTTGGAACAGATCACAGACTTGTTGTTGCTACACTTAAGCTTCATGTCAAGTCCAGAAGAATCTCAAGAGGTAACCATACTGTGTTTCATCTTGAGAAACTGAAGGACTTGACATGTGCTCATGAGTATGCGGTGGCAGTCTCAAATCGGTTTGATGTGCTCGGTGCTCTCGGGGACCCTGTAGAACTGTGGGATACCTTCAAACGTGAACCTCTACAGGCTGCCAAGGAGTATATTGGGGAGCGCCCGAGGTCAAGGCGTGGTTTTGTCTCGACGGAGACGCTGGAGAAAATCGAGGAGAGTCGCACTGCTAGGCTGGCTGGGAATCTGACCAGCACAGGACTCTGTCACGCCGGACTAGAACCCTCCTGGGGAGAGACAAGGAGAGGTATGTCAGGAGTCTCGCTGAGGATGTCGAGGGTCATTTGAACGCTAATGACCTCCGACCCGCCTACCAAGCCCTGAAGAAGCTCCGTTCCAAGTCTCCTTCTCGGGCGAGTGCTATTCGAACAGCAGATGGGCGCCTCGTGTCGGACATGGATGGGCAGATGGCTCGTTGGGCTGAGTACTTTGGGCAGTTGTTCACGGTTGACCCTCCAACTGATCAGCTTCACACCACTGGGTTACAGGCAGTGGATGCCCATCCTCCCGTTGACGAAAGCGCACCCTCTCTTGACGAAGTCAGAGAGGCTGTAGCAAAGTTGAGGGTTGGAAAAAGGGAGTTGGTGTTTGTAATATCAGTGCGGAGCTCCTCAAAGCTGGGGGTGAGGCCATGATCCACGGGCTGCATGCTGTCCTGACTGCC
>JACEEZ010020429.1:5000-7500 GCA_016584305.1 Chionoecetes opilio | reverse complement strand
AACTAATTGGTATATTCAGTTACTTTCTATAATTTTATGGCTCAACAACATACAATTTTTATAGCAAAGGAAAGATCTGGGCGTGAAGGAGTTAATGATTGAGTGTTATGGAGGTCTATCCCCCCCTCTCCCCCTCTCTCTCTCTCTCTCTCTCTCTCTCTCTCTCTCTTCTCCCTCTCTCTCTCCTCCCCTCTCCTCTCTCCTCTCTTTCTTTCTATTTCTCTCTCTCTCTCTTCTCTCTCTCTTTTCTCTCTCTCTCTCTCTCTTCTCTCTCTTCTCTCTCTCTCTCTCTCTCTCTCTTTTCTTCCCCTCTCTCTCTCTCTCTCTCTCTCTCTCTCTCGATCTGGTATTCTTTTGTTCTTTTTCCATTTTTGTTAATCTCTCCTGTTTGTCTTTTATCTTTGCCTTCATCTCTTTCTCCGTTTTCCGTTTACGTGTTTGTTTTCTTCGCTTTGTTTTTATCCTTTCTTTATTTTCGGTTTTTCACACCACACACACACCACACAACACACACACACACACACCACCACACACACACCACACACACCACACAAAAACACCACAACACACCAACAACACACACACACACACACACACACCACACACCACACACACACACAAACAACACACACAAACACACACACACACCCCACACAAAACCCACACACACACACACACACACACACACACACACACACACCACACACACACACACACCACACACACACACACACACACCCCCACACACACACACACACACACCACACACCAAAACCCCACACACACACACAAAACACACACACACACCACAACACACACACACCCCACAACACACACCACACCCCCCGGGCGGAGCGAAGAAAGACGGGCGTCTTCTTAAAACCCAAGCCCCTGTCCACCCAGCAGTGAATGTGTACAGGGTGTTAGCCGGGGGGTTTTTGACCCGCCTCCCCGGGGTGATGGCTTCGGCCACACTAAGAACTAAGGATGAATGATAAAAAATTTGATATGGAGACGGCGCCATATGAGCGTCGCTCTGGCCCTCTAAAAAACAACTAGATGAATACAACTAGATGAAAAACACACACTAACACACAAAACAAAACACACACACACACACACACACACACACAACACACAACACACACACACCACACACACGTGTGTGTTTCCCTACCAACTAGGGAACTCCGTAGTGCGGGGTAGCACGCTTGTTCACAACCGAGAAGTCCCGGGTTCGATCCCAGGGCCCGGGGCGGAAACAGATGGGCTGTTCCCTTTAAAACCCGAGCCCCTGTCAACCCAGTAGTGAATGGGTACCGGGTAGCCGGGAGTTTTTGGGCCCGCCTACCGGGGTGGTGGCTTCGGCCAAAACTAAGAGAACTAATGATGAAAATGTTGATATGGAGACGGGGCCATACGAGCATTTTTCAGGCCCTGTAAAATACAACTAGATGAATGCAACTAGATGAACACACACACACACACACACACAACACACACACACACACACACACACACACACACACACACCACTACACACAACACACACACACACACACCACACGCACGCACACACCACGCACATGCACATGTACACGCACGCACACACACACACACACACACACACACACACACACACACATGCACATGTACACGCACCACACACACACAAAACACCACACACATACACACACACACACACACACACACACACACACACACACACATACACACAGATATATATGTATATTGAACCACGCATTCAGTTTGTACAGCAAAGTAATGTTATAGGGTTTGTACAAATAAGAATCATCTATGGTAGGATCATTGTATAACTGCAGTCCAACAATATTTGCAATTGGTAAACTTATAAAATTGTGATCATTAATAAAAAAAGCATAACTATGTAGTAGTAGGTAACTAATGTAGAAAATGGTCAAATAGAACGTAGAACGTGGTACTTTACAATTCTCTAACAATAAAATAGAGAACTATGTATTTAAAAGCTAGAAAAGGAAGCTACATAAAACGAAAAAGACAAAAAATATTCAAAATTACATACAAAATTTCTAAGAAAAAAAGAAAAAAACAACGAGCTAAAACATAACACACAACCGAAACATTCATGGAATTAAAAATCAAAGCTCAAGTTTGAAAAAACTATCCTAAAAAAACCCACGAAAACAGCAAAACGCTCTAGTATTTGTCACAATTAAGGTGATACTTACTCACTAGGGATAGGATATCATACAATTATTTTACAAGTCACATTTGGGGGGAACTGACCCGAGAACAAATCCTGTATATTAATTATCAAAGCCATAAGTTTGTCTCAAATGTTGTGTGTTGGGGCAGTGCTGAACTACATGTACTTCTGTCTGTACCGTTCCACACTGGCACAATCTTTCCTCAGCTGCAGGCGGCCGCGGCCTCGTCGGTTCCACCAGTCGGTCTCACAAGCCAGTGTGACTACTTACACGAAAGCGGTGTAAAAGTA
>JACEEZ010020428.1:0-39605 GCA_016584305.1 Chionoecetes opilio | reverse complement strand
ATTATTCCTTTTAATTTTTCCCCAATTTTTTCCATTTCTCTATTTCCATTAAATCAAAACCAAACAGATACAACCAGGGGTACTAAATAACATTTTATGCCTCTTAATAAGCTTCAATTTGAGTCCAAAAAAGAGGTCTCTACGACGTCTGGTTCTCATTCTGCAATTTGAAATTCCCAATTTTTTTTCCCAAAATTCCCAAAATTTGAAAATTTCGCGAAAACTTACCTCTAACGATGCCCCAAACTACGTTTTTCGGTTTCACGGCACAAAAGCTTGGGATAAGACCCTAAAAATATTTTCCTTCACCAAAGGTGAAGCGAAACCCTTTTTTTCCGCCCTAGTGCCCCACAAATAAATCCTAAGAAATTTTAGAAATTGTGTGATGTATATGATAATTTTTTTTTATTTTTAGTTAGTTTCCCGGGTAGGACTTGATAAGACTAGGAAAAGGGGGAAATTTTTTTTGGGGGGGAAGAAGCTATGTAAGCGAATTACTTTTAATAGGGAAGAGTGAAAAAAACATAATATCAAAACTAACGGGGAATTTTTCCCCTCCACGCCTCATTCCTGAATCACTGGTTGGGCTTATTTTTAAGCCAGTGGTAGTTGACCCGATCGAAACGAAGTGAAAGCGGGCTGAACGTGGGGTTTTAGCATTTAGTAGCAGACGGACCCCCGGGTGGGAAAGCCCACGGGGAGGGACCTTATCCTCCCTTGAAAAGGATGTTAAAAAATATATAGTTGCAGAGAGTATTGTGATTTATTGGTGGTTTATTCTACATAAGGCAAGGGAATTTTTATCCAGGTCCCAAGGGAGGGGTGGATATGGAGGTATGGCGGCGCCAGCCCTTTTGGCTGGGCACCGGTAGCGGGAATAGATTGGAAGTGAGGGGGGGCAGCACCCGTTGCGGTGGGGTAGTGGCGGTGTCCTCCCGTGGGGCGGTGTGAACAGCCACACACTCACGGCTCCCCCAACTGACTCTCGTGTTCTTAAACGCCCAAGATAATGAGGCGGGTAAAAGGGAAATGTGGGAGAGTGGGAAGTGAGGGGGGACGCCCTGTTGCGGCTGTCTATGGCGGTGTCCTACCTGGCGCGGTGTGAGACAGCCCAAAACTCCGGCTCCCCCCCAACATACTCTCTGTTCTTATCCCCCAGAGATAATGAGGCGGAAAAAGGGAGTGTGTGGGGAGAGTGTGGGATTAATTTGTTTCACATTCAAAAAGGGAGAAATTGTTTATTAAGTAAGATTTAGGTTAAGAAGTGTGGCGGAGAGGTAGATTAAAGTCTGTTTCATTTTCGAATGGTAAATATTTTATTAAGTAAATGTTGGTTAAAGAGTCTATCGTTAGGGGATATATTTATTGAATTAAGGAAACTTGTAAATGTACACCAGTTGGGAAAGTGAAAAAAGTAAAAATTAAAAATATTTTATAATTAAAAATATATTAACATTTGTCATTCATTTTTTCCAACTTATATTTTTCTTAATTTTTTTTTTTGGTTTTCTTCTTTTTTTTCCCCTTAAGGGGTGGGGCAGGGGAGTAACCAGACTGTAGAGTACCTCCAAGGGGGGCCCTACATAAGGAAACAAAGGTGTAGAGGGTCAAATGACCATAAAAACACGATAGCAACCCTCACGCCAGGGCCCCCCTCCCCTATCCCCCTCCACAACTAACCATTATGTTGACTCCACCAAATTAACCCCAGTCGGGTAACGAACCGACAACGCCTTTCAAAAATTACTCCCCTAAAAAAGGTAGTTCACAACTGCCAATCAGCATGGAAAACCCCCCCCCCCCCACCCGACCCCCAACCCCATTGCATACGCTCATCCAAACTATCCCTACACCCCCACCGCATTATCCCCAAACCCTGGCCCAACAGTACCTGGCCAGCTGGGTGCCTATCACCCACCGCCCGCCAGGGGGCCATCAGGTTACCTCGAGGCCTCGAAGCACTGTTGCGGGCACCCCTCACCCACTACAACATTAAAACAAAAAACTCATTTTGGGGGGGGGTCACAGAAAACCAGCACCCTCCCACACGGAAACTTTCACCCTTAACACTAATGTTGGCCACTCTAACACAGATCAAAAAACTAAAATGGGTCTTCAACTGTGGGGAATTTCCAATTCCCCCCCGAAGCACTGTTGCGGGCCCCCTCCCCTCTACAGCATTGAACACAGAAAACTCTTGGGGGAAAAAACAGACGCACGCAACCCTCACCACACTGAATCTTTTCACCCATTAACATAATGTTGGCCCCTCTAATGGTATAAGGGCCGTAAACACACGTAGGTTTCAAACTTTACTTGTTAATAAATTTTACAAGTGCAAATTTAAGGGAGGATATACGGTTGGTGGGTAGGTAGTGTGGCTGGGTAGGGTGGGGTGGGCGGAAATCCCGCTCGGTAAAAGGGGAGGGCCCGCTGTCGACTGTTGAGCCGGGGCCCCTGTTGAGCCGTGCTTTTACAAATATATGATATGAATTATAAATATATTACCATCCATACACAGCACCACATATACTATGCTACCAATACCCTCTACATACATATACTACACATTACATCATACTTTCATATACACACACACACACAATCAAAAACACCATATATATATCATACCCACATCATATAAAAAATAATGTTTTTTTAAGGATTTGTACCTAATATAGTTTTAATTATTTTTCTTTTACCTTTAAAATTTGAAACCTACTCGAGTATTACTATTTCTAATGCTTTCGGGAAGTTGATTCCATTGCCGGACACCCCTAAAAATAACATTTTTTTTGAGCTGTGGGGTTCTGCGTAGGGATTCGGAGATTGTTTGGTCTTCTAGTTCATAATTTTGTGAATCTAAAATCCACAATCGTGAAAATGTATTAAAGCGTTATAAACATTTTTTGTAGCGGGTTTATGTAGGCATTTTTAAAAACTTGTGCTTTCGAAACGGGGGCTGTATGCTCAAAGCGACTGTTTGGTCTCTCTTATAAATTTTTTTTGAAAAAAGAGGGTATCTATGTAGGTTTTACAGCCCCCCCCCCCCCCCCCCAAATTTCTGTCCATAAGTAGGGAGGATAAACAAAGAAAAAAGAAGCTTCAAGGGTCTGTATTCTTGTTTTTCCTCTTTGTAAATAATGCCCGTTAATTTTAAAAAATTTCATGTTTTTTCACTATTTATAGGAGATTTCCCGTCCCAAATTATTATCAATTTTTATTTCCCCAAAAATTTTTTCTTCATTACTTGATCTAAAATTTTATCTCCATTACGATGTTAATGACTTTGGCTTCTCTGTATAATGTGAAATCATTAATGGGTTTTTCTACTGTTTAAGTCATTATTACTTTTTTATCCATTTTTAAAAATTTTTTTAATTCTTTTTCACAGTGTCTTGTAATATGCTAGGGCTTTTCCTTGAAAAAAAATACTGGGGTCATCAGCAAAAAAAAAACTTTAAAATTTCTCAAAACGTGTATGATATCATTAAAAAATTTAAAAATAATTGAACCCCCAAATTTACCCTTGAGGTAACCACGGTAAAAAATTTCTTGGGAGAACTGCATTATTTTGTGTGTGAATTTCTGTCTTAACTTAAATAGCTTTTTACCTGTTTGCGCTGAACCCCGAACTCCGTAAATTTTACATTTTTTTTTATCAAAATTTTAGTGTGAGAGTGTATCAATCTTGGAGAGATCCAGAATACAGTTACTGAAACTCTATATATATAAATCTCAAATTTGTCTGCTGTCTGTCGTCTGTGTGTCTGTATTTCGTTATAGCCCCTCGGCACAGAGGGCCAAAACCCCAAAAATGCCGAAAATTTTGGAACCTCTTTTGACCCAGCGGAGAACTAGGCTATTTTCGAGGGCGGGCCGCCCCGGGTGGGCGGGGCCATAAAAACAACCTAAAAACCTGTGGTGCTATAGTTTTCTGCTGGACATTTTCTCAAAAATTCATAGAAAGGAGAACGAACATTTTATGGGATATATTATTAATTTTGTAAATAAAATTATTTTTTTTATTAGATTTTGACACGTAGCCCAAAAATTTTTTGGCCGTGATCGATTTGGGGGGGTGGAAACTTTTTGGGGGGCGTGTTCGCCCCGGTGGGCGGGCAAGCAAAAACAACATAAACACCTGTAGCGGTTAAACCGTCGAGATAGAGACTTGCTTTGTAGTCCAAATTTTTGGCCGGATCGACTTGGGGGATGAAAAGTTTTTCTTCTTTTTACAACAAAACAAAACATGGCCGCATTCCCCCCATTGGGCCGCGACCCACAGCCCTCCGCGGGTAGGAGAAGGTTCCCGGGGCCCCTTTCGCTATCTAAATACTATAGGAGCCGTGTGTCTGTCGTCTGCCCCTGTCTGTTTTGGGTAGCCGAAACTGAAAAATTAAATTTATGAGAGTAGGCTAAAAAAATCGCAAATAATCGTAGGTGGTAAGCGGCTTGGTCCCATTCGATTGATTCATTTTGAAAGGGGTTTTGGGAAAAAAACCTTTTAGGAAATTAGTTAAAAAAAAAAACTCTCGGTAACGTCTTGCCGCTTCCACAAACTCTAGACTCAGGGCTTTTGTGCGTTTGTGATGTGTGTGTGTTGGGAAACAACGGAACAAAAGGGGTTTGGGGAATCACAGGGAACGTGGTCTCCCCCAAAAGGCACTTTGACCGTGCCCAAAACGACAGCAACACCACGATTGGAGTTTGCAATCACATGTTTCTATATATACTACAAAAACATCATTCAGGGGCCCCAAAGGGGCCCAAAAGCACTTGTCTAATATACTATAGGGTAACCGTGTGTGCAGTGCATTTTTTTACATGATAACTGGGCGCCCAAAAAATGTCCCCCAGTGATGAAAACTGTCGCCCAGAAAGGACATTTTTAAGCTACTGGGCACAGAATATTTATTCATAAAATCCTTCGGGGTGTAGGCTCATGTATGTGTGTGTGCAAGTCCGAAGTACATTCTTATTACTCATACTAAAAAATTTTTTGTGTCAGTCAGTTTTTACTCCTACATATATAATAACTTCCTAACTATTACAAATTTCAACTAATATCCACAAGTTTCACTTATTATTTTTCCCCTAAAAAGATATGTGCATGTATTTAAACATCAAAAAACATATTTTTTTTTAGAAATTTTTTAAAAATATTTATATATCTTGTAATATTATAAATTATACATTTATCTTTCCTCCTCTGTTTCACCGTGAGACCCTAAACCCCTTGCCTCTCAAAGCCCAGCAAAGTATGTCACGGAAAAACCTATTGTCAGCAAAAAGTATAGACAACAAAAAATGATAAGAACCAAATCACGAGGAGGAGAGACAGAAACCTCGACCCACTCGCTGCAAAAACCTCTCTGCACTCCCTCTGTCCCAAGACATTTACCACACCCCCTCTCATTCTCTCCATCCCACCCCCGGGCTGTGCTCAAACATTCATTGTACTTGGTTGTTTTACGCTCCTTACTGGACTCAAATAAATGTGTAAAAAGCGGGAATACCAAATTTAACTCAACCAGATAATCTCTACATATCCCGACTTATAAAAATGGTGGCAGCGGTGGGATCCGAACCCCCCTCCGAAGAACTGGTGCGTGTTGATACGTCTTCCGGGGCTTCTCCTTTAACTCTAGCACCTCGGGGGAGAGAGGGGTAGCCTCACTCAAGCACTCAGCGCTTTTTTCAGTCTTTAGGTCCCGCATCATCGCCAGCCCCCGACCCGCGCTGCCACGACAAAAACGTCTCGCTCTCTCCACATCAAGATATAAACGTTCTACATGCACTTCCAGCCCTACAAATCTAAATTATCAGACTTATAAAGGGTGGATAACGGGGGTACTGTTTTTTACCCGTTTTATACACGCAACGGGTTACGATACCCACACTTATCTTCTCAACAAGTAAACCATACCAACCCTGCTAAAAACAAACTTACACTACAACACAAGCCATAACCTATCAGCCAAGCCAGCCAGCGACTACAAGTATTTATCTACTACAATAAACTCCTAAAAGCCGAAACGTCAAAACAAAAATTGCTAAACTCCCGACATCTCAGCCGGAAACTACTTTTCTCAAGTACTACAACAACAACCATCCCTAACGCAGAAACTACCTACAAAAATCTACAGTCTACAAGCACTACAGAGAGTGGAGAGCGGACCACTCGCTCTGCTTGATCAGCAGATTCCGCCGCAGCACGAGGTCGACGCGTCAACTCCTCCCACCCACCCATCGCTGCCACAACGCACCACTCTCCCGGGCTCTAATTATAAATTATCTTCCGCCCTGAATACGAAATCTTCTCTCAGGGCCCACCGAAACTAAAAGCAACAAAATAACGCCCAACCATAAACTTAATACCCTCAAGCGAAAAGCAACAAAACACCCTTCACCCCCCCGGACGGAACACAAAAAAACCCCCCCAAACACCTCTAGTTACGAGCGTATAACGTTTACTAGCTCCCACCCTAAAAACCCTCCGCCCCCCCGCGCCCTTTGACACACACCACACCACTCCCTTCTCCCCCACCACCTCCCCCCCAACTATGGATTTAAGCGCGTCCACCCCACCAACTCCCCTGATTATAATTTTTATTTCTTATTTTGTGTAGTCTAATATGTTTTTTTTTTCTAATGTAACTTTTTTACCAGGTTTATGTTCCACGACTGTATACCCCTCACCCTGGTACCAACCACCTGTTTTTTATCACTTTCCTCACCGGGACCTCACCTATCATACCCAATCGAGTAGCTACCGCAAAGTAATTGTTTTCAATTTTAGGGGGGCAGGTATATTTCTTTAAACACAGTGATTTCACATACACGGACATTTCAACGTTAGAAAATTATTATTGCTTTTTAACCTACTTTTCCATTTCCTTTACAATGGCTACGGAAAATACATCTGTTCAGACACCGTCAGGCCCTTTAAATCAAATTTTTTTCAGCAAACTAAAACTACCTTTTTTTTCACAAGGCTTTTTTAGACCCGGTTTCCCCCCACTTTTTTTTTTTCAACAGTAATGCATATATTAAAATTCCTGAGACATAACTCTTATGTGCCCTTTCTACACTGTACACTTTATATTCACATTTACTACTGCCCTGTGCAAACCCTAAATTGACAAAAATGCATTAACTAGCGTGCCCGAGCGAGCAAAGTCGTCATTCACAGTTCAGGTTACCGATTCCTGAAAACCGATTCCTGTATGTTCTCTGTTTTTCGTGATTGTTTGTTTGAGACGTCTTACTACAACACGGTCGCGAATAACTTTTCGAGTAACTAGAGGATTATAACAGGGGATACCAAACACTAATTTTTTACCAGACACACCTGTAGTTAATGATGACACCCACTGCTCAATAATTCCCCTCCAAAAAGCGATTACACACCAAAAAACAGTTGTGTCATACCTTCCAACATTACATTTATATCATTCACCTGATTATTTTACAACTACCATTATTCTATTTTATTGTGTGTTGTTCATTTTTTTAAAAAGTCACACAACACACCAAACCAAAGTTATTACGCCTTGAAAAAATTTACTTGATTTCTACGTTTTTTTGGGGTTTTGCTACATATATTCTGCCCCCTATAAAATAATATAATTTCTTTTACCTTTTAACTCTAGCACGATAAAATCTAATGTAACAATAACTCTTCACATTAAATACTATTATATTAGAGTTAAAGTTGCACCCGTGCTAGCATTATATAATTATTTACTTACACTCCACAATTAAGGGTTTTTTTTCCACGTTTGTTTTCATGATCCATTATTTCCTTTTCTTTCCTCAATGAAAAATTATTTCCCACTTACATTGCATGACATTATTTTTCTTACATTCCTCATTTAAAGTTTTTTTACGCACTTAATGTTGCATACATTAATTACTTGCATGCATTGTTATGTATTAACAACATACTAATTTCCCTTTTAGTTAAATACATTATTGACTTGTGAATACTAACCACCTATTTGTTCATAAACTAAAACCATTTTTTCCCTTTAATTAATTCCCTTTCGTATTACTGCAGATAACTCTGCTGCATAAATTATTTCTTGAATTACTTTACTACGGGAATTTTTTACTTACTTCTTTTTCCCGTTGACCCCATCCTATTTGAATGATAGGATTTTTGACTTACTAACATATTAAACAGGGACTATATCATGACAAGCAGTTATCTGTAACTCTTTACACTTCTGCTGATGTACGTACGTACGATCACACATCTCTTTGAAATAACTTCTGCTCACTGTATTGCCCTTTTACAAATAACTACCCATTTTCATTCTTACTAACAAATCAAACTCGCAGAGAATTCGAATGTCTACTTGCCTAATACGACCTCAAAAATTTGATTGATACAGATAACCCTTTTCTCTCATAACATTGTTCGCCAAACGAATAATTCGATAGTTCATCGAAATCGAATAATTTTAGTCAG
Source organism: Chionoecetes opilio (assembly GCA_016584305.1). NCBI lineage: Eukaryota > Metazoa > Arthropoda > Malacostraca > Decapoda > Majidae > Chionoecetes > Chionoecetes opilio. The sequence continues at coordinate 31,129 of JACEEZ010020428.1, read as the reverse complement.
TTTTTTTCGCCCGTCAGTTTTTACACCGCTGATGTCAATTTTTTTTTCTACAATAAATTTTGCTTATTTTAAAATTTTGAATATTTTGGCAAACTTAGCTTTGCCTAAAACAAAGCAAACCCCATTAATGTGTACCCGATGTCTCTCCTTGTTAATATCCATTTTTTTCTATTACTTATTTAAAATATTATAGGTTACTTACCCACATTACCCACATGAACCCCACACAGATTGTATCAGGCGGGTCTTGTCTATTTTTCCTTATATTTTTACATCCATTCATTATTTTACTTCAAAAATATATTTAGTAGGTACATAATTGTTATACTATGCCCGCAGCAGCTTACGTAACCGGGCCCTTTGTCATTTCTTTTCGCATTCGGATTTTTAACGATTTCTTGACGATTTACGATACAATTTTCATTTCTTGAAATGTTATTTCTCAATTTTTTCCCCGATTTTCACAGCTACTTTCGCTGACGTTATTTGCTAGCTACCATCTCAGTCCGTACACTTGAAATTTGCCAGTGATTTTTACACATTGTGGTTTTCCCCACGATGTCTGACACATATTTTAAATTTTTCTCGGCCTGTCATTTTCGTTTGTTGAACATCATGTAATCCTTGTTTTCCATATTTTTTTGTGTATTTAGCTCAAAATTTACTCCTTTTAGCGATAGGAATTATGCTTTGGGAAGTTTATAGTTTTATTTTCTAATATATTTACCTTTAGTTAGGTGTACCTTTTTTTTCCCTACTATTCTTATGCGCCTAATTTGAGGACAAATTATATAGGGCCCGAGCAAAGTCAGTCATTTTTTTCTCCTAACAATAAAAACTTCCATAACTATTACTAGTGAATTACAACTAATTTTCACAAAGTTTTAAAACTTATTATAGTTTCCCCATAGGATTGTGCATGTACTTAACATCAAAAGAAACAGTATATTTTTTTGAAAAAATTATAACATATAAATTATATATCTTTAATAATATTAATTTTTTACTTTACTTTCCCCCTCTGTTTCACCGTGGAAACCCCTGAACCTTTCCTCTCAAAGCCCGAGCTAAGTAGTCCAGGACAAATCCTATTGCACATAAAGTATAGGTCAACAAAAAAAGTGTAAAAAGCCAGAATCACGAGGAGGGGAAACAAACCGGGCCACAGCTCAAAAACCTCTCTGGCACTCCCCCGGGTGTCCAAACACTTACCAAAACGCACCTCTCATTTTCTTCATCCGACACTCCCTGGCTGGCTCAAAACATTTTATTGTACTTGGTTTAATCTCTAGCTCCTTTCTGGGCTCTAAATAAAAGTGTACAAACGGAAGTACCATTTAACTCATACCAATAATTCTACAATTAAACCCACTTATTTTGTATTGACATATATTTCTTCTATTTTTGCCTATATCATCTTGTGACCCTCATAACCCGTCGATTGTTACCAGTGAATTTTGTTGGGCCCCTGGGAAATTCATAAACAAGCAAGGAGGGCGCCCGAGATTTGCGTAAAAAATGCTCTGCGTGGTGTGTGTGTCTGTTTTGGGGAGCCGAACTGTAAATTCAATTTTGATGAAAGTAGCAGAGATGTCAATTTTCCGCGATTCGCGGATTTCCGAGTTTTTATTGCAGCTGGGTCATTTCTGTGAATCTGTATTTTTGGGGTTAAAATTTTGGGGGGGGGGGGGGGTACATATTTTGCCTAGTCCAAGCCGAACCTGACCCTGGCCACTGATCCGCACAGACCATAAAAACTTTTTTTTTGGCTGCCTAGGGGGGAATTATACTGGGCTCCGATTCTCCTGCCCTCCCTGCTAAAATTTTTTGCTCAGGAGGCATATTTGGGGGGGGAATACAGCACCCACCCATATGTTGGGGGTGGATTCAGCACCACGTCGGGTGAGATACTCGGGTGTCCAGGTGTCGGGTATCGTTGGCCCCTCCCCTCACTGTGTCAAGTTTGCAGGTTCCAGGCCTGAGAGTTAAATCAGGGACAAAAAGGGGGCAACCAAAATTGGCCAGGGGGAAATCTCAATAGTGGCCAAGATATTAACAAAAACACAAATTGTGGACAAAAAAACAACAAAAATTGAGACCATAAATTTTATAATATAACCAAGGACCTTTCAAAGCTCTCTCAAGCATGAAAATTTTCAAAAAAACTCGGGGGGGGGGGGTTCAGCGCCCCCCGAACTCCCACTGGGATTTTTCCCTCGCTACGGTCGGGCCCGCCTCGCTGCGCTCGGATGAGTTTTTTTCGCCCTTTTTTTTATTTCAGATTTTTTTTTTTTTTCTTTTTGAATCCCTGGATGCTCAAAAATCGCAAAAAAATCGTAGGTGGTAACGGCTTGGTCCGATGTCGTTTTCATTTGAAGGGGTTTTGGGGTAAAAAAACCCTTTTTGGATATTTAAACAGGCAAACCTGCGGTAACATCTTGCCCTATTCCACAAAATCAGTAACTCATGGACGTTTGTGTGCGTGTATAGTGTGCTGAATCACACGGAAAACAAAGGGTTGGAATCACACGGAACGTGGTCCCCCCCGAGGCACTTTGACCCGTGCCCAAAACCCGCAACAACACGTTGGAGTTTTTTCAATCCAGTCTGTCTATCAAATAACTACTCAAACTCAAAACATGGGTCCGAAGGGCCCACATTTAGATAAAAACAAATGCTTGTGGGCCCCCCAAATACTTGTCTTTTTATCTAAATCAACAATCAATCATTGGGGGGATACCCGGGGGGCGCTCGCCTCGCCCACCCTACGACCCACCCGGGGGCACCAGCCGAGTTCCCATGCAGGGTCCTTTTTCCCAACCAACAGCTCTCGACGAAAAATCAACTTGCCCCCGCCACGAGCCTCGTGGGCGCCCCCTTGGCCTCCTCCACGCCGGTGTCTCTTACGATACAACCCCGAGGGAAGGATCGGTTTCGGGGTACGTGCCACATGCCCATATGCCGAAGTTGGCGCTGACGGCTATGCGGTTAGCCTCGATTCACCCTCACGGTGCAATCGCTGTTTGACACAAATCACCCCGATACCCCAGTTTCTGCGAAGACACTTATTACCAAAGGCATTGATTCGTCTCTTTAAGTCACTATTTATGTCCATTCCCCACAACCTGAGAGACAGGATCAAACGACTTTAAGTCCGGATCTTTGTCCTCCTGCCAGGTCCAACACGCCAAATACTCCCCCTGAGCGAGTTTTATAACACCGTGGGCTATCCAAACCGCCCTAAAGGGTTCTTTACGTACCCCCGCTTAATGGACTGCGCTACCAAGGGGAGTAAAACTTTCCAAGGTCTCAATGTCCTCGCCACAGCATGAACAGACTGTACTGCTTCATCTAGTAAATCTCCAAACACCTGGACCGGGTCTTGAGCCAGGAACCCAATCCCAAGGTTTTTCCCTTTCCTCGTGCGCCCTCGAGCCATCACCAGCCCTCCAGCGACTCAGAAAAGTTTATTTGCTCATGGGAAAAAACAAGATCGTGATTTTGGTGTTCCCCGGGGATGCTCCAATCACTTTGATCTACAACCTTGCCAATACCCAGTCCATCAACGTTGAAAAGTGATGGGAAAGGACGAAAACCCTTGCCTCCTCCTGTATTCACGGAAAAGAAGCTGGATACCCTGCCCCACTTTTCACGCACTCTATTCCCAGAATATAGCCATTTTATAAAACCCAATAGTCCTTGCAGGACCCCTAAAATCGCAGAAGATCCCAGAGTGACTCACGTGCACTGGTCAAGCCTTCTTGAATAAACATGGGCTGCAAGCCCCCTGTAAAAACTCACTCGGCGTTCCCGGGACACGACGCTGGGATACGGTCCTTTTTGATTCCAGGCGTGAACCCAGACTCTGAGGTCTCTGATGCTTCCCAGATGACTGCAAATTCGTGTCAGAAATAGGGGGAAGCCCTTGGGTACGCTGAGCAGTGAAATACCGCGGTAATTTTGCGTCCTACGGTCCCCTTTTCCCTTTTCCCAGATAGGGACACCAGCCCCCTTTTCCAGTCAGGGGGAATGGTCCTGATTGCCACAGGGCAGTCAGGACAGCATGCAACCCGCGGGTCATGGCCTCACCCCCCTTTGAGGGGCTCCGCACTGTATTCAAAAACCAGCTGCCTTTCCACCCTTTACTTTGCTACAGCCCCTCTGCTTCGTCAAGAAGGGGGGGCGGTTTCTTTAATGGGAGGGTCGGCATCCCTCCCCTAACCCGTTGTGTGAAGCTGCTCATTGGAGGGGCCCCCGTAAAACTGCCCAAGTACCGCCCAAAGAGCCACTCCCATCCATTCCGACACGAGGCGCCCACTCTGTTCGAATAGCACTCGCCCGGAAGGGACTTGGAAAGGGCTTCTTCAGGCTCGGGAGGGGGGTGGGGTCTTAGCGTTCAATACCCTCGACTCCTCAGCGAGCCCCTGACATACCTCTGAATACCTTTTCTAAGCATTATAAATATTCTGAATAATCATGGATCCCCACTTTTTTTAGCTTTTTGGGTCGAAACCCTATTGCACCCCGTTGTAATAAAATGTTGAGAAAAATACCCCTTTAAACCTATACAAGAAATTTTTTTTAAAATCTTACTGAATTTTGGGGAAAAATTGTATGGGCTATATTCGACTTTGGGATTTATTACCTTTTTTTTGAAGGTAATACTTTTGATATTTGAAGTTGCTTGAAAAAGGAGCCTTTTGAAAGTTTTTTTAAATGTGCAAAAGGAAGGGCAAACTTCATCAAACATGATTTTAATTCTCTAATCTGACATCATCATTCCAGGGGATTTTTCCCTTAAATTTTTTTTATGCTCTTTTACTTCAGATAATTGTTAATTAAAAATTAAAAGAAATGTGGAACAGCCTCCGGGAGAAATTTTTAAAATGAGGCGATGTCTGCGAAAATTTTCTGACAAACCTGGGGGGAACACTACAAAAATATCATTAAACCCCCGGCTATTTCAAATTCATTATCAAAACTTTTTATTATAATAAAATGAATTACTGGTCTAGACTTTTCGCCAATTACGTTATTTATGGTTTTTCCAAATTTTCTTCCCTTCCCCGCCAATCCTTCAAATTAGACTTATGATAATTATTTTTAGCGGCCCGAAAACAAAGTTAATTATTCATGTACTTCTTTAAACTGTGTTCATATGTAATAGGCCATTTGGCATATAACTTTTTAAACTATTTCTTTCTCTGATAATTTTTTTTTTTGCTGGAGTTATATACGGCTTACCTATGTGTTTTTTTTTTTAATCATGTATTGCTTAACAGGAAAATCTGTCATAAAAGGTTTTTAAAGTGTTTTTCCATATGCCCATCAAATCTTCATCTAATATACATAGGAGTAGCTGTTGTCGTCTGTCTTCTGTCTTCTGTTTTGGGTAGCCGAAAATGAAATTCAATTTTGTTGAGAGTAGGCTCAAAAAATCGCAAAAAAATCGCAAGCTAAAAGCTTGGTCCCATGTCGTTTAATCATTTTGAAGAGGGGTTTTTTGGGGGTAAAAACATTTTAGGTGTTTATATTACAAAGAAACTCGCGGTAACGCTTTCCCCATTTAACTTACTCCGTGGACCATTCTTACCTTTTTGGGGGCGTGGTGTTGTGGTGTGTGTGTGTGTGTGGTGTGTGTGTGTGTGTGTTGCAGGTGCATTGTGCGGTGTGTGTGTGGGGGTGTGTGTTGTGTATATGTGTGTGTGTGTTGTGTGTGTGTGCTTGGGGTTTCGATATTTCTGTGGAAATGAGATAATAAAACACCCGGTGTGCTGATTTTGATGTTTTTCAGCTTGTCAAAACGATTCTTTCGTGGAAAAAACCCTCTCACTTTTTAAGGATCGAAATGATGACTGGGCTTCCTTTCGTGGAGAATGAGTATTTCGGAAAGGCCCTCCACGCTGCTGATTGTGTGTACCATGGGTCGGACATAAATTTTTCCCGCCGAAACGGGCCATGCCTTTGCAGTACGAGATTGTCCAACGAAAAGCCCGAAGGTTGGAAGACCAAAGGACTCTGACCAAGAGCAAGCCTTCAGGGAATCTGCTCGTTCTTGAAAAAATGATGAGAAAATTGACAGTGGTGATCTTGCAAGAAAAGGGGCAAAATATCGGGTTCAGCCATATTCCGTGGCCTATGGCCCCCAGTACCTCAATCCAAACTGGTTAAGCATTATGGGGAATTATATTCTTCCGGCAAGAGGATTTACATGTATCGAAACCTTTCTGAAAAAAATAGTAGTTTTTTGAGAATTTTGGGCCACCCCGAAAATGTGAGAGGCTCAAAAAGAGCCATCATACAACTGCGGCTAAACTGATCAGAGCGACATTAAGTCATGATCCTCTTAAATCGACCAATACCCTGAATTTCGGCGCTAGAACTAAAATCTCCCCTAAAATACTTTCCCATCCGCTTGAAATTTGCTTCTCCAAAATTTATTTGTTGGCAAAGACACTTCAAAAATTTTCGAGTATTGGCAATCATTTACAAGCCGTGCGCCCCGGGGTTTTGAAGTACCGCTGCAGATTGGTACAGTACAGGTACACCCCCCCACGTCAGGTCGCATTCCGGTCGACGCCTCTCAGCCATGGTTTTCTGTTTTATACTCAGAGGTCCAGCGTTTTGGGGAAAAAACGCTGCCCATTTTATTACTGCCGGGTTTTTTACTGGGCGATGGGACATAGAAGGACCGTTGGGCCTGATTTTGCAGCTGATAAGTTGACCACAACACATACATTGATGGGAAGGTACATTTCAGGGAAAATGGGGATTTTTGCCCATACCCCAGGGAGGAAAGTCCGCCGAACAACCCTTAAAGCCGGCCGGTTGAAGATCAAAAGTTGTTGAATGACTAAAGTTGATGAAAAGGGAAATACCGCTTCACGAAATTCCCGTACAACATCAAGTTTGATCCTCTCCCATTCCTTAAAGCTGCTGATAAAAAAATTGACCTCTGTGGGAGATGTCCCTTACGCTTCAAACACCTGCCCAAACTGGAATGGCTGATGCATCGTTGCATTAAGGACTGCAGTCACCCCGGCAGCCCCTCTGGGGTTTTCCCTTCCAACTTTGACAGTTCGGGGAAATCTGCATCTTCTCCCCCTTCATACCTTTGCAAAATTGCAGATGCAAAGTCCCCGGCATTGTGACTTTGACCCCACTGTACGGGAAGCGCCCCAATCAAAATAGGTCCTGCAACACCCGGTTTTCGAGATTGGTGTTGCTGCGGGGTGCTTCCCACACAAATGAATCTTCTGGGTCGATGGAAACTTTGTGGATCGAAGGGGGAATCAACGAAATCATGGACCTCTATGGCGAGAATGCAGTACACCCCAATTTTGTCGGAAGGCTTTTTCAGCTGCTCCCTTTTCCTGCCCCTTTGATCATGTCTCACAAACAGGTTTAGACAGGATCATTTGTGAGACCCTGATTTTGCAAAATTTGTAATAAAATTGAAGAGCTGTATATGCAAAACTAAAGGGGGGACCACACTGGATTCGCCATCTCTCTGTGTGTCTCACTACTATTAACCAGTCTTGTCTACCAAAGAAATTAATTCTCAACTCTTATAAAACAAGCAAACTCGGGCCTCAGTTACCAAAACTTTCGGGCGTTGTCGGGAGCTTATCAAGGGCCCTCGCCAGGATCCTGGGTTATGCACCCCCACCCATCGCTGACTGTTTTTCCCCTATTCGCCCCAGCTGACATGCAAGCTACTTAAAAACGGGCCCACCTTTACCTCCATCCATGCAAAACTAGAATGGACCACCCATCCTCTTCCATAGGTTCATGATGGCTTGGGATGTCATCGCGTACTGATCATACTGGGGTGGGGCCCTTTGGGTGTCCCCTTTTTATGAGCAAACTCTTTTTGGGTCCCTCAAACTACAGGTGGGCTCACCAAGAAGTGGAATGCCCGACCCCTCATGGGGCCCCGTGGCCTGTCTGTGCCAGTGTCTGCAACGTACAGTGGGCAATGCAGATTTTATCGGCCCCCAAGCTTCGTCACCAGTGGCAAATAAGGAGGCAACAGGGTCAAGGGGGAGAAAGATCATGAGACCCGGAAAAATTTCAGCAAAAAACAAACATTTTCTCCTTTTGCTGATGAAACTCTTTGCACAATATTTTTAAAAGGTGTAAACACAAATGAGGATGTGAACGTCCATGCCTGTTTCTATCGCAAGGAAAAACTACAAAGATGGGAAAGGACAGTCGGTGTTTTCCTTTTATACAGAAGGAATATGAAAGGGAAAGACCTTAGCTCGCGTCGACAAACGAATTGCCGAAGACAGAACAATAACTCAGCTTGTTGTTCCAAGGTTTTTTCGTATGTCCAAAATGCAGAACTTTCACTCGATGAATCTGAACACGAAATCTCGCCTTTCCTCAAGCACTCTTTGAAGCAAAAAAGGGCTTTTCGGAAGGGAACAAAACAACTGATCCGCCTTAACCCCTGCCAGCCTTTCGGTGAGCGGGCCCTGGAGACTGCTCCGAAGCAAAAACAGTCTTAGATGGGGTTCCCTTCTTTGTCGGGGAAGTGGTCTGATGGAAGGCCTACACCTCCATTGCCAACGACTATGCAGCATTCACTGTGAAAAAACTATGGCAGGCTACGGGAGTCGTCCCTGGTTACGTGGTGGTCCAAGTACAAGGACAATACACTCAGGCGGGGGGCAAAAACGTACGGCATAAGGTGAAAATCATGAAACAACCAAAATTTCCCGGAAAAATGGAGGGTTTCTTTTTAATAACGAAACAAACAGACACTGATCCATAGGTTGCCCATCGCATAAAAATCAGAGGGCGTATGTGTACAGCAATGGGAATGCTGATTGGGCATTGTGGGGGACAGCAGTATCATGTCATCTGAAAAAAAATACCACGCTCAAGGGGAGGGCACGGATTTGTTAGTGCTACTGCTTCTTCGATCTACGAGGATGGTAAAAGCTCTACTTTCCCCTCGGAAAAAGGGGGTCCCACTGTGTTATGACAAAAGGTCTAAAACGGTTCTAGGGAGCGAGATTTCAAAGTCTGCTGTTTTTGCATGCGTTCACAGGATCGACACCACTTCCGGGTATTTGGGAATGGAAAACAGTCGCTCTGCAAAAGCTGATAAAAGGTGATCCAAAACCTGCAAGTTGTGCAAAGATTTTTTAAACTGAACAAAACATGGGTGTTTTGAGACTCTGGGGGTTCCTCATGGTGTCTCTGATTCAATGCAAACTGGGGACAACCTTTCTGCTGTCAGATCACTTGTCTTTGCGAAAAACGTGAGTGCTGTCCAAAAGCTTTCGTGACACCCGAACGACTGCCTCCAAGATCTTCGGCTACATTATCATTCTCTGAAAGCTATCTCCAGGTATGCAATGGATGTGCAGGGTGAGATATTGACGTCACTAAATGGGGGTGGAGCCTACAACCACAGACTAGTTCCAGTGATGACGACACTGCACCCGCACCAAAAACACTCCTGAAAATGATTCGCTGCAGCTGTTCCGGTTTTTTGCAACACCACCGTTTTGTACTTGCGAAGCATGGACATAGACTGTTCTCAAGCATGTTGGACAATGCAAAATGCCTATTGTTACAACCCGCGTCAGATTCCAGTATCAGATGATGAGGGATGTGAAATTGGAAATATGAAGCATTGGTCGCCATCTTTGTATGACAGCCTTTTTGAACCCATTTCCGGTAACCCAATTTTGGTCAACTTTTGCTGTATTGTTGTTCACACATAAAGAACAAATAAAGCCCATTAAACATTTCTTGCCAATCATTTTGGGTTGTTGGCTACTTGACTAGATAATTACAATTAGGTTTCTTTTAAATTATGATCATACAATTATTAATCTAAAAGATCTCTTTTGTCATGTTGAAATGGAATGAAATTCCTATTATTGTAACATTTAAGGAAAATCATGCTTGAATCCTCATTCATAATATAACCAGTTCTGTATCATTCAAATCCTGAATGGAAAGGAGCTCGAACCATCAAACATTGTGAATATAAAACCTACGAAAATGTACTAATCAGAATTAGTCAATCACTTAACTATCACTTAACTATTATTTCTTGGTTTTTCCGGTAGGTTCCCTTTTGGTAGTATTCTGTCTGAAGAAGGAAGAAGAAAGTCCACTAACCTCGGTTCAACAGCGTCAGTGTAGTGGTGGCACTGCATGTGACTCCCTCAATAGCAGCTGTGTCCACGTGAAACGAGAGAGAGAGAGAAGGAGAGAGAGAGAGAGAGAGAGAGAGAGAGAGAGAGAGAGAGAGGAAAGAGAGAGATGAATCGTGACGCCCTGGTGACTTTATCCGCTTTTATTTGACAACATGCCGCCACACAGACTCCAAACAGCCTCAACAACCTTTCCGTCATTAGTACTCCCTGCTCTCCCGAGACACTGCATTGACATGGACTGGAGTCAACACATCGCAACCAACCGATTCCCGGACGTGGACCTCAGGCAAGGCCGCGCCGCTGCAGAGAAGCTCACCAGCACAGTCCAACGCACATGCAACACAAATAGACTCTCACTGACTCCTATCCCTCTCCTTCAAGATCATCGCCTGCCATCACTGAAGTGTCCCCCCTCAACCTCCCAAGCCCCGGCCACCCTCCATCACCCACTGCTACACCAGCCACGTCACCCTCACCGACCAACCATACGTCGCAACACCCACGCTATGCCACACACCAACCCAGACGCCGTTGCCACACCTACCACGTAGTGAGGATACGCCATCCCATCCTCCGCGTACCTCCCAGCCTACCGCACGCCCCCCTGCACGACGCTGGCCCTGCAACCGAGGGGACAAAATACAGGCCGATCAAGATAAACCCCGAACGATACAGCCACCCCACCCCTCAGAAACACAGGCACAGGCACCAGACAGAAGACATAACCCTGCTCACCGCAAGTCTCCCTCTTCCCCCGGACCGGACCTGGCACAAGCGCCGCCTGAACAATTACATGCGCCGTCCTTGAAACCCGTCCTCATTACTTGTCCCCTGCCCCTGACCGCCCCCGAGGATCAGCACCACTCAAGGCATTTTGCTACTACTTGCACAGATTGGTTCACACGACAATACCTGCCACTGTTACATTGGTGCGACCACTGCTACCGTGAGGGTCCCACCATGAAAACTCTCGCTCCTTGCTTGCCCAAAAAAGGCACGATAAGCTCTGCACCAGCTGACTGAGCAGGCAGCTATCACTTCCTCCGCGCCTCGTTGAAACCCTCACAGACACCTCAATTCATCACACTTCCCTGGAAACCCACCGGTCATCATAGACTCCTCCGCACTCCCCAAGAACCAACCCCCCTACATACCCTGGAATTAATGCCAACCCACCGACCTTCATAAAAGAAACTGACTCTTATTTCCGCTAATTGGTCAGAGGACTCCAACCAACAATAGGAATCTCGCTCACTCTTTCATTTCCCACACAACCCAGACATCAATTCCTACGGTCGGACCTTCCTGAACCTACTATCCCGTGCCAACTTTGACACACCCAGGGATATTCAAGATGGCACCGAAGAACCGGCCCACGACACCTTTCGGTGGCAATCGACGGTCTGCTTCCGCGAAGGTCTCGCTGTAGAGGCCCTCGAGGTTGAATAGATAGGCCATCTGAGATGATGTTCTTCAGACTGTGGACGATTCGCCCTAAACTATCCTAATAATTGCTCTGCTACCGCCCAAGTGCAGGAAATGACCCCATCCACTTCCTCCACTCCAACATTGACACCCTACTTCTCCAGGCACAATGCCACCATCTTAATTGTTGTAGGGGACATGAACCGCATTCTGGTTGCGAGGCATGGTCGAGGATTTGCTAACTGAGACGGCCTTAACAACCATTAACTTCCCCACCACTCGCTGGCTCCTCCCTCGACCCCGTCATCACACAGATTTGGCCAGATAGAAGTGATCACCTGCCTCCCCTGGGTTGGTTTGATCATCGGACCACTCTGCCGTACTCACACCACAGCACCACTGTGGTACGCGACGAGGCTACTTGCTCGAGTCAATTGCTTTGGTCTCGTGGAGATTGAGACAGCCTAAAGAAAACTGGGACTCCATTGTGTGGACCGACTTCTCCACGCAACGTTAACACACAAGTGGAATGACCTTCACTAACGGCCTCCTATCCCTTCAGAAAAACCATATACCCAAGCCAACCTACGAAAATCTAAACCCCATGATCAGCCTGGTTTGGTTTTCCGTGTAGGAGAGCTGCTGACAACAAGAGCAGGCCGGCTGCGGTACAAGTCCCACCCTCCCAACTCACAAACATCGGCACAAAGAACCTGCAAAGACCCCTGTGGCCAGGTCCAAAAGCAGGCATACAACGCTGGAGAGAGGACTAAAGGCCAAGTACAGCGGTCCATTCGTGAGCATAGGAGTGGTGGTGTGGAGTTAAGAGCAGCAAGGCCTCTTTGCTGACACCCACCATTCGCCGCTCACCAGACCAAAACGGGTCAGTGCTGTCCGCGACAAGGACGGCTGAACTGTTTGGCGAGCCATTTTTCGTTTAAGATGTCGTGCAGACCCCTCACGCGAGCCCCCAGAGATACCATCTCTCACCAGGCAGACTTTCAGAGAGAGTTAAAAGGCCACGGTGGTTAGCTTAAGTAACTCCTCTATCTCTACAACACCCCGGGCTAGTGGTACGAGGATATGGAGTGGCGGCACATGGTCGCTATTGGGCTCGATAGCTGATTGGCTGAGCGACTACAAGACGTCACAGCCTCGCCATGCGAATCACAATTGTTAAAAACAAACGTGGCCAGCCAATCAGATTGTGTCCAAAGGTGTCAGCCAATCACAAGGCAGCAGCGCGGCCTGCATTTTCAAGGTCGTTGTACTTATTTTATTTTCTAGCTTCTTCCATTATTCTTTCATCCCCTGTGTCCACCTCCGTCCTCAACACTGTTTCTACCTCCACTTACACGCGGTAACCACGCCGTGCTGTACTTTCCTTGTATGTTATCTATTATTATTCCTTCATAGTAATAGGCGCTCTTCTGCTTCTTCTTGTGTCTTTTTTCGCTTTATTATCTATCTATTCGTAGCTCGTCTTCCTGCCAGTTGGGGAAGCCACCACCCCGGAGGCGGGTACCAACCCCGGCTACACCCGTACCATCCTGCTTGGATGGACAAGGGCTTGAGTTTTAATTAAGGAAAGGGCACTATCCTTCATTCTGACACGACTCTGCCGTGCGCGTGGTGTGTCTGGCATCGCTAGTCGATACCCGAGCGAGTGAGATGCGCAGCTCACCATTCTTGCTTCATCACCACAAAAAATATCACCACAAGCACTGGTTTGTTATATGCCCTAATTTCGTTTGTATACTTGCCCTGTTCAGTTTCTTGAGTCAGAAAACAATCATATATACCAATTATGAGTATTTTTATGTACTTGCGTCCTCAACACCACCTTATAGCAGTCGCATTGTTTTTGACAACTTACGTCTTTAGTAACGTCATCAATCTCCACGCAGATACCAAACAGCTGATTGACAGTCGCTAAGTTGTTATGCATGGACGTTAGCGTCTCTGAATGTGGCCCCAGGGCCCTCTGGAGAGTCTCGCCTTTATAAACAATCAGGAAGTAGAACTCATCTGCGGCAAATAGATCCCAAGGAAGGCGCTTGGGCCCGACACCTCCCCTCACCTACTAAGGGATGTGCTGCCCAGCTCGCTCCATCCACCTCCCATCACCTTCAACAACATTCTTTCCCTCGTGCAATTGGCACCACGCACTGGAAAAAGGCAAGAGTGTTGGCCATCCAGACAAAAAAACACAAACCGACCCAAAGAACACGCCCAATTTCCTCTCACCACTGTTGGGGAAAATTCTGGAGTCCCTTCATCACCGCCAAGATCAACACCTTCTTGGCCGCCCACCATCTCCTCACTCCAGCAATTTGGTTTCAGGCAGGAAGGTCAGCTTCAGACCTGCTCCTCCTTCAGTCTGCTTCCTGGAACCACTCGCTGATGGGAAAATGGACACCTTTGTCGTGGTTTTGGACATCGCCGGGCGCCTTTGACAGGGTGTGACAACCGAGGTCTTCTGCCAAGCTGAGGAGCCTGGAGTGGCCGCCCCCTACTGCAGCTCATACAGGACTACCTCCAAGACGGACCTTTACGGTGGTGATCACGGCCACACTTCAGCCAGCAACCCATCCACGCCAGCGTCCCGCAGGGCAGCCGTACTCTGCCCTCTTCTGTGGTAATGTGCTATTCAATGACTTCTCCAGGTCATTCTGAGGCCCAGGCCTACGCTGTTGCTTGCACCCTTGCCTCCCCTGTGACAAGACCACTTTGTCCTTTTCTTTTTCAGGCACATAGCATGATACGGTCACAGTGCCAGCTTTCTACGGTCCTTTCTGCTTACATTGTTGTCGTACCGCACACATCTTCCTGAATAAGAACGGCTACACTGCCTCGCCTGCCCAGCTGCTCGGCCTCTGACTGGGCAGGCAGGCCCTCATGCTTGTGTGACGACAGTTTCATGTGCCCGCAAGAGGCTTTTCACCGTGGCGGGCACTGCCCGGCGGTCTTTGCCCGCCTAGTGTATACGGAGCTTTAAACTCTGATATATTTGCATACACGCCTTGTTTTCTATTGATCATTAAAAACAGCTATAGCGTCTTTTGTTTGTCATCAGTTCTTGTTTTCCTTTATTTCAGTTTCAAGCGGTATGTGTGAGGGTGAGGTACAGACCTAACAAAGCAAGTGGTAGTTCAGTAGGCGGCTGACGGTCATCACACGACAGCAGGCAGAAAAGTCCGATTGTAAACGAACGACATCACGCGCGGTCCTCCCCTGACCTCCGTCTCCAGCCCTCCCTCCCTCGCTCCCTCCCTCTCAAGCATGTGGCTCTTGACGAAGATCGTGTACCCTTGAAAATTTGCAATCTGATTGAGTCATCTGCTTTCATCTCGTCTCGCGCCGCCACCTTTCCAGCCATTGACGAAAATCTCAAAAGGTCAGCAAAGACAAAGTACATGTGAATTTTAATCCGCAACGAGCAAAAAGACTTTTTCAAGTGTTTTTCTAGACATTATTATCTTGTTCGCTTTCTGTTTATTTTCTCTATTTTCTTATATACCGGCATTTCTACTTATATTATTCGTGTAAAGTATTTGTTTCGTTTTAAAATTTCGTTTATTAAATTTTTTAAATTTTGTTTTTCGTTTTAAAGTATTTTTGTGTTCTTGTTTTGTCATCCACTTAAAGTGGACGCTCGTGACCGGCAGATAAGTCAACCCTGCTTCCTATAAAGATGATGAAGATAAAAAATTCCAACTAATCGTCCAGACCTACATATTGAAGCCGAGTTTTACGGTTTCCGTTGATGTTTATTAACCCGAACAACACATGGTAGTGCGGCACGTCGTGGAAACTAATGCAAATAAAAATCAACATACTTTCATGTATGGATTTTGCATGACTATGTCCACTGTTGACTGGACCAAAAGGCTTCCTGTGAATACAGGTAACACTCAATAGGATCTATTATTTTTATCACTTCAAATAATACAGGTGAAAAAAAGTAGCCCAAAGGGTAGGGATCCAGCCAGACCCTGCGACATGACACCTTCATACAGGTGTCTTTCTCATTAGACAGATATTTCTTATATCAAGAATCACCATTTGTTCGTGTGGCGTGTTATACCATCATGGTCTTGATCACACCTAGACTCACGATCACAGCCATTCCCCTGCACGGTAGAGACTTAGTTTAATTAGAGCTCAAGACGCGACTTGATGTGTTAAATTTGCGTAGTTTTTCAAATAGTATATTACCGTAAATGTCCAAGCAATATTGGCAGACATTTGTTTAGATTTTGTTTTTGGTTTGAAATAAGACGTAAGAACAGCGTGTGGTTATTTTAGATCCTCACTTGTATGATTGGTTCCGGAAATACCTAATGAATAATCATGCTAGAACAGAGTTCCTGGAATTTTTCCGGTTGAAAATTGTGCTGCCTATTTTTTTTTTTTTTTTTTTACATCACAAAGGAACTGGTCACGGTACAAAAAAGAAGTAACACAAAGCCCGCTCAGGGTTGTCAGTCCCTATAAAGCAGACAGTAAGAGAATAAAGAAAAGGGGGTGGGCCAATTTTAGTTCGGGAGGTTCTGTCACTCTTCTCTTAAAAGATTTAAGTCCCCGTAGGAAGGTGGAAAAATAGAAACCAGAAGAGAGTTCCAGAGATTACCAGTGAAAGGGATGAAAGACTAAATATATTATTAACTCCTGCATAGGAAGATGGACAGAATTGGGATGAGAATGATAGAAAGTCTTGTGCAGCGAGACGCGGGAGGGGGGAGGCATGCAGTTAGCAAGTTTCAGAAGAGCAGGGCCAGTGAGCAATGAAAATAGCGGAGAAGATAGCAAAAAAAGCAACATTGCGGCGGTGATTTCAGTCCGGGGGAGTGGAGGGAATTGATGAGACCACAAACTTTTGGACTCACCCTGTTTAGGAGAGCTGTATGAGTGGGATCCTCCCAAACATGGGAGACAACTCCATACATGGGCTGATAAAAGGCCCCGTAGAGAGCCAGCACTGGGAGGAGGAAAAAAAAGATGCAACGCCACAGGACACCTAACTTCTTAGAAGCTGTTTTTAGTAAGAGATAGATGTGAGATTTTTCCATTTCAGGATTTTTAGTAAAGGACAGTCTAAGAATGTTTAATTGTAGAGGGAGACAGTTGGTGTCATCGAAGGAAGAGGGTATAGTTATTCTGGTAGGTTTTGTCGAGTAGATGTCCGAGTGAGAATTGGTTTTTGAGGGGGCATTGGCAAAAAACAAAACATGTTTGCTTTGCCTCACTCAGAAATTAATAGAAAGATCAGAAGTTAGGTGCGCTTGGTGGCATGTCTCCGTGAATCACTTAGTTTTCCTGTTGACTTTGGACCGTCTAATAAACGACGTAGAAAAATGCAGGGTAGAATCATCAGCGTAGTAATATATAAATCTAATTTCATAAAGTGTCCATAATTTGAGGAGAGGGAAGGTGCAGTGATAAGGAGGGCGCTGTGAACGTGAGGCTTTGAGAGAGGGAAGGGCCGTGATAAGGGGGGGGCGCTCTGAACGTGAGGTTTGTGCGAGAGGAAGGGTGCAGTGATAAGGGAGGCGCTGTGAACGTGAGGCTTTGAGTAGAGGGAAGGTGCAGTGATAAGGGAGGCGCTGTGAACGTGAGCTTTGAGGAGAGGGAACGGTGAGTGATAAGGGAGGGCGCTGTGACGTGAGGCTTTGAGGAGGGAAGTGCAGTGATAAGGGGGGCGCTCTGACGTGAGGGTTTGAGGAGAGGGAATGTGCATTGATAAGGGAGGGCGCTGTGAACGGAGGCTTTTGAGGAGAGGGAAGGTGCAGTGTGATAAGGGAGGGCGCCTGTGAACGTGAGGCTTTGAGGAGAGGGAAGGTGCAGTGATAAGGGAGGGCGCTGTGAACGTGAGGGTTTTGAGGAGAGGGAAGGTGCAGTGATAAGGGAGGGTCGCTGTGAACGTGAGGCTTGAGGAGAGTGAGGTGCAGTTTGGGGATAAAGGGGGGCGCTCTGAACGTGGGGTTGAGGAGAGGAAGATGCAGTGATAAGGGAGGGCGCTGTAAAGTGAGCTTTGAGGCGAGGAAGTGCGTGATAAGGGAGGGCGCTGTGAACGTGAGGCTTTGAGGAAGAGGGAGGGTGCAGTGATAAGGGGGGCGCTCTGAACGTGAGGGTTTTGAGGCGAGGGAAGGTGGCAGTGATAAGGGGGGGCGCTCTGAACGTGAGGCTTTGGGGAGAGGGAAGGTGCAGTGATAGGGAGGGGGCGCTGTGAACGTACGTGAGGTTTTGGAGAGAGGGAAGGTGCAGTGATAAGGGAGGGCGCCTGTAACAGTAACGTGAGGGTTTTGAGGAGAGGTAAGGTGCAGTGATAGGAGGGCGCTGTTGAACGTGAGGCTTTGAGGAGAGGGAAGGTGCAGTGATAATGGAGGGCGCTTGTGAACGTGAGGCTTTGAGGAGAGGGAAGGTGCGTGATAGGGAGGCGCTGGACGTGAGGGTTTTGAGGAGAGGGAAGGTGCAGTGATAAGGGGAGGGCGCTGTGAACGTGAGGCTTTGAGTAGAGGGAAGTGCAGTGATAAGGGTGGGGGGGCGCTGTGAACGTGAGGCTTTGAGGAAAGGAAGGGGCAGTGATAGGGAGAGGGCGCTGTGAACGTGAGGGTTGAGGGAGGGAAGGTGGGCAAGTGTAAGGGAGGGCGCTGTGAACGTGAGGGTTTGAGGAGAGGGCAGGTGCCGTGAGAAGGAGGGCGCTGTGAACGTGCGGCTTTTGAGGAGAAGAAAGTGCAGTGGATAAGGGAGGCGCTGTAACGTGAGGCTTTGAGGAGAGGGAAAGGTCAGTGATAAGGGAGGGCGCTGTGAACGGAGCTTTGAAGGAGGAAGGAAGGTGGCAGTGGATAAGGGAGGGCGCTGTGAACGTGAGGGTATGAGGAGAGGGAAGGTGCATTAATCATGGAGGGCGCCTGTGAACGTGAGGGTTGAGGAGAGGAAGGTGTCGTATAAGGGAGGGTGGCGCTGTGAACGTGAGGCCTTTGAGGAGAGGGAAGGTCCCAACAACCCACCCCAGTGATAAGGAGGGCGCTGGGAACGTGAGCTTTGAGGAGAGGGAAAGGTGCAGTGATAAGGGAGACGCTGTGAACGTGAGGCTTTGAGAGAGGGAAGGTGCGTGGTAAGGGAGGGCGCTGTGACGTGAGGGTTTGAGGATAGGGAAAGGTGCAGTGATAAAGGGAGGCGCTGTGAAAGTGAGGCTTTGAGGAGAGGGAAGGTGGCATTGGTAAAGGGGGGTGCTCGGAACGTGAGGGTTTTGGGAGAGGAAGGTGCAGTGATATCGGGGGGCGCTCTGAACGTGAGGGGTTTTTGAGGAGAGGGAAGGTGCAGTGATAAGGGAGGGCGCTCTGAACGTGAGGTTTGAGGAGAGGGATGTGCAGTGATAAGGGGGGGCGCTGTGAACGTGAGGCTTTGAGCGAGGAAGGTGCAGTGATAGGGAGGGCGCTGTGAACGTGAGGCTTTGAGGAGAGGGAAGGTTCAGTGATAAGGGAGGGGAGCGCTGTGACGTGAGGCTTTGAGGAGAGAAGGTGCAGGATAAGGGAGGGCGCTGTGAACGTGAGGGTTTTGAGGAGAGGTAAAGGTGCAGTGATAAGGGAGGGAGCTGTGAACGTGAGGCTTTGAGGAGAGGGAAGGTGCAGTGATAAGGGAGGGCCTGTGAACGTGAGGGTTGTGAGGAGAGGAATTGCAGTGATAGGGAGGACGCTGTGACGTGAGGCTTTTGACGGAAGGGCAAGGTGCAGTGATAAGGGAGGGCGCTGGAACGTGAGGCTTGAGAGAGGAAGGTGCAGTGAATAAAGGAGGGCGCTGTGACGTGAGGCTTTGAGTAAGGGAAGGTGCGTGATAGGGAGGGCGCTGTGAACGTGAGGGGTTTGAGGAGAGGGAAGTGACAGTGAGAAGGGGGGAGCTATGACGTGAGGCTTTGAGGAGAGGGAAGGTGCAGTGATAAGTGCAAAGGGTGGCCCGAGGTAAGATGTAAAGTCACTGGAGTCCACTTAATGTAATGTACTTTCCCAAACTTCAATGAGCAAAGCATTTCATAATAATAATAATAATAATTGTATTCTTACGCCGAAGACCACAGTAAAAAACAGAACAACAACATACTCCACTACATGAGGAAATGGACTCAAGTACTAAACAAATAAAAAAAGATTATACAATTTTACATGTAGACAATATTAACTGTTTGTAACTTGTATATACAAGGGGGACATCTGATGGCAACAGTGTGATGGCGTGCATCTCGGCGGTGAGGCAGCGGCAAGGCAATCAAGAATCCGGCTGTACACGCAATCATGAATGTAATGTGTAGTTGTGTGTGTCATTGTTCGGGGGTGATTTGTGAGTAAATCAAATATTTGTTTGGTTCTCTCAATTCCTGCTGTTCATACCGTTATACAGAAATGAGGCAATCATTCTAACGTTGCTCAGAATGCGATGATTGTCCCCGCGGCTTTGACATTCACAAAGAAAGCGTGTCACGGTCGCTAAATCAATGTTGTAATTATAACTTAGGTTCAGCATCACTATTGTCCGTTTCCATGGATCTGTTTGTCTTTAATATCATTTGTCGCTCGTATTTATATTCTGCTTCAGTTCAGAGGGTGCATATAAATAAATACTTACCACAAGAACATTGACCCTCCTCAGGGTCCTCAGTGATGTGCATGAAGACATAATTGTGGAAATTTTTATGTCACAAACATATTTTATTTGAGGTCTTCCTATACAAAACCCATTGTCTATCTCATCCCGACACAATACCCCAACTCGTCAACTAACTAGGTAATTATCGTGGATAGTAGGGTTGAATTGGTTGTAGGCTTAATCAATACTGCAATGCTTGTTTTTCGAAGTGGTCAGCGTGATCGAGGCCCCCGGTGATGGCGGAGGCGTAGGCTGGAGGCGGTGTGTAATTGTTATGAGATGGGCGTCAGGAGGTTTTCACACCAAGTTATCCATGACGCGCGAGATATATCACTGGTGTTGATGTTTTAAACACGTCCTATTGTTTTTACACTATTGTACAAATGAACGTATGTACAGTTCTTCTCGTTTTATAATAAGAGAAGGATGTTAATCTCGTGGGAGCTGGATGGTACTGATATATACAAGCACGTTAGATTTAATCAAGAGATTTGTTCTCTCAGAGGTCTGGAGTGTACTGACATCTAAGCCAGCGGCGGCGACCAGCGCACAAATCCTACACGTGTCAAATCGTCGTGGCGCGAGCACCCTACAATACCTGCCAGTAACACGCAGGGTAGGAGCAATATATAACCAACGCCAATACCAGTCGCTCCAAATTAAGGGGGGTGGATAATATAAGGTGCAAATGCTTAATAACCAATTGGAATATTCATTTATATTTATCCCAGTACTATCCTTTACTTAAAATACCTTAATTTAATACCCCATTTACCATTATAATTATAATATATATCTATATATATATATATACATCCCTACAGCTCCCCCTTGTGATGAGCGGAACACTACCATCCCTCACAACAACAAACAAAAAAACGGACTAACAATTGTTGAGAGGTGGTTGGTGGATAGTTTCCCAACTGCGGGCCGGCAAAACTGGGATGTTCCGCTTCAGTGACATCACCCCAGCCACTAGCGCCGGAAGCATTTGAATAGAGATTTCGGCACTTTGGTGTTTGGCTAGTTTGAAATGTATGCCTGATAGAGGTACACGTGAATATGCAGACATATACTTGATGGGGGGTAGTTATCTCCTGAAATTATAATATCCCCTTATAGTCCCCCTCACCATTGACCTCAAATGGTTTTAGGAGCTCATTACAGCTGGAAGTTCAGGGGACCTAGATAGGACACTAGTCTACACTCAGAATCTATTAAATTTAATGAAGATTTGAGGTAATATTTGACTGCCTGTCTACCATGATTTATTCAAAATTGAACCCTATATCGGCTAATATTTAGCCATATCCCCATGTAATGAGTTCCTACGATTTCTTCCACCAACAATTTAGTAAGATGATGGTGGTTTTGGGAATTAGTATGGGATGGCATGTGGTATGTTGGAAGATCAGCTTTCAAATTTAGTTTTTCGATAGTCGACACCTAATACCCTAATGAAGCTAGGTACAGACTATGATTTGGTCCAATTTTTCTATGGGGGCTGGCTGAGGGCAAAGAGCTGATTACTCCTCAGGAAATTCATGCTTTTGTATTGTTCTGACCCAAACTTCAAAGAGTCCGAGCTATCCCTTTTCATGATTTGAAGACAATTTATTAGTCTTAATTAGTTTCTCATTAAGGAAAAGCCTTTCATGTCTAGCACAGGATCTGGGATTCATCAGGTTCCCTATTAATATCTTCATATATGTCTCAATCAATCATTGGGAGCTACGCCGGGGGCCGCGTCGCCTCGCCCACCCTACGATGCCACTCCCGGGGGTCACCACGCGTGCGCTCCCATGCGCTCCTTTCCCATACCAAGCAGCCCTCTCGACAAGAAACATCAACTTGCCCAGCCACGAGCCTTTGTTGGCGCCCCCCTTGCCTCCTCCACGCCGGATTGTCTCTTACAATACCAACCCGATGGGAGGATCGGTTTCAGGGTAGCGTGCCACATGCCCATATAGCCGAAGTATTGGCGCTGACGGACGATGCAGGTATAGGCTCGATTCAGTCTTCACGGTGTAAGCACTGATTTGATACGTATCACCAGGGGGGGAAAAAGGGGGGGGGGGGGGGGGGGGGGGGGCGATACCCATGATTCTGCGAAGACACTTCTTAACCACAGGCATTGCTTCGTCTCTTCAAGTCACTATTTTAGGGTCCATGTCTCACACCATAGAGTAAAGACAGGGATCACAAGCGACTGAAGATCCGACTCTTTTGTCCTCCCTGCACCGACACCCAAATACCTCCCGCTGAGTGCGAGTCCATAGCACCGTGGGCTATGCCAATCCGCCGTAAACTTTTTACGTGACCCGCCGTCATTAATGGACTGCGCTACCAGGTATGTAAAACTTTTCAAGATCTCAATGTCCTGCCACTAACGCATGAACAAGACTGTACTGCTTATCTAGTAAGTCTCCAACACCTGGACCTTGGTCTTGAGCCATGAGACCTCAAGTCCCAAAGGCTTTGCCTCCTCGTGCAGCGCGCCTCGAGAGCACTCACCAGGACCTCCAGCGACTCAGCAAAGATTACTGCATCATCGCACAAACAAAAATCAGTGTCTTGTGTTGCCGACGGATTGCTACCACAATCCTTTGATCTACAACCTTGTCCCAATACCCAGTCCATACAAGCATGATAAGTGATTGGCAAGGACGCACCCCTGCCTCACTCCCTGTATTCCACAGGAAAGAAGTGGATACAACCTGCCCCCACATTTCACAGCACTCTCAGGTCCAGAATACAGACCAGTTACTCAAACCAATAGTCCTTGCAGGATCCTCGAGGTCGCAGAAAATCCCAGAGTGACTCCAAGATGCACTGAGTCAAACGCTTCTGAGATAAACAATAGCTGCAAGCATCCCCTGTTGAAACCACGTCGGCGTCCACCGACACAAGCGCTAGGATACGGGTCCGTTGTTGACCTTACCAAGGCCCCCCCCCCCCCCCCCCCGGGGTGAACCCGACTGCTGAGGTCTCTGATGCTTCACTCCTACTGACGCGAAATTCATGTCAGCAATTAGATGGGCAAGCACCTGCCTGGTACGCTGAGCAGGTGTAATACCGCGGTAATTGTTTGCAGTCCTGACGGTCCCCCTTTCCCTTTCCAGATAGGGAACGACTCCGTCCCAAGCCCCCTTTTCAGTCAGGAGGAATGGTACTGATCTGCCCACGGCAGTCAGAACAGCATGCAACCCGCGGATCATGGCCTCACCCCCGCTTTGAGGAGCTTCCGCCTGATATTACAACACTCAGCTGCCTTTCCAACCCTCAACTTTGCTACAGCCTCTCTGACTTCGTCAGAGAGGGTCGGTTTTCGTCAAATGGGAGGATCGGCATCCACTGCCTGTAACCCGTGGGGGTGAAGTCTGCTCAGTTGGAGGTCCCACCTCCAACGCTGATTATTTTGATATGTCCAATTATTTCTGGCTGAGTGGACAACCTGTTTATGCATATTATTACAACTCTTCAGCCCGTTAGGGCCTTTACACCATAAATCCTGTGTTTAATTTGAGGGTGAATTTCCTCACGACACAATTTATTATTGGGTTTTCATTAGTGGCAATATATTCATTATGAACTGGAATTCACTTTCCCTCTACTAACCTCACTAATTGTTGTGGGCAAAAGTGGGGCCAATTCTGGTAAGTAATAGTGGTGTGCATGACTGGAATACTCTTCTCTGTTCTGCACGGTGATTATGTGGGCTGGTCCTATTATTACATACCACCAGCACTGGTAATCATGGAGACGTTATGTCCACTTTTGATGACTCTTCCTTAGGTAACGCCAAAATAATCAGCGCCTATTATTAATTGGAAGGGACCATCAGCGGTCCTCGAATGTATTAACTAACTAGTTAACAACCATTATCCCTCAGCATTTCAGTCTGTTTCTTTTAGTCCATTAAAACATTAAACTATACCAATATTATTAATTACTACAGCAGCTACCTACCATTATATCTTCCTATTGAGCGAGGGGTTGAACTATGTCAAAGTTGAGCCTCCTTTATTGGCAAGAAACCTGATTGGCTACGTTCACGCTTAATTAATTATGGGTAGTTGTAACAATTCAACTATCTCTCTGATTATGAGATCTTTGTGGCCCACTGTCAAGACATTGTCTTTACAATGACTGAATTCCATTGGGGCTCACCTTCAATTCGGCAGTAGGAACAGCTGTCTGACTACTCTTATTAGTGACTGCCATTATTAACTACTGTAGGCGTTCTGAGTTATTATCACTGTTAGGACAAAGAGCGTGTATGAATAGATTGTTTACATTTTCTTAACAAGTTCGTAAGTTATAGGGCATGCTTTGAAGCCTGTTTACCACGGAAGACGGTTAGGCATTACTAAGGCTCATAACCTTTCAACTCTCGTGGAACATCTGATAGGAATATTACATGTGGAGGGTGGATTGTTCCCCCTCTCATAAGACAATTTATTCTTCTTCGTACTTCACTAGAAGTAGCCCTGGATTTGGGGATTGTATCTATTATTTGAGTAGTCTTAGTGGTTTACTGGTAGGCTGATAAGTTTGATCTTAATTACGGCTGTTTGATTTGCGTCAATTGAACAGGCGCAGGATAAATACCACAACAGGATCTTTACATCTAAAGGGTGGCTGATATAGCTGATTACCCATAGGTTGTAACCATATTGATCTCCCTGTGGGGGGTTTCCTGTTCAATACCTTGCAAATTTTGGTTAAAGAAGCTTAGCTGTTGATGGAATATGAGAACACTCCAGGAATCCCTCATATTCAATTACTTTTCGAGATATCTTTGCACTGTTTGTTCATATTGATCACACCATTGGTGAATAGTTTCTTTATCCCCATGCAGTTTGTCCTTAATTGAACTTCATATAAGGCAGTAAGCCCTCCTCTATTTATTCCATTGCTCATTTAACAAATGGTAACCTGTCTTTAAATTATAGTAATCATAGGAATTGCCTTAATTGCGCCCTGACACTTATTATATATTCGTGTGAGAATTGCTAATTTAGCCGATAAATGAATGTTTAGCTAACTTCGCATGATTTAGTTAATAACTAAGTCAAATAAAATATTAAATGCAAGATTACGTTACTAAAATAATTGCTAGTTGATAATATTATTATATCAAGTGGTGGTAGTGCCGTTGGTTTGGCCTGTCAAGGCGCATAAAACGCCGATAAACCGAACCACGCACTTAACCTACAACTAACCATAGTGCTACGTTCCTCTATGGTTATCTACTACCTGGCGAATGGTAGTTACCGGGCTGAATCGTTCCTGACGCCCCGAAACACCTCACCTCCGCCTCTCACTACACATCGAATTGTGGTAGGCTCATAATTATGCCTCACAATTGACCACTTTCTAGTACATGAAACATTCATATCCTCACTCGGGGAACAATGTGAAATTTTATGTCGCAAACATATATTTATTTGATGTCTACCTATACAAAAACCCTTGGCTATCTCATCCCGACCAATACCCCAACTAGTCACTACTAGGATACTTATCGGTGGATAGTAGGTTTGATTGGTTGTAGGGCTTAATCATACTGCAATGTTCTTGTTATTCGAGAGTGGTCAGCGTGATCGAGGCCGCCGGTGATGGGCGAGGCGGAGGGCTGGAGGCGGTGTGTATTGTTATGGGCGTCGGGAGGTTTTCACACCAAGTTATCCATGACGCGCGAGATATATCACTGTTGTTGATTTTTAACACGTCCTATTATTTTACAACTTATATGTACAAAATGAACGTTGTAAAAGTTCTTCTCGTTATAATAAGAGACAGAGATGGTTAATCTCGGGGAGCTGGAATGGTCTGATATATACAAGCACGTTATTTATAAGAGATGTTTGTCTCTCAGAGGTACATATGGAGTTGTACTGTACTGACATCTAAGCCAGCGGGGCGACCAGCCGCACAAATCCTACACGTTCATCGTCGGTGGCGGCGAGGCACCTACCAATACCTGCCACGTATACACGCAGGTAAGGAGCCATATTATAACAACGACCCAATTCCATCGCTCCAATTCAGGTGCTAATATAGGTGGCAAATGCTTAATAACCACTGGGAATATTCATTATATTATCCAAGTACGTACATCATTTACTTAAAAATACCTTAATTAATACCCTTACCATATAATTATATATATATACATCCCTACGCTGCCCTTTGATGAGCGGACAATACCATCCCTCACAAGGGGGGTGACACAAACCCCACTCTGCTGCCAATTAGTGAGTGGGTGGTTGGTGGATAATTTTCCATATAATACATTGTTTCGAATGAATGGAGAAGTTAATGTTGTTTTCGTGTGTGTGTGTGTGTGTGTGTGTGTGTGTGTGTGTGTGTGTGTGTGTGTGTGTTGTGTTGTGTGTGTGTGTGTGTGTATTCATCTAGTTGTATTTTACAGGGCCTGACCTACACTCGTATTGCCCCCGTCCCTCCATATCAAATGTTTTGTATCATCATCCTTAGTTTTTAGTGTTGGCCGAAACGCTACACCCCGGGAGGCGAGTCACAAACCCCCGGCTAACACCCGGTATCCATCACTGCTGGTGGACAGGGGCCTCGGTTTTAAAGAAGAACGGACCATCCTCTTCGCTCCGCGTCGGTGTCGAAATCCGGAATTTTCTCGGTTGTGAAACGAGCGTGCTACCACTACAACTACGGAGTGACCCTAACTAGTACCCATGTGTGTGTGTGTGTGTGTGTGTGGTGTGTGTGTGTGTGTGTGTGTGTGTGTGCTTGCTTACCTGTTTGTTGCTTACTTACGTGCAGAAATGCTTTGATGAGTATTATTTAGACATCTTTGTATTCGTCGGGCGAGTCCCTCCTCATCGGGCTGGTCATTACTGTCGAGTTTCTCTCACTTTCTCTATGGTTCTGATAATCCAAATACATTCTTCAGGGTTATAACAATGATACCTCTTCGCCACCACCCACCACCCACCACGTGTCGCAGTTACTTTTGCTAAACTCATGATTGGCTAATCTATCCACATATGGGATTGCCTTGTTACATCCAAGAGTGATATCCTCCCTTCCCACACCTCTGCCGTCCACCACCACTAACTACACTTCCTTCTCAAACTCATGCTACTTGCTCCTCTTCGCGTAGTCATTCCCCCTTCTTCACCTTTTTCTTTTCTCCTTCTTTTTCCCCCTGCCCCTCACCTTGCTTCTCCTTTCCTCTCTTCCTCCCCCTTTTACCGTTTTTGTTTTTTCTTCCCTTTTCTCTTGTCGTCTTCTGGCATAGTTTGGAGGACTTCATCTCGCCAAACGTTCGGGTTTTTTTTGGTTTTTGGGTAATAGGGAAACATTAGTTTCATGTCTTACAAGCATTGTGTAACTCTGATCCCCTCTTAGATTTGAAAGCAACATTTATACAGCAATCAAGTCCCCTGTAAGGGAAAGAAGGAAACAAGATCTGATAAGGAGGGTCGATAGGATTGAAGTCCGAAACCCGTCTATAAAAAAAGTTTTCTTCGGTGATGAAAACGCAACGGAGAAAACGTGAAATTTCCCCGAAATAGCTGCTGAAAACAATAAAGGGTACTTTTTACTCTAGGGACCGAAATTCCCTACCAATTGGAGGGTGGTTTCTGTTCACCTTATAGATTCTAAAAAACTTCTCTCATGAACTTCCGTCGCAAAGCACTAGTACAGGTATAGTATTGTACCGTATATGATCGGTTATGAGATATAAAAATTTAAAAACCTAACCCCCCCTTTTTAGACTCACTAACTACCAAACCCTTTCCCCTATTCCCACGCTTTTAACCTCCAAACTAAAGCAAATTGCATTAAAAGTGTCCGCGCATGGAAGAAAGAAGAAACCAGGTACAAGGGGAAAGAAAAGTGTGACGGACTAAACCTTGTCTTCTCCTCCCTATAAAAACATATCATTTTTTCCCAAAAGTAATGTTTTGCGACGGAAGCCTAGAAGAATGTTTCCTAGAACCCAAAAAAGGTAAACAGAAACCAAAATCCCCTTTGTGTAGGGGGATTTTAGTCCTAGTATAAAATAATACCCCAAGAATCGCTGCCCAAGTAAATAACATTCCTCTCCTTGCTTTAATGAGACACTGGGCTTTAAAATAAATTGTTTATGGTTTTTTTTTTTTTTTCGGGTTTAAAAAAGGAGCTTTTTTCTTTCCTTTTATAAAACCCTTGCAAAGTACGAACCACTGTATGTATTTGGAATGCCCCCGGGGGAAGGGAAAATTTTAAATCTTCTTGGTTTTTTCCTTTTAGCTTGATGGTATGAAAATGAATCAATTTAAAACTTCAGAGAGAGAGAAAAAAAAAAAAAAATAAAAGGAGAAAAAAATACTTGAAATACTTTACTGCCGCACATATAATCTATAAATTTTCTACTCCACAAACTAACGCCAAAGGGATACGTTACGCTAATTTCTTAAAAGCGTAACTTAATCCATACCGAGAATATTGGGGTGCCGCGCGAGGGGGCCAACCCTGAACCTTTATTCTCAGTGAATCCCCTGAGAAAGGGGATCAAGTTAGAATGGGGAGGGGAACAAACGGGTGAGAGGAAGAGCAGGAGGGGCGGGGGGTGGCAGGGACCCTCTTGGGGTATCTTCCCACTAATTTTTTTTTGGACATTTTAGTGTTTGCCCCCCTACCTCCCCCCCCAAAACAAGCTTGGGGGCCTGGGGGAGTGGGGGGTTTTTTTGGTGGGGGCAAATAATGCTCGGAAACCGTATTTTGGAGTTATGTAGGAGAGCCAAAACCCCCTAGATCAGGGAAATTTTCCCTAATTAGGAAAATTTAACCCACCTCCTACGGGGCTCCGTCCCCCTCAAAACCTCCCGGTTATCTAACCCAAAACCTAAGCAATTTAAACCAAACCTAGCGGGGAGCTCTCCCCCCCTCGCCCCCCCGATAACTAACCTAACTAAACAAACCTCTTAACCAAACCAAAATTTTAAACCTAACCCCTAGCAATAAATACATTTTAAATTTAACCTAACCAAATTTTAACTAACCTACTAACAGGGGCCTCCTCCCCCTAGCCCCCCAGTAGCCTAAAAAAATTTGGTCCCCAAAATTTGACCTTCCCTCACAGGGGGGGGAAAGGGGGGGGTCTCGACACTCTGGTCACATTCGGGTGTGAGGATCTCGGGTTCCACGTCTCTGGCTTAGAAGAAATCCAATCCTTTTTCCCATAAAAGGGAAGTTTTACAACAACCCTAACTCAAAAACTAAGGGGTTTGGGTTGCGGCGCATTTTTTGTAGCCCGAAATTTTCCCGCCTTCCCCCGTCCCCAAAGCTTGTTTTGGGGGAGAGGGAGAAGTTGGGCAAACACTAAAATAATACTTTTTTTTTTCCTTGTATTTCCCCCCCTTGTTGCAGACACAAAACCCCCGCGTGCAGTGAGTATTAAAATCCCCGAGGGGCAGTGGCGGTGGTGGGGGGGGAATAGAAGCATGTTAGCTACACTTCACGAGGCAACGTAATTTACATTTTTTGGGAGGAAAAATTTTGGGAAAAATTTATTGCCACAGAAACACACACACACACCCTACCACACAACACACACAACCCCACACACACACACACACACCCCACAACGCCCGAACCAGTCACACAATCACATTACGATACACAACACACACTACACACACTCCCAAACAAAAACATCACACATACCACACACACTCACACTCACAACACACCCAACACACCCAAAAAAACACACCACAACCACCCCACACACCACACACCACACACACACACACACAACAAACCCAAAAAAAAATACACACACCACAATACACACACACACCCACACACACCAGTCCCACAAAAACATGTCACACAACGTAACACAGCCACACAAACATGACACCACACCAACCACACACCCACACCACACACACACACACACACACAACACACCCCCACAAAACACACACACCACCACACACCAACACACACACACACACACACACACCCACACACACACACCAAAAAAAATAACAAAAAAACAAGGATTATAGGCGGGGAAAAATAATTTTTTCTCTTTTTTTCTTTTTTTCTTTTTATTAAATAATTCATCTTATTATTTTATTATTGTCCATTTTTTTTTTTTTTCTTATATATCTATTTTTTTTCTTCATGTTTTTTTTTGCTTCTTATTTTCTTTTTTATTTTTTTTTCCGATGTTACTGTATTTAATTATATTTTTGGGGGTGGTTTGTTAGCTCGGGGTCATGTTTTAAAAAAGGTTTTGGAGTGCTGGGAACTGCTCACCGACACACACAGCGTGACATTCACCAAAAAACAAAATACAGCGGCTGAAATTTACAATGTTGTCAAAAAAAGTAAAACAAAGTCTGTCAGGGATGGATCTTAACATCACACACCTGTGGTGTTAAAGTACAGGAATTATTTATTTTATTTGCTTAGTGCAAGTATTAAATAAATAGCCTATAGGAAAATTAGTAGTAGAAATGAGAGTATATTGTAAAACCTACCTTTTTTTATATAAATCTCATTGGAAAAAGGGTGCAAAAGCTGCTACAATTTTTTCATTTAACCGAGACGATTGATTGTGAAAACTTCATTCGCTTTTTACCTTGCTGGTTGAGAATAAAATCGTTGGACATGGGAGAAGTACTACTTATACATGCGTGTTTCCTATGGGGTAGAAAAATTCCCTGAAAAAACCTAATTAGCCACAAACATAATAAAGGGAGAGGCCGGGGGGCCCGGTAACCGCGCCCCCCACCGGTTTTTGCCGGGGGCCCCACCATGCAGACCCCTCCAATGCCCACGCGGGGGGGGGGGGGTCTACCTATGACGAGTGCGGGGCAAAGCCCCTCCCCGGG
>JACEEZ010020427.1:275684-284124 GCA_016584305.1 Chionoecetes opilio | reverse complement strand
CCCCTCCCCCTTTTCACATGTTGACGCGTCTTATCATGCAAATGTCCCGCTCCTTATAGACGTGCTAACAATACTTTCCGTGTACGTGTAGTCTTTAATCCAGGGTGACTCAAGGCCATGCGTGTTTGAGGCAATGACAGCTCAAAAGCTTTATGGCTATCGCAAACACAGCTTTTTGTTTGCCCTCCGTCCAGCTTATCATGTGCCCGGCTGACTCTTAAAAGCTGGAACATTAGTTGATTTATATGTGTGACAGGTACATAGGTGGTTCTTCTTCTTCTTCTCCCCCTGTTCTTCTTCTTCTTCTTCTTCTTCTTCTTCTTCTTCTTCTTCCTCCATCTAGTCCTCCTCCTCCTCGCCTTCATATATTTACTATTTTCTCATCAGTTTTTATTTAGCCTGATTCTGATTTCTTTCTCTTTTCAGGTGTTTAAAGAAGAGAGAGAGAGAGAGAGAGAGAGAGAGAGAGAGAGAGAGAGAGAGAGAGAGAGAGAGAGAGGAGAGAGAGAGAGAGAGAGAGAGAAAAGAGAGAGAGAGGAAGAGGGGAGAGAGAGAAGAGAGGAGAGAGAGCGAGAGAGAGAGAAGAGAGAGAGAGCGAGAGAGAGAGAGAGAGCGAGAGAGCGAGAAAGAGAAAGAAAGGGAATCAGAGCACAAGACAATAAGGAAGCTACAAGAGGCCGTGAGACCTACACGTAGTAGTTCCTGTAAGAGCATGAGAAGAGAAGTACATCACTCTCCCTAATGTATCTGCGGGTCACACTCTTCTCCATCTACTCCCTGCTGCCTTCTCTAAGTCCTCTTCCTTCCTACTCACTCCTACCTTCCTATCTCTTGTTCTTTCCTCTTTATCCACCTCTTCTTCTAGTCCCTCCTTCCTTTATTTTCCTCCTCCTCCTCCTCCTCCTCCCAATAGGTCTCCTGGTGTCTGTTATTCCTATGTAATCATCCTCCTCCTCCTCCTCCCAATAGGTCTCCTGGTGTCTGTTATTCCTATGTAATCATCCTCCTCCTCCTCTCTCCTAGCCTCCTCCTCCTCCTCCTAGATTTCTACTCTCCTATCCTTTCTCTCTTATTATCTAGTTAGTGTAGTGTAGTTAAATCAAACAGCCATGTAAGGATCTAATGGTCGGTTGCTGTTTGTGTTTCCTTTGTAATCCTTTGTAATCCTCCTCGTCGTCTTATTTTAATTTTTCTTAGTCTACATTTAGTTAGATCCGGATTTCTTTCTCTTTTCAGGTGTTTTAAAGTACTCTTTGTTATACCCCATTGTACTACTTTTGTACTTTGTTATACTCCTCCTCGTAGTCTACTTTGTTCTATTGGTTTGTACTCTTTGGTGTTCTAATGCACTCTCCCTAATGTATGTATCTGCGGGTCACACCTTGGCTGCAGGTACATACACTGAGAGGGCGCGAGGTCACCGGAGTGGACACAGGTGACCCAAGGTGACCCGGGGGAGGCAAGTGAGCCAAGGTAAGACCAGTGACCTCAGGTATTTCAGGTGATGCGAGGTGAAAGTTGGTAGTCAAAGTGTCCTCTGTCATGCAGAGGAGGGAGGGAGGGGGGGGGGGGAGGGAGAGAGAAGAGGAGAGAGAGAGAGAGGAGAGAGAAGAGAGAAGGAGAGAGAGAAGAAGAAGAGAGAGAGAGAGAGAGAGAGAGATGACTGGGAGAGAGAGGAGGGGAGAGAGAGAGAGAGAGAGAGAGAGAGAGAGAGAGAGAGATACAGAAAGAGTGTGTGTGTGATAGAGAAAGAGAGAGAGAGGGGGAGAGACAGACATACGGAAAGAGAGACAGACATACACACAGAAAGAGACAGACCGACAGACAGAGAGATAAAAATACAAAACACACACACATAGAAAGTATGTGTGTGCTGTGCAGAGAGAGAGAGAGAGAGAGAGAGGAGACGAGAGAGGAGTAGATAAGACGAGAGAGAGAGATGAAGAGCAGAGAGAGAGAGAGAGAACCGAGAGAGAAAGAGAGAGAAGAATAGAGAGAGACAGACCTCAGAAAGAGACAGAAATAGACAGAGAAGAGAGAGAGCCAGACAGAGAAAGAGACAGAAGACGAAGAGATAAAACAGAAGGACAGGAAACAGAGAAGCACAGAAGAGTGGATCATCTGACCCAGACCAGACAAGCAGAAAAGACAAGACAGAGACAGACATACAGAAAGAGACAGACAGACAGAAAGAGAGAGAGATAGCCAGAGAGAGATACAGACAGACAGACACACAAGAGATAAAAAAGCTTGATCACAGATACACAAAAGCTTATCAAAGGATGTAGTATTTCTCCCCCGCCACAAGGCTCGTATGTAAATGCAAGACAATCGCATCGTGGGGAGAAGCCAGGCGGAAAATGCGAAAATCCTTGACATTTGTACCAAGGTAAATATTTCCTTCCTTTTCTGAGTCCATTCTTTGTACTTTCTCTCTCTCTCTCTCTCTCTCTCTCTCTCTCTCTCTTTGGCTCTCTCTCTCTCTCTCCTCTCTTTGGCAGTCTCTCTCTCTCTCTTCCTCTCTCTCTCTCCCTCTCCTCTCCTCTCTCTCGTACTCTCTTCTGTTCTGCTCTCTCTCTCTCTCTCTTCTGGTCTTCTCTCTCTTCTCCTCTTCCTGCTTTTTGGGTCTTCTTCTCTGCTCTCTCTCCTCTCTCTCTCTTCTCTTCTCCTCTCTCTCTTCTCTCTCCTCTCTCTCTCTCTCTTCTCTCTCTCTCTCTTCTCTTTTTCTCTCTCTCTTCTCTCTCTCTCTCTCTCTCTCTCTGTTGTTGTCTGTCTCTCTCTGTATCTCATCTTTCTGTTTGTCAGTCTCTCTCTCTCTCTCTCTCTCTCCTCTCTCTCTCTCTCTCTCTCTATCTCTCTCTCTCTTCTCTCTCTCTCTCTCTCTCTCTCTGTCTTCTGTCTTTGTCTGTCTTTTCTCTCTCTCTCTCTCTCTCTTCCTCTCTCTCTTCTCTCTCCTCTCTCTCTCCCCATCTATCTCTCCTGCTCTCTCTGTATCTCTCTTCTGTTTGTCAGTCTCTCTCTTCTCTCTCTCCTCTCTCTCTCTCTCTTCTCTCTCTCTCTTTTCTCCCCTCTCTCTCTCTCTCTCTCTCTCTCTCTCTCTTACATGTTTTCGTACAAATGATAAAATAGAATTACAACAATATGGAAAAAAAACAAATGAGAAACCCATCGAAGAATTACTGTTTTACATGAGAATAGTAACCTTATGTTTCTGTTAAGAGGTGTGTACTAATAGCTAAACCCCCCCCCCCCCCCCCCCCCCCCCCCCCCCCCCCCCCCCCCCCCCCCCCCCCCACCCCCCCCCCCCCCCCCCCCCCCCCCCCACACACACACACACAAAACCTGCCAGGGAGGACACCACACCTGCGATGCCTTGTACTTAGTAACTTTACACACCTGAAAAGAGAGATGTGGAAATCAGGATCTGACTAAACAAAAATATGAAGGAAACAGAATATGTAGAGAAGACGAGGTAAGGAGGAGGACGAGGAGGAAGAAGACGAGAAGAAGAAGAAGAGAAGAAGAAGAAGAAGAAGAAGAAGAAGAAGAAGAAGAAGAAGAAGAAGAAGAAGAAGAAGAAGAAGAAGAAGAAGAAGAAGAAGAAGAAGAAGAAGAAGAAGAAGAAGAAGAAGAAGAAGAAGAAGAAGAAGAAGAAGACTAACACGAATAATATAGATGATAATTATAATGATGAAAAATAATATAATGCAAAAAATTAATAATAGAAAATAATAGAAATAACAATAAAAATAATAATAATGATAACAATAATAATAATGATAATAACAATAATAATAATAATGATAACAATAATAATAAGAGCAATGATAAAAAAATTCCAAACATCCTGCATTAAATATTCAAAACAAAGGAGAAATATAACATCTATTTTGTTTTCGATTGATAACAAAGAACACACACACACACACACTCTCTCACACACATACAGCACACACACACGTAACACAACACAACACACACATACACACAGTAACACATAACACACACACACAAACAACACAGAACACAACACACACACACATACACACATGTAACACAAACACACACAACGTAACACAACACACACAAATACACACACGTACCAACACACACACAAACACGTAACACAACACACACACACATACACACATGTAACACAACACACACACACACGTAACACAACACACACACACACACACACGTAACACAACACACACACACATACACACATGTAACACAACACACACACACACGTAACGAAAACACACACAACACAAACACGTAACACAACACAAACACACACAACACGTAACAACACACACACACATACACACAGTAACACAACACACACACACCAGTAACACAAACACACACAACACACACAACACGTAACACAACACACACACCAACGTACACAACACACACACACACACAAACACGTAACACAACACACACACAACACATACCCGTAACACACACACACACACACATCTTCGTTCAGCCTCACCAGTCATCACGCCCTTCCCTCACCCCCCCACAGGACGCCCTTGGCCACGGCTCGTCTCACGCCCTTTCTTCTCGCGCCCATCACTACGCCGCCCTTCACACAGCCTCGCCCTTTGTCCAACACCCACACGCCCACATAGGAGCCTTCAACTTTGCTATTATTTAACCTCTTAACACGTAGAAACTATAGTGGTAGAAAGTAGTCACACAGGCAGCCTTGTTTCGGGCAGTAAGAACATAAGAACATAAGAAAATAAGGAAGCTACAAGAGGCCGCGAAACCTACACGTGGTAGTTCCTGTTACTTAACACTACCTACATCCACCTTTCATCCCCATCCATGAATTTATCTAGACTCCTTTTAAAGCTCCCTAATGACTCCGCACTAACTACCTGTCTACGGAGTCCATTCCAATCATTCACCACCCTATTTGTGAACCAGTTTTTCCCTATTTCCTTTTTAAATCTACGCTTTTCCAGCTTGAATTCGTTACTTCTTGTTCTACCCTGGTTACTAGCCGTAAGAACTTTCCTACCTCTCCTTTATTAAATCCCTTTATCCACTTAAAAACTTCTATCAGATCGCCCCTTACTCTGCGTCTCTCGAGTGAGTAGGGCTGTTGCTGTCTGTTATTCCTTTGTATTTCTTTGTAGAGGTATTTCAACGGTGTCTTTACTCCTTCAAGCGCACCGTCCATCCCTCTTTGTTTATGTACAGGTATGGTAGTGGTGGGGGTGGTGGGGGGTGGGGTTGTTGGGGGTGCCAGTTGGGGGTCGTGATGAGGCACCTGGCCCCAACACAGGGTGGAGATGGCACTACCTACACCACTTTCACTAACCTCTCACCCTCCCTCACCCATTCCCTTCCCTCTCCCCAACCCACACCCTTCCCATTCCCCAACCCATCCCCACCTATCTGAATGCCCCTCCCACATTTTTTGTACCTCCTTTCCTCCTCCTCCTCCTACTACTACTACTCCTCCTCCTCCTCCTTCTTCGCCTCTCTTTCTCTCTCTCAAGCTCGGTGACCTACTCCCCTTCTCTCCTTCCTCTGGTCTCTCTCTTTCTCTCTTTATCTTTCCTCTGCAGTCTTCCTCATTTACACCAATATCTCTCTCTCTCTCTCTCTCTCTTACTGCAGCAGTCTTCTCTCTATTTTACTCTAGCGTGGATTAGAAGGGAGAGAGATTGGAGAGAGAAGAGATCCGAGAGACAGAGATGTTATGAGGGGGAGAGAGAGGAGAGAGAGAGAGAAGAGAGAGAGAGAGGAGAGAGAGAGAGAGAGAGGAGAGAGAGAGAAGAGGAGAGAGGAGATGAGAGAGAGAGAGAGAGAGAGAGAGAGAGGAGAGAGAGAGAGAGAGAGAGAGAACGGAAGAGAGAGAGGAGAGACGAGAGAGAGAGGAGGGGGGGGGGGGGGGGGCAGTATACATAAAGGGTGAGGGAGGCGTGTGGGTTGGGGGTTGGAATTAGGCTCCCCTTCCCCCTCCTTCCCCCCACCCGAAGGACCTCCAAGGCACATGACTTTCCACGGCTCCTCGGGTCCTCGGGTCCTTTTGCCTGTGTTTGCCTGCCTCGGTAAGGACCTCGCACCCGGAACACAAGAATCGCGTTCATAGTCGCCGCACGTTAAGTTGGCGAAAATGGGGCACCCTCACTCCCCCCTTCCGAACGCACGGGATGGGCTGAGGTGTTGGGTGTTGGGTGAGAATGCCTTACTCCAAGTTCCGCCCTAAAGCCCCAACACCCAACACCTCAGCCAATCCCGTGCGTTCGGAAGGGGGGGGGGGGGGGGGGGGGGGTGAGGGGGCCCAATTTTCGCCAACTTAACGTGTGGCGACAATAGTTTAGTCACGCCGATACGCAGGGAGAAGCCGTGAATGCAGGTTGTTATTGTTTGTGGTTGTGCCAGATGTTACCTACTGTTGCTACTGCTAGGGGTTGTTAGTTGTTGTTGTTGTTAGATGTCACTGCTGGGGGTTGCTAATTGCTGTTGTTGTTGTTGTTAGCAGATGTTACTGTTGCTACTCATTATAATTTGTGTTTTAGTTCATAGTGTTTGTTGCTTGATAGAAAATAAAGATACAATTAATGGAGCTGCTGCTACTGGTTCTACTACTGTACTAATGTTGTTGCAGTAGTATATTAGCTTACGTGGCAGTAGTAGTAGTAATAATAATAGTAGCAGTAGTAGTCGTAATAATAATAGTAGTAGTAGTAGTAGTCGTAAATAATAATAGTAGTAGTAGTAGTATTGGTACTGGTAGAAGTATTAGTATTAGTAGCAGAAGTAGTAGAAATAGTAGTAGTAATAATAGTGGTAGTATTGGTATTGGTAGTAGTAGTAGTGGTGGCAGTAGTAGTAGTAGTAGTAGTAGTAGTAGTAGTAGTAGTAGTAGTAGTAGTAGTAGTAGTAGTAGTAGTAGTAGTAGTAGTAGTAGTAGTAGTAGTAGTAGCAGCAGTAGTAGTAGTAATAGCGGTGGTAGTAGTAGTAGGAGTAGTAGTGGACAACAGGGGTGGACAAGAAAAGAAATAAAAGTAAATATACATAAAACAAGTATCGAAATGCATAATAGGAGTTCGTACCTTGAAATGAAACAACAAAAAACGGATGCAACAATAAATCAAGCAAAATATTCATGACCGATGTTAAAAATAACAAAAATATCTGAACATGCTATAATTCTGCTGGGTACTTGGCCAGATTCCCTAGCCTGAACTTGACACGCTTTTAACCTCCCCATTGTACGGGAAGAATCGAGGAATTAGTTAAATAAAAACTGGAATAGGCGAGAGCGGGGGCGTTGTATTGGGGGGGGGGTAGGGGGAGGATGGACGGAGGGAGATTCGCTAGGAGGGCGTGTGAGAGAGAGAGCTTTCCCGCCAGGACAGGAGAGTAAAGAAAAAAATTAGGAAGAAAAATGAAGAATAGAAACGAGAGGAGAGAGAGGCGAGAGAGAGGAGGAGGGGAGAGGGAGGAGGAGGAGAGAGAGGAGAGGAGAGAGAGAGAGAGAGAGAGGAGAGAGAGAGAGAGAGAGAAAAGAGAGAAGAGAATAGAAGAGAAAGAGTGAGGAACGAGAAAAAGAGAGAGAAAGAGAAAAGAGAAGTAAAGGAGAGAGGAGACAGAGAGAGAGAGAGAGAGGAGAGAGAGAAGAGAGAGAGAGAGAGAGAGAGAGAGAGAGAGAGAGAGAGAGAGAGGGGAGAGAGGAGGAGAGAGAGGGAGAGAGGAGAGAGAGAGAGAGAGAGAGAGAGAGAGAAGAAGAAAAGCAAAAATAGGAGCAAAAAAAGGTAAACAAAAATAAGTGAGAAATAAAATTGCAACCGAGGAGTAAAATTATCTTGTAAGAAATTCATATTATTTTTTCTTTTCCAAGTGTAACGAATGGAAAGGAAAATTTAAAGGGAATTAATATAATGAAATGCAAAGAAACTAGTGATTAAAATAGTAAATGACCCACAGCGGAACGAAATGAAATCAGGAATATGGGAATAAATAAATAATGATGCAATAAGAATAAGAATAAAAAAACGTTACAATTATCTGGTGGTTAGACCACAACACACACACACACACACACACACACACACACACACACACACACACACACACACACACACACACACACACACACACACACACACACACACACACACACACACACACACACACACACACACACACACACACTGCTCTGCTCTGGCCCTGTAAAATACGACTAGATGAATACAACTAGATGAATACACACACACACTGCTTTGCTCTGGCCCTGTCAAATACAACTAGATGAATACACACACACACCTACACCTACACACACACACACACACCTACACACACACACCTACACCCACACAGACCTACACCTACACACACACCTACACACATACACATACGCACACAAACACACACCACACACACACAAACACACACCTACACA
>JACEEZ010020427.1:258184-260684 GCA_016584305.1 Chionoecetes opilio | reverse complement strand
CGAAACCGGACTTTCTCGGTTGTGAGCCACGTGCTAACCCTACACTACGGGGTGTAAAAGTTTAATGATTTAAAAGTGTGTGTGTGTTGTGGGTTGTGTGTGTGTGTGTTGTGTGTGTGTGGGGTGTGTGTGTGTGAGGGGGGTTTGGGGGGTAAAAATCGTTTGACATGAGTGGGTTGTTGTTTCACTGCGCAACCCTGGAAGAGGGTCCCCTATATACGCATACCCCCCCCTACTCCTTCTCCCTCCCCCCTTCCTCCACCCCCCCTCCCCCAACACACTCCATGCCCCCCCTTTTTGCCCTTATTCCTCTGCCCCCCCCCCCCCCTACCCTTCCCTCCCCCCATACACCCAACCCCTTCCCCCTCCCCTTGCATCCACACCATATACCCACATACCCAACCCCCTCTCTCTCTCTCTTCCTCTCTTCTCTCTCTCCCGTTTTCTCTCTCTCTCTCTCTTTTCTCCTCTCTCATCTCTCGTTCTCTCCTATGCTAACTTTTTTTTTTCACTTCTATATCAAATTTTCCTCCACAAACTTCTATCATGGTAAACTTTCCTAATACGAGAATTCACTACGCACACTACACACTACACACGGTAATCTCATAAAATAAATATCAATAAAATAATACGATACGATAAATACGATAATCCCTATGTACTACGTATAGGTGTCCAAATCCCGCCTTTATTGCTGATGTGTAAGTTTAAATCAAAGTTCATGTCAAACCAAAACAAACAACACAATTACCACATTGGAGAGAAAAAATAAATATAAATATAGACACAAACACCTGTTAAAACATCATCAATAAAGCACACCTGTTATGACCTTTTATAGGGGGAGGTGTTTTTAGTTGAAATCCGATCCCACCACAACACCGCCGACTGCCACGCCACGGCAGTCGGCGGTGTTGTGGTGGGATCGCCAAGAAAGTTTTGTTTTATCGCTTCTGCTTTATCTCGATTACTACCCTATGGACTAAACTTATTTCATATGCGTCTTCTACTAACCTTCAAACCTCTGGCAAACTTTACTTTGGTCAAAATCACGGGTACCTGACGCGGGAAAGCACACCAAAAACACACACCACACGCACAGGGTACCTGACCTGAAACCCCACTCCCCTCTGCCTGGGTTGTCCTGCCGGTAGTATTTATAGAAACAGGGCGCCTAGCTGCTACGCCTTTGTATGTGTGTGTGTGAATGTTGATGAAAAAAAAGTTAGTGCATTATAACGTCTATTATAACGTATAATCTACCATTATTTCAGCCAGAGACGGTTAAGTTAGGTTAAATGATACTAGGTTAGGTTAGTTTAGAGGGGGGTTTGGTTTAGTAACATGATATCAAGAACAAAATAAAATTATCGATACTACGGTAGTGGGGAAGCGGAGCAAGGTTTGCGGGGCGGGGTGTGTGAGAGACCCCAAAAACCCTGTAAAAAAAATATATTTCCGACAAAAAACAATGCCAGATTCATTCCATACACATCAAAAAATATTCAGGAAAACTAATTTGGTCCTCCGCTCGAAAAGTATTCGCTCGAATCTTCCTCCGCTCGAAAAAGTATTCGCTCGAATCGTCCTACGCTCGAAAAAGTATTCGCTCGAATCGTCCTACGCTCGAAAAGGTATTCGCTCGAATCGTCCAGACACCGGTGTAGGGGTGTGAAGGTGTGGTGTGGGGTGTGATGGGAAGAGGGTGGAGTGAGGGTATGAGGAGGAGGGGGGAAGAGGGTATGAGGGGAAGAGGGAGGGGTGAGGGTGGGGTGAGCGTGTGCGGGTGAAGGTGGGTGGGGTGGTGGGGTGTGAGGGGGTGAGGGAGTGTGAGGGTGGGAGGAGAGAGGGTTTGAGGGTGAGGGAGGGGTGAGGGGTAGAGTGGGGGTACAGGGAGGGTGCGGTGGGGTGAAGGAGGGAGGGGTGAGAGTGTGAAGGTGGGGTGAGGGTGAGTCACGGGTGGAGGGGAGATGAGTCGCTTGGGGCCTACAATTTAACCTCCCTCGGTGGAACTTTCGTACAGGGTGTGGCGGTGGCGGAGGAGGAGGAGGAGGAGGAATACATAGGAAGAACAGATATTAATCAGATCACTAATAATAAAAGAAAATAATATGTAACTTGCAAGCGACAAGTGTACTTAACATTGTAATCGCAAACAAGTCGACCAATCAAGTGTTTCCAGAAATAGGCGAACAGATATTGGAATGTCGGTGAACAGCTCAAATCAAATTAAACTAAGCACTATATTTATCATAAACGCCATATTTATTATAATATACCCTTGGGTTACCTCTTTTTTTCCCCTTTGGCCAGTCCTTTATGATGTTAAAAAAAAGATAATAAACATTGATTGCTGCGTCAACATTTGGCATTGTTCATCTTCCCTCCTAGGTTGTAAACAATAACACACAACTGCAACGTTTGAAAACAACTACAACATATCTAACAACCAACCTCCATATGTATTTCACCTTCGATTATATTATCATTAACTTCC
>JACEEZ010020427.1:235684-253184 GCA_016584305.1 Chionoecetes opilio | reverse complement strand
GGAGGAGGGAGGAGGAGGAGGAGGAGAGGAGGAGAGGAACAGAGGAAAGGAGGAGGAGGAGGGAGAGGAGGAGGAGAGAGATGACAGGAGGAGGAGGAGGAGGAGGAGGGAGGAGGAGGAGGAGAGGAGCAGAGGAGGAGGCAGGAGGAGGAGGAGGAGGAGGAGGACAAAAGAAATCAAAAGGGCAAAACAAACTATTCCAGATATTCTGATCCAAATGAGGTTTTAAATTTTTGTGGCATCTGAAATTTGCCATGAAAATTCTTACATACACATTTCAAATCATTAGGGAAAAAAATCAAGCCAATTCGTCAGGCAAATATTTGTTTATTTATAAATCCGTGAAGGGAAGATCTGATTTTCTGCATATTTTTTTCTTTACATTTATGCCTAAAGCGCGTGTAGGCCGTGACCTCCAGGGGTGGGATGGCAGGCCCTGGAGGTTCACTTGAGGGCTGTGATGGTTGGCCCTCGCCCGTGGTGGCGAGGGCCACCACGCCTGTTGTTCAATCCACGATTGTTATAGTGACGCCTGTGATTAGAGGCTCATGCTGCCCCCCTGTGTCCTCCGATGCACTCGCAATCGAAGGTAGAGTTAATGGGCAGCATGTGGGTGTTCTTAGGCCACTCGACGGTGGAGAAAGACTTTAAGTGGATTTATGGGTCTCACTCGGGATCGAACTCGGGTCATAGAGAACGCCACCCGGTGACGCTAACCACTCTCCTACCGCCTCCCCAAGCGGTAATCTTAACAATTAACTACCATATTTGTCATAGCAATTACAATTAATATGCACCCAGCAGACGTAAGAAAAACTATTTGATGATTTCATGACTCTTGATTCATGATTTTGGTGACTCATCGTGATTTATCGCATTTTTTAAATTTTTTCTGTATGGGTGCGCCACTCATTGTGGAGGCCAGGCGTTGAGGGGCAATCCATCATGGTGGAACAGGAGGTGGAGGAGGTGGAGGAGGTGGAGGGAGTGGAGGATAAAAAAACGGAAGGAAAAGGGGACAAGACGAGACGAAGGACACAGATGACAAAGGAATAACAGAGTGAGTTTTTTTAGTCAAGGATCTGGGTGGCGAAAAAAGATTAAAAAAGATTAAAAAAAGAAGATAAAACTAGAAGGTAAATACAGAATGGCACCAGATTTTTTTTTTTTTGGATCTGGGTGAAAAGGAGAAGAGAAAATAGAAGGTAAATATCAGGGTCTCCCCAGTAGTGTTAGTGGTGATGAATGGTGACACTGATTCCAACCGTGACTATAACCAATGCATATATGGCCATGATACTCTCTCTCTCTCTCTCTCTCTCTCTCTCTCTCTCTCTCTCTCTCTCTCTCTCTCTCTCTCATC
This sequence comes from Chionoecetes opilio, assembly GCA_016584305.1. Lineage (NCBI taxonomy): Eukaryota > Metazoa > Arthropoda > Malacostraca > Decapoda > Majidae > Chionoecetes > Chionoecetes opilio. The sequence continues at coordinate 251,821 of JACEEZ010020427.1, read as the reverse complement.
TCTCTGTCTGTCTGTCTGTCTTCACCTCTCTTATGTTCACGTGTTATGACTGACAGCCACCGTTATGCCCACACTAACACATTGTTTAAAGATCTGAAATTACTTAAATGTGCCTGATGTGATAGCCCTTCAAACCAATATATTTGTTCATAAGGCACTCCATACGCATACGACTGACACTGACTTCCAATTAGCTTCTTATAATCCAGACAGTCGACGACCACATGATCTGAGACTCCCATTATGTAGAGCATCCCATGCACAGCAAGGCGTCACCGTTAGAGGTGTTAGATGTTGGAACCACTGCCACAAGATCTTAGGAGCATTGTACCACTAAACACTTTCAAGTACAAATTAAAACAAAAACTATATAATGACTATTAACATTTAGGTGATTGTGAATATTATTATTTTTTCTTTCTTGTGAAACTCGGAGAGTGGTGATATTATGTCACTAGTAGTGATATATCACTACTAGTGATATGTCACTAGTAGTGATATGTCACTAGTAGTGATATATCAGCTTTTTTCTTGTGAATATTCTAATAGTATGATATAATCAATACTATTGATATATCACTACTAGTGGTATATTCACTATAGTGTACTTGTTTTTTTTGCTTTTTTTCTTTAATTATTTTCTAAATATATTCTAATAATTATTTATTGCACATAACACAAATTGCCCTTTGTAAGTATTTATTATAGGATCCCACCTTGAGTTTACTTTTGTATATTTTGTTTACTGTATAAATAGACGTGTTGGTTACTATATGGATTAGATTTATGTTTTTTATATCAATTATTTAGGGCTATAAAATATACGTCTACGGTTTAAAATATATACTAGCACAGTCTGTACAAACCTCGGCTCAACGGACCTGCTCCTCAGATAGACTGTAGGTACATACGTGTAAATATTTTTTTAACATGTACAAGAGGTCAATAAATTATCAATATCAATATCAAAAAATATCTGTCTGTCTGTCTGTCTTCATCTCTCTCTCTCTCTCTCTCTCTTCTTCTCTCTTCTCTCTCTCTCTCTCTGTCCTCTCTCTCTGTCTGTCTGTCTGTCTGTCTGTGTACTCTCTCTCTCTCTCTCTGTCTGTGTACTCACCACTCTCTCTCTCTCTCTCTCGTCTGTCTCTGTCTCTCTCCCGTCTGTCTGTATCTGTCTGTCTGTCTGTCTGTTCTCTCTCTCTCTCTCTCTCGTCTCTCTCTCTCTCTCGCTCTCTCTCTCTCTCTCTCTCTCTCTCTCTCCTCTCTCTCTCTCTCTCTCTCTCTCTCTCTCCTATAACCTTCAAAACACGCTGTAGCTTTCCTTTCCTTGTCTTCCTTTTAAGTCTGATATTAAGGAGACAGGTGAGAGTCCCTTTTTTATTATCCTCTCCACCCACTCATCTGTACCCTCCTCCTCCTCCTCCTCCTCCTCCTCCTCCTCCTCCTCCTCTCCTCTCTCCTTCTCCTCCTCCTCTCCTACTCCTCCTCTCCTCTCCTACTCCCTCCTCCTCCTTCTCTTTTCTTGTTCTTTCCTCTCTCTCTCCTTCTCTTCTCTCCTTTCTTCTCTTTCTCTCCTCCTCTCCTCTCCTCTCCTCCTTCTTCTTCTTTTTCTCTCCTCCTCTCTTCTCCTCTTCTCTTCTCCTCTTCTTCTCCTCTCTCTCTCTCTCTTCTTCTTCCCTCATCTCTCTCCTCTCTTCTCTCTTCTTCTTTCTTTCTTCCTCCTCCTCTCCTTATCTTCTTCTTCTTCCTTCCTCCTCCAACACCCCCCCCCTCCCCCCCAGTGAAAGCGCTCCATCTGTCGGCTACATGACGGAGAAGCCCCATTACCTGCCCGGACTCATGCCAACCACGGGGTAATTAGTAGCAAATCAACCCTTAATTACAGGCATTCTCAGCCTTATTACCCGCCGAGGACGCGCTTCGAGGACAGATGGCTGGCACCCTTTCCCTCCCCCCCCCCCTGCCTCGAGGACACCCGGTTTAGAGGGATCTTTAAGACTTGATTCTTCTTTCTTAGGGGATCAACATTTTAATCTCTCTCCCTTAATTTTTTCTAAGTGATTTAAGTTTCTTTGCTCACTCGATTCGCTCACACCTCTCTCTCTCTCTCTCTCTCTCCTCTCTCTCTCTTCTCTCTCTCTCTCTCTCTCTCTCTTCTCTCTCTCTCTCTCTCGTCTCTCTCTCTCTCTCTCCTCTCTCTCTCTCATCTCTCTCTTCTCTCTCTCGTTTTTAAAGTTATCTGTTTTCGATATTTTCTTCCATTCTCTCTCTCTCTCTCTCTCTCTCTCTCTCTCTCTCTCTCTCTCTTCTCTCTCTCGTGTTTTATTAATCTCTTTTCTCCCTTTTTTGGGAAGAGTAACTTTTTTTTAACATTCGGCTCAGTCACGATCGAGTTCAAATCTTTACTGATCACCCCCACGACCCACCTGTCCCCCCTTCCCCCTCCCTCCCCATTCACCCCCCCCCCTTTCCCCCTTTCCCCACACATATACACATCCAAGTACACTCAAGTTGGTCCACACACACACACACACACACACACACCACACTTATGGGAGAATTTATATGTGTGGATCAAACAAAACAGTACTCTTCAAATTCTTTAATAAAAATCTAAGAGGCCGAACTATCTTTAGGAACCTCTTCTACTATAATCTTGTATGCAGTGAAGTATACCAAATGTTTTTTCTCTCACATCTAGAATTTTTTTTTCTAGTTCTTGGCCAGTCCTTTACAAACATAACAATCCTCAAATGCTTAAAAAAAAAGGCTAAAGTAGTATTTAATATTTATAAAGACTTTTGTAGTAACTAATTATCGTCTTTTATGGCGTGGATCTATACCCAAAAAAAAAAAAAAAGTCACATCTTAACCAAATTTTTACTTTTTTCACATCTTTACCAATTAATTTATCTCTCACAACTTATTCCTATTATTCTTTCTAGTCCTTGGCCAGTCCTTTACAATATTAAAAAAAAAAAAATATATATATATATATATACCAGGATTTATTTTGTCTCAAATCATTATTCTTTTTCTCGTCTCTTTTTATTGGCTTTTCCTTTGCAATGTGTAACACCTTGAGGCCCAGAGCGTAATTTAAATTGTAATTTGACCACCATTAGATGATTTTTAATGAATATAAGCAATGTTTTTATAGATGTGACCTGTTTAGTACCCTTGTCGACTAACTAATTTGATTTATTTAGTTATATTTCGTAATCTAATGGCTCGACAACATACAATTTTTTATAACAAAGGAAAGATCTGGGTGTAAAGGCCCCTTGAGACCCAGAGCGTAATTTCCATTGTAATTTGGGTACCATTAGACGATTTTTAGTGACTATAAGCAATATTTTATAGATATGACCTGTTTAGTATCCTTGTCCACTAACTAATTTGGTATATTAAGCTACTTTTCGTAATTTTATGGCTCGACAACATACATTTTTTATAACAAAGGAAAGATCTGGGCGTGAAGGGGTTAAAAAACATTATATATACCAGGGTTTTTTTTTGCTCTCACATCTTTACTTTTCTTTCTAATCCTTGGCCAGTCCCTTACAATGATTAAAAAAAAAAAATATATATACCAAGTTTTTTCTCTCAAATCATTATTCTTTTTCTTGGCCAGTCCTTTACATGTTTCAAAAAAAATTATATATACCAGGTTTTTTTCTCACACATCTTAATTTTCTTTCTAAGTCTTTTTTTCTCGCCTTTTCCTTTCCAATGTAAAAAAAAAAAATATATATATACACCAGGGTTTTTTCTCCCACATCTTAACTTTTCTTTTTAATCCTTGGCCAGTCCTTATAGTTTTATACATTGTTTCAAGAAAAATTATATATACCATTTTCTCTCACATCTTAATTTCTTTTTCTAGTCTTTTTTGGCCAATCCTTTACAGTGTTTACAAAAAAAGTCAAACACAGTCTTGGAGTTGAAAGAAAACCGATGCACTTGTGATGGCCGACTCGAGTATTTGTGCCCAACACTGCACGTTAGGGCGACAACCACTAGGCGACGCACGGCAAACACGACGCTAAGGGAGGCACGGGGCATGAAGGAGGGAAGGAGAAGGAAGGAGAAGGAAGGAGAGGAAGGAGCAGGAAAGAGAAGGAAGGAAAAGGAAGGAGAGGAAGAAGGAAGGGGGCCAGAGGGAGGGTCAGGAATATTGTCTTTGCCTTTGTGTATCCTCCTCTTGGCAACTCAAAAGACTGTTTCTGTGTTCTTTATAGTCTTGTACACTCCTATGTCTATGTAATCTTCCCCCTTTTCTTTAATAAACTTGCAAACTCTTTCTGGAGGGAAACAAAAATCACACTCCATCACGATATGAAAACTGACTCTTGCATCATCGTAGAGAAAAATATATAGAAATAAAAAAATATCACAAACTTACGTACCTGAAACCCTGAAATTACTGTACCATCGAAAAAAAGACCTTAAAAATAATACATTGGTTCCTATTGTATGAAAAAAAAAAAATATATATAAAAAATAAAAATCTAAAATCTACGTACCTGAAACCCTTAAATTATTACATCGGAGGAAAAAAAACAAAAAAAAACAGAACTGCTAAAAAAAAACTTTATTGGTCCCCATCTACATGCAAGAAAAACTAACAAGCTCAATTAAAAAACCCACTAATTTCAATACACAAACGTAACAATGCCGCTCAAATCACCCCTTAGTGTATACCCCCTCCCCATCCCCCCTCCCCTACATACCCCTCCACTCCCCCTCCCTCATCTCTCGATATACCCTCCTACATACCCCATCCCACCCCACTACATAACCCATCCATTTTCCCTACATACCCTTACCCCCTTCCTCCTCCCAACATACCCCTTCCTACCCACTTCCTCCCTCCTACATATCCCTATCCCCTCCCCTACATACCAACATCCCCCTCCCCCTACATACCCCTATCCCCCCTACACTCACCCTCCCTCCTCCTCTCCAACCCCCTACCCCCCTACATACCCCTATCCCTCCTACTCTTCCCTCCCCCTACATACCCCTCCTCCTCCCTACATACCCCTACCTCTCTCCCCTACACACACCTATCCCTCCCTCCTATATACCCTTCCTCTCCCCATCCTACCTACTCCCCCTCCCCCCTATATACCACTCCTCTCCCCCTCTACATTCCCCTCTCCCCATGCACTCCCCTTCTCTCCTCTCCCTATATACCCCTCCTCCTCCCCTTCCCCCCTACATACCCCTCCCTCCCTCCTACCTCCCTTTATCTTCCCCCTACCACCCCCCTCCCTTGCTACCCCCCTCCCCCCTACACAGCCTGGACGCAATAGCAATAGTTCACCCGTTTACAACCTCCTTTCTCTTTCCGTCGCTTGAGGTGTTGGAGGAAAGGCTGGTGGAGTGAGTAATGGTGGAGGGAGGGAGTGACTGGTGGAGGGTGAAGGGGAGGGAGGGTGAAGGGAGGGAGTAGAGAGGGGAAGGAGTGAAGGAGGAGGGAGGGAGTGGAGATACTGGAGGAAAGAGGGAGAGTGGAGAGTGGAGGGAGGAGGAGAAGTGGAGGAGAGGGAGATGGAGTGGAGGTGAAGGAGTGGAGATTTGAAAGGAAGTGGTAAGCAGTGTTGTAGAGAAAGGAGAGTGAGTGTTGAGTATAGAGAGAGAGAGAGAGAGAAGAGAGATGAGAGAGAGAGAGAGAAGAGATGAGAGGAGGTAGAGAGCATAGAGAGAGAGAGAGAGAGAGAGAGAGAGAGAGAGAGAGAGAGAGAGAGAGAGAGAGAGAGAGGAGAGAGAGAGAGAGAGGAGAGAGAGGAGAGAGAGAGAGAGAGAGAAGAGAGAGAGGAGAGAGAGAGAGAGAGAGAGGATAGAGAGAGAGAGAGAGAGAGAGAGAGGAGAGAGAGGAGAGATAGAGAGAGAGATAGAGAGAGAGAGAGAGAGAGGAGAGAGAGAGAGGAGAGAAGAGAGAGAGAGAGAAGGAGAGCATGAGAGAGAGAGAGAGCGAGAGAAGAGAGAGAGAGAGAGAAGCACTTGTCAGATTCCTTACTTGGAGGATCGAGTTTGACCATTAAATATTATCTTCATATTGCATTTTCCCTGATCTGGAACTTACTACTCTCTCTCTCTCTCTCTCTCTCTCTCTCTCTCTCTCTCACACACATATATATAGGCCAACACACACACACACACACACACACAGGGGTACTTCGTAGTGTAGTGGTAGCACGCTCGGTTCACAACCGAGAAGTCCCGGGTTCGATCCCCGGGCGGAGCGGAAACAGTTGAGCTGTTTCCTTAAAAACCGGGCCCCTGTCCACCCAGCAGTGAATGGGTACCGGGTGTTAGCCGGGGGTTTGTGACCCGCCTCCCGGGGTGGTGGCTTCAGCCAAAACTAAGCACTAACGATGAATGATGAAATAAATGTTGATATGGAGACGGGGCCATATGAGCGTTGCTCTGGCCCTGTAAAATACAACTAGATGAATACACACACACACACACATACACACACACACACACACACACACTAACACACACAACACTACGGTAATGCAGCCATCACGTTACCTGTCTGTAGTTCACCTGTCATGCTTCACACCGCCCCGCGCCTTACCTGGGGAGAGAAAGATGTAAATTAGACCCTATTGCACACAGAGAGAGATGCAGATTAGAACCTATTGCACTATCACTTTGGGGTCATATTGGTAAGACCTCGTTAGATAAATGCAGCTGAAGTGTTATATTTATTTGTATAAGATTAGACCATATTGCACCAAGAGAAATGCAGATTAGACCCTATTGCATCAGTAATTTGGGGTCATATTGGTAAGATATCGTTCAGGGGAGAGGAAGGAAGAGAAAGATGCAGATTAAACCCTATTGCACCTTTAATTTGGGGTCATAATGGTAAGATCTCGTGAGACATATGCAACTTAAGTGTTATATTCATTTGTATAAGATAATTGTGTATAGATAAACATATGTTGCAATTAGCTACTATTGATACTTTTTCTTATACTTCTACAGTGTTGTGACGAGTAGAAATGTGAATTAATGTATGTAGAAATGTAGAACTGTAGAACTGTTATGTATGTATGTATGTGAATTATCATATACTACTACTACTACTACTACTACTACTACTACTACTACTACTAATAATAATAATAATAATAATAATAATGTTGTTCTCACCACGAAGGCATACAGGAAAACAACAACAACACACTACATAGACACGAGGGAATGCACTTAACCCCTTCACGCCCAGATCTTTCCATTAATATATAAAATTGTCTGTTGTTAGCCATAAAATTACGAGAAGTTGCTAAAATATACCAAATTAACTAGTGGACAAGAGTACTAAACAGGTCATAGCTACAAAATATTGCTTTATACTACATTAAAATCGTCTTATGATATACCCAAAGTACAGTGGAAATTACGTTCTGGCTCTCAAGGGGTTAAGTACTAAAGCAAATACAAGATAACATAAACACTGCTGTACACACAAACTACAAGTACATGTACACCTGTGCTACCCCACATCATGTAGGGGAGAGCGGGGCAGGTTGCATCGAGGGTAGGTTGCATCATTGCTCTAACTCGCATGTTATCACACGTACATCGTCTTAATACTACTACTACTACTACTACTATAAACTACTACTACTACTACTACTACTACTACTACTATAAACTACTACTACTACTACTACTACTACTACTACTACTACTACTACTACTACTACTACACTACTACACTACAACAATAATAATAATAAAAAAAGTTAATGCGAGTTAGAGGCAATGATGCAACCTACCCTCGATGCAACCTGCCCCGCTCGTCCCCTACAAACAGCAGGCCCAGCCACCGCTTTGTGTAGGTCCACACACACACACACAGGCCGCGCTCTGTCTGACGGAGGGGAGGGGATAACGAAGCATGTATGGGGTAGTAATGGAAGGCATCAATAAGATCCAAGTCCATTTGTTTATATTATTTTCTTATTCCTTTCTTACCCATCACTTTCTCCTCCTATCTTCTCCCTTCCTTCTCCTCCCTCATAACTCCCTTCTCCCTTTTTCTCCCTCATCACTCCCTTTTTCTCCCTTCTCCCCCCCTCCCCCAGCACTCCCTTTTTTCTCCCTTCTCCCCCCCCCAGCACTCCCTTTTTTCTCCCTTCTTCTCCCTCATATCTCCCTTCTCCTCCCACAACTCCCTTTTTTCTCCCTTCTCCTCCCCCAGCACTCCCTTTTTTCTCCCTTCTCCCACATAACTCCCTTTTTCTCCCTTCTCCCACCATAACTCCCTTTTTTCTCCCTTCTCCCACATAACTCCCTTTTTCTCCTCTCCTTCCCCCTCGCACTCCCTTTTTCCCCTTCCCACACATAAACATCTCTTTATTCTCCCTCATTCCTCCTCCCTAGCCACTCTTTTTCTCCCTTCCCACATAACTCCCTCATCATCTCTCTTCCCCTCACTCCTTCCCTCCATTTCCTCTCCCTATCAATCACATACACCTCTCATTCCTTCCCTCATAATCTCCTTCCTCTCATCCACCTCCTTCCCTCATCATCCCTTCCCACTCATCATCTCATTCACCTCATCATTCCATTCCCTCTCATCTCCTTCCCTCATCATCATCTTCCCTCATCATCTCCTCACTCTCATCTCCTTCCCTCATCATCTCCTCCCCTCATCATCATCCATCCCCTCATCATCTCCTTCCCTCATCATCCTTCCCTCATCATCTCCTCCCTCTACTCATCTCCTCCCTCATCATCTCCCTTCCCTTCATCATCTCCTTCCCTCATAATCATCTTCCCTCATCATCTCCTTCACCTCATCATCTCCTTCACCTCATCATCTCCATCCCCTCATCATCTCCATCCCCTCATCATCTCCTTTCCCTCATCATCTCCTTCCCTCATCATCTCCTTCCCTCATAACTCTTCTTCCTCCCATCACAAAACCAAAAAAACATGACAACTCTCATACTTTTTTTCTCCTTTCTCTCACCATAAAATAAAAAAAACTAATAAGATTCAACTCCTTCAAAACATGATACAACATTCACCCAAGTTATGAAGTATAGCAGGATGCATGTTCTGTGTGAGAAAGGTTATCGACGACAGGTGTTCTGAGCTCTTCATGTTGGAGGGAGGGGAGGGTGGGGGTGGGGAGGGAGGGAGAAGGAAGGGAGGGAAAAGGGGTGATGGTGGAGGGAGAGGGGGGTGGAGGGGAGGGGAGGGGAGGAGGAGGGAGGGGAGGGAGAGGAGGGGGTACCAACATACATCACAACCTCTTATCATGATGGAGAAGGGAGAGGAGGAAGGGGATGGGGAGGGAGGGAGGGGAGGTAGGGGGATTGGGAGAGAGTAGAAGGGATGGGGAGACAGGAAGGAGAGGGAGAAAGGGAAAGGGAAGGGAGAAGGGGAAGGGGGAAGGGAAGGGGGAAGGGGGAAGATGTGAGCTCCGAATGACGCAATTTTTAGGGTTAAGTTTGCAAATTGTAGGTTTTTCATGTTTTACTTTGTTTATATTTACATTTTACACCAGTTTTGAGAAATGTGTTGATGAGAGAGAGAGAGAGAGAGAGAGAGAGAGAGAGAGAGAGAGAGAGAGAGAGAGAGAGAGAGAGAGAGAGAGAGAGAGAGAGAGAGAGAGAGAGAGAGAGAGAGAGAGAGAGAGAGAGAGAGAGAGAGAGAGACTTACTGAACACTTACTGCCTTAACTTATCCACCTTTTAAGTCATCTGTGTATTAATAACTGTTTAAATAAAAAAATAGGAGAAAAAGATAATGAAAGCCTATGCACTCCTACCATTCTCTCTCTCTCCCTCTCTCTCTCTCTCTCTCTCTCTCTCTCTCTCTCTCTCTCTCTCTCAACTATTACCTCCCTGTCTACCCATTACTCCCTCCCTCTTATACTTCCCTCCACTTCTCACTCTCTCTCCCTTCTCTACCTCTCCTACCGCTAATTTATTTCCCTCTTCCTCCTCTCTTCTTTCTCCTTCCTTTCTCTCTCTCTCTCTCTCTCTCTCTCTCTCTCTCGTCAGTGACACGTAATCTCGCCGTGACTGGCAGGGTTGTTGCCTCGTGTGTTTTGACCTGTGTTACGTGGCCCAGGGGATGCCAGGGGTGTGTGTGTGTGTGTGTGTGTGTGTGTGTGTGTGTGTGTGTGTGTGTGTGTGTGTGTGTGTGTGTGTGTGTGTGTGTGTGTGTGTGTGTGTGTGTGTGTGTGTGTGTGTGTGTGTGTGTGTGTGTGTGTGTGTTCCTGTGTGTGTGGTGTGTGTGTGTGTTGTGTGTGGTGTTGTGTGTGTGTGTGTGTGTGTGTGTGTGTGTGTGTGTTGTGGGTGTGTGTGTGTGTGTGTTGGTTGTGTGTTGTGTGTGTGGGTTTGTGTGTGTGTGGGTGTGGTGTGTTTTGTGTGGTGTGTGTGTGTGATGTGTGTGTTTGTTATGTGTGGTGTGTGTTGTTATATTATGTGTGTTTTTGTATGTTGTGGGTGTGTCTGTGTGTTGTTGTTGTGAGTGTTGTGTGTTGCTGTTATATTGTTATGGAGTTTCTTATTTCTCTTTATTATAGTTCTCTTTATATTATGAGTTCTCTTTATATTATGAGTTCTCTTTATATTATGAGTTCTCTTTATATTATGAGTTCTCTTTATATTATGAGTTCTCTTTATATTATGAGTTCTACAAGCTGAAAAAATGTTATTCGAGAAAGATGAATGAATATACAGGAACACGTGTTAGAACGTGTATCATCCTTCCTCCTCGTCCTCCCTTTCTTCCTGTTCTTGTTCTTATTCTACTACATATACTTTATTATCCTCTACTTATTATTTCCCCCCACTAAATGAAGATCTTGACGGAGCCTTTTGTTGCTTTGCGAGGCTTTTTGTGAGCGAAGTCATGTTATTTTGAACTTGTGAAGAAAGAAAGAAGGAAAGAACTCCGATTAGGAAGGTGACTCATAAAGGAAGAAAGGTAATGAAAGGAAGAGGAGGAGGAGGAGGAGGAAGGTGACTAAGAAAGAAAGGCAAGGAGGAGGAGGAGGAGGAGGACGGTGACTAAGAAAGAAAGGCAAGGAGGAGGAGGAGGAGGAAGGTGACTAAGAAAGAAAGGCAAGGAGGAGGAGGAGGAGGAAGGTGACTAAGAAAGAAAGGCAAGGAGGAGGAGGAGGAGGAAGGTGACTAAGAAAGAAAGGCAAGGAGGAGGAGGAGGAGGAGGACGGTGACTAAGAAAGAAAGGCAAGGAGGAGGAGGAGGAGGAAGGTGACTAAGAAAGAAAGGCAAGGAGGAGGAAGGTGACAAGAAAGAAAGGCAAGGAGGAGGAGGAGGAGGAAGGTGACTAAGAAAGAAAGCAAGGAGAGAGGAGGAGAAGGTGACTAAGAAGAAAGGCAAGGAGGGAGGAGGAGAAGGTGACTAAGAAAGAAAGGCAAGGAGGAGGAGGAGGAGGAAGGTGACTAAGAAAGAAAGGCAAGGAGGAGGAGGAGGAGGAAGGTGACTAAGAAAGAAAGGCAAGGAGGAGGAGGAGGAGGAAGGTGACTAAGAAAGAAAGGCAAGGAGGAGGAGGAGGAGGAGTAAGGTGACTAACTAACAAAGGAATGGAAGTAAAGAAAGGCAAGGAAGAGGAGTGGCGTGTGGAGGAGGAAGGCGACTCCTCCCTCTTCCTTTCACAGGGGAATGACTACAGGTCAAGGACAGGCTGTTGCATTCCCTCATAATCGTCCATAGCATTACACATCCGTCTTAAACAACAACAACAACAACCACTAAAACAACAACAACAACAACAACCACTAAAACAACAACAACAACAACCACTAAAACAACAACAACAACAACAACCACTAAAACAACAACAACAACACAACGACGACAACAACAACCACTCTTTTTTTTTCTCTTCTTCTCCACCTTCTTCATTTTCTTCCTTCCTCTACTACTACTGCTACTACTACTGCTACTGCTACTGCTACTACTACTACTACTACTACTGCTACTGCTACTGCTACTACTACTACTACTACTACTACTACTACTGCTACTACTACTGCTACTACTACTACTACTACTACTACTACTGCTACTGCTACTGCTACTGCTACTACTACTACTACTACTACTACTACTACTACTGCTACTGCTACTACTACTACTACTACTGCTACTACTACTACTGCTACTACTACTACTACTGCTACTGCTACTGCTACTGCTACTGCTACTACTACTACTACTACTACTACTGCTGCTGCTGCTACTACTACTACTACCACTACCACTACTATTACTACTTCTACTACTACTGCTGCTGCTGCTGCTGCTGCTACTACTTCTACTACTACTACTACTACTACTATATTTCAATGATACAAACAACAATAACTACTACAACTACTTTTACTACTGCAACTACTACAAAAGAGCTACAACAACAAATACTATTAGTCGCCACTACTACTACTACTACTACTACTACTACTACTACTACTACTACTACTAATGTAGCCTTTCATTTTGATATATTTTCATTACGCTTCAATAATTAAATAACAATAAGTAGATGAAAATTAAGTGGTTTTTTTTTCTCTCTCTCTCTCTCTCTCTCTCTCTCTCTCTCTCTCTCTCTCTCTCTCTCTCTCTCTCTCTCTCTCTCTCTCTCTCTCCCTTCACATCTTTTCCTCCCTTACTCCATCACCTTTCCTCCCTCTCTCCCTATTCCTGTCTCTCCCACTTCCTCCTTCACTCCCTCTCCCTGCTTGCTGCCCTGGACAGCAGGCAAGGAGGGAGAGGGAGGAAAACAGGCAAGACTAGAGGTCTAGAAAAAAAAAGAAGACAACAGCACCACTCACACACAATTAGTACACACACACACAATTAGTACACACACACACACACACACTCTCCACAAGACGCAATGCAACCAACACGACAGTTTCCCGCCACGCAGTGCTAGCCGCGTAATCAACACAGAGCCACCACCAAAGTCTGGGTTCCGCGCCGCCCTTTCTCCTGCCTTGGGTCTGCAATACAACATTTCTGCCGCACCGTAATCTTCGTGACTATATTCACATATATACTGCAATGATCAACAAAATACATGCAAGCAGTACATGTGTCGTCCATTATTAGCCAGTAAAGCGAAGGCTCTCGGGTGGCTTGGGTGCGACCCGCCGACCACCGACCCAACCCTAAAACCGCCGTGACTTGCGTTAACATTACACTATCTAATTAATCGTTATTTCATTCACCTCATAAGCATTATGTAATTATGTTATGTAAATAAATATCCTCTTAGCTCATTCCTTTCTCTGACTGTCTGTCTGTGTGTCCTCAGGTTGGAGTTAGTAGCCTAGAACCCTACCCTGCCCTCCTTCGGGTGAGGTGTTCAAATATATCTTCCCGGTTATTTTAGCTCGGGCTCTATAGCTCAGTGGTAAAATGTTGGTGTTTCAATACATCAGCAAAAGGGTGTGGGTTCGATTCCCACACAAATCCTTTACCGACAAATATCCTCGGGTGCGGGGGAGTTCCCGAGGAGGCGTGAAGTACTGCCGGGGATGTCATGTTCCCGGTGTTCACTGTTTAGGGTTCAGTGCAACAAGATGTCACGGCTGGCTAGGCTTCAGCACGTGACACTTGGAAGAGTCACCCTAGCGTCTTAATACCCCTAATTTATAATAAAATAAAAAAAAATAAAAAATACTCCTCTCCTCCTACCACTACTACTACTCCTCCTCCTACCACTACTACTACTACTACTACTCCCCCTCCCCCTCCCGTCCATCAACCTCCCTCCCTCCGGCCAAGGGAAGGAAACAGGTGGATGAGAGGAACCTCCCCCCCCCTCCTTATTATTATTCTATATATTTTACTTTTATGCTTAATTAAATTAGAGATTATTTATTATTTATATTACTTTATTATTTACTATTTACTTATATTTATTTACTTTACTTATTTTCTTATATATTAATTACTCTTATATTTTATATTACTTTTAATTAATTATATATTTAAAATATTTTGTATCTTATTTATCTTAACTTATCTTTAACTCCTTCTTGCTTACTATTTATTATTCATTATACTCCCCACTTACATTTCCTTACTTATAAAGATTACCCTTTATTACTTACTATCTTTATATTAGTACCCGAGGGCGAGGGATTGGTCTATTGGCCTGCCTGGGGGTCTGGGCGCGCTGGTCAATGAACCCTTGGGCGATCTAGCTAGGATATATATATATATATATATATATATATATACTACTACTGCTACTATTACTACTACTACTACTACCATTACTACCACTATTACTACTATTCTACTGCTACTATTACTGCTACTATACTACTAATATATATATATATATATATATATATATATATATATATATATATATATATATATATATATATATATATATATATATATATATATATATATATAATATATATAAGTTTTTTCCAATGGTGGAAATCTTTTGTTTCAGCACTGATGCGCAAACGTGAGTGCCATCCTTCATCGCTATGCGTGGAGTGCAAACACCTTCCTCTTCAAGATCCCGCACTTGTGTCTACAGGTGGCCGTGGGGATATGCAGAGTAACGGATCCCTCGAGGACAGTGGCTCTCAACGCGTTGCAAGCCATGGACCACTCGCCCAATTGAAGAAAAAAATAATAGACCATCTCCTTTTTGCCTTTAGAGATACAGGTAATGGAAAAGGGTAGATTTTAATGGTAGGTAAAGGCTTGGTTATAAATATATTTCCTATGAATATAAAGTAAACGTAATTTTCAGAAATAAATAAAATAATATTAGACAGCTAACATTTTGGTTTCATATATATTTCAGCTCATTTCCAAATATCGTGAACTTGCTGTGGACCACTAAAAAAGTTATCATAGTCCACCAGTTGAGAACCAGTGCTCTAGGAGTCTAGACTGAGGCCACTCCCAAGTCATCGCCCCACCCTCAGGGCCTCAGGGCACTACATTCGTCTTAGTCTCTCTCTCTCTCTCTCTCTCTCTCTCTCTCTCTCTCTCTCTCTCTATATATATATATATATATATATATATATATATATATATATATATATATATATATATATATCTATATATATCTCTCTAATATAAAAGAACTCCCGTCACTCACAAGTTTCAAAAAAGCCTTAACTACTTACGCTCTTCAAGGTGGCCTTTGCTAAGAATTTTCAAATATCATAATTATTTATACACTATGCTTTGTTATGTATATACATATATGTATTATGTCTTATTATGTAAGTAATCTACATTCTTCCATGTAACTATATTTCACCATGTATATGTTATTTTTAGTAGGTAAGAGAAAAGCCATTGTACATTAATGGAATAAAGCATTCTAAAGCATTCTGATTCTCTCTCTCTCTCTCTCTATGTCTACATATTAGGATCATATAAATAGAATGATACATTATCATTGTTAATTACACATCATAAATATATAATAAGTCACGCACTATATCTGCCCACAAGATGAGCAAGTTACCCGTTAATGTTGTGGCTGGACGGCGCAGGAACCCCAACCCGCGCACTCACCGCGTGCGCTGATTGGTTCTAACTTCCCCTAGTCCCGGACACCAATAAACTTTGGCAATAAGCGTCCCGGCGAGCGTGATCACGAAGACTGATAACTTGAACAGGGGCGACGCGTGTGTGTGTGTGTGTGCAGGACGAGGAGGATTACATAGGATTACATAGGAGTAACAGACACCAGGAGATCTATTGGTCCATAGCGAGGGTATCTGCTGAACTACATACTACTAACTATCAACTACTTGTAAGAAAACAGTTGGAAAATGATACCATGTCCCTAAAGAGGATAGGAACATGGAAATTTCATAGTGCAGAATGATAGGATATGAAAAATACTAACTACAACTACCACTACCACTACAACTAATCGATACGGGGGACTAGATACGAATTCGCACTATCAATACCCATTTACTTTACAGTGCGCGTCAAGTCTGTTTTTGAATGTAGTTATTGTGTTGGCTCCGACAACATTTGCTGGTAACTTGTTCCATCGATCAACGACTCTAACATTGAAATAATTTTTACGGAGATCGGTGATGCAACGTTGACCGTTTAGTTTTAAACC
>JACEEZ010020427.1:228184-230684 GCA_016584305.1 Chionoecetes opilio | reverse complement strand
CTATTATTCTGCTCAAAAAGTCAATATTTTGCTCAAAGTCATTATTCTGCTCAAAAAGTCAATATTCTGCTCAAAAAGTCAATATTCTGCTCAAAAAGTAATTATTCTGCTCAAAAAGTCAATATTCTGCTAAAAAAGTAATTATTCTGCTAAAGTCATTATTCTGCTTCAAAAAAAGTCATTATTCTGCTAAAAAAGTCATTATTCTGCTAAAAAAGTCATTATTCTGCTAAAAAAGTCATTATTCTGCTAAAAAAAAAGTCATTATTCTGCTAAAAAAAAGTCATTATTCTGCTAAAAAAAAAAGTCATTATTCTGCTAAAAAAAGTCATTATTCTGCTAAAAAAAGTCATTATTCTGCTCATTGCTACCTTCATTATAACTTCCTTTCCTTTTTTTTTCTTTTCTTCCCTCCTCTCTCCTCTGCCTCATTTACCATCACCACGGCCTTCACATGTCTCCTCCTCCCCCTCCTCCTCCTCCTCCTCCTCCTCCTCTTCCTTCTCCTCCTCCTCTCCTCTCCTCCCCTCCCACTCCCCCTCCCCCTCCTCCTCCTCCTTCAACTTTCCCTTTGGAGCATCACAGAGAGGGGTCTTTGTTGCTGGGAGGGAGGGGAGGAAGAGGGAGGAGGAGGACGAGGAGGAAGAGGGGAGGAAGAGGGAGGAGAAGGAGGAGGAGGAGGAGAAGGAAGACGAAGAAGAGGAAGAAGAGAAGAGGTGAAGAGAGGAGGAAGAGGGGAGGAAGAGGGAGGAAGAGGGGAGAAGATGAAGAGGGTTGAGGAAGTTAAGAATATGATAAAGGAAAAGTGGCCAGGGTGACGTGAAGAGGAGGAGGAGGAGGAGGAGGAGGAGGAGGAGGAGGAGGAGGAGGAGGAGGAGGAGGAGGAGAAGAGGAAGAAGAAGAGAAGAGGTGGGTGAAGAGGAAGAAGAGAAAGGAAGAGTAAGAAGAGGTGAAGAGAAGAAGGGGAAGAAGAGAAGAGAAAGGAAGACGAAGACGAATAAGAGAAGAGGCGAAGAGAAGAGGAAGGGGAGGTAAACAAATGATAGGGTGGATGATAGGCTAATAGGTGTGTCCCCAAGAGGAGGAGGAGGAGAAGGAGGAGGAGGAGGAGGAGAATGGGTTCAGAGCAAGGTAAGTAAGAACATTTGATTGCATTAGCAAGGATACAAAGGTCGTAAAAGAAGAGGAGGAAGATAAGATAATAATTATAGTAAGCAGCTGGAGGCCAAGTGAGAGGAGGAGGAGGAGGAGGAGGAGGAGGAGGAGGAGGAGGAGGAGGAGGAGGAGGGGAGGGGAGGGGAGGGAGGAGGAGGACGAAGAAGAGGAGGTAGAGGAGAAGGAGGACGCGGAGCTAGAAGAAGAAAAGGAAGAAAAGAAAAGGAGGAGGAAGAGGAAGAAGAGAAGGAGGAGGAGGAGGAGGAGAGAGGTAGAGGAGGAGGAGGAGGAGGAGGAGGAGGAGGAGGAGGAGGAGGAGGAGGAGGAGGAGGAGGAGGAGGAGGAGAGGAGCCTTGAGGTCACGCCCTAGGAAACTCACACCAGTTTTTGCAACATTTGTCCAACATTCCAACATCACGACGAGATGTTTGGGGACGCGAGAGAGAGAGAGAGAGAGAGAGAGAGAGGAGAGAGAGAGAGAGAGAGAGAGAGAGAGAGAGAGAGAAGAGAGGAGAGAGAGAGAGAAGAGAGAGAGAGAGAGATGTGGGGGGGAGGGGAGGAGAGAGGAAAAGACGGTAGAAGAGAGGACAGGAGAGAAAAAAGGGGGTAAGAGAGACAGAGAACGAAGGAAAAGACGGTAGAAGAGAGGACAGAGAGAGAGAGAGAGAGAGAGAGAGAGAGAGAGAGAGAGAGAGAGAGAGAGAGAGAGAGAGAGACCTAGGCCATAACCAAACACGTCATATTAGTAATTAGCAAGCACAATCGTACCCATTAATTGTCTATAACATTACTACTATTACCATTACTACAACTACTACTACTACTACTACTACCACTACTACTACTACTACTACTACTACTACTACTACCACTACTACTACTATTACTACTTGCTATTACTCCTACATTATCTATTACTATTACTAACTACTACTACTACTACTAACTTACTACTACTATTACTACTACTACTACTACTATTACTCCCTATGTTATGCTGATTGCCTTCTTTAAAACACCTTTATTTACCACCAACGGACTGATTCATGTTACTTCAAGACATTATTTTCCGTGAGTAAGTTTGTTGTGACTCACTCCTATAACGGTATTAAGGTGACTCTCTCTCTCTCTCTCTCTCTCTCTCTCTCTCTCTCTCTCTCTCTCTCTCTCTCTCTCTCTTCTCCCCTTCTTTACCTTCAAGGCCTATATATATTACTCTAGAATAGATTATCCCTAAACTCTCTCTCTCTCTCTCTCTCTCTCTCTCTCTTCTTGTCAAGGTGTCAGGTTTATGTTCTCTCGTTTACCTCAAGACTTTCATTGTCTTTGCCAGTCCTTCACATCA
>JACEEZ010020427.1:208184-210684 GCA_016584305.1 Chionoecetes opilio | reverse complement strand
ACCTCCTATTAACTATTTCTTCTTCATCATCTTCCTATTTTCTTCCTTCCTCCTATTTCATCTTCTCTTCCACCTCCTATTAACTATTTCTTCTTCATCATCTTCCTCCTCCTATGTCATCTCTGCCATCCATTATTCCTTCCTCTCCTCCTCCTCCTTCCTTTACTTAAACAAAATGTAACTTATATAATAACACAAATAGCATAATATATAATGACACAAATTATGACTAGATTTAGAAAATAAGTCTTATGAAGAAAGACTTTTAAATCAACTTTTTAGCCTAACCAAACGAAGCCTGAGAGATTTGAGAGAGACACAAGTTTATAATATTTAGAGGATTTTTTTACAGGATTTGACATTAACGTGGACGATTATAATTACAGTCGACCGATTTAACGTCAGCAGGAAATTAGCCAGGAATAAGGGATTTAACATTATGAGTACATTGTTAATATTAAATGAAGCTAAAAATAACCCCATATAATCGCGTTGTGAATGTGATTTAGTAATCTTCCCGACGGTTAACCCCTTCACGCCCAGATCTTTCCTTTGCTATAAAAAATTGTCTGTTGTCGAGCCATAAAATAACGAAAAGTAACTGAATATACCAAAATAGTTAGTGGACAAGGATACTAAACAGGTTATAGCTAAAAAACATTGCTTATAGTCATTAAAAATCGTTTAATGGTACCCAAATTACAATGGAAATTACGTACTGGGTCTCAAGGGGTTAAATGAAGCTAAAAATAACCCCATATAATCGCGTTGTGAATATGATGTAATAATCTTCCCGTGAATGTGAAAAAGTAATATTGGTGAAACGTTTATAAACCAAATAAACTTTTTTTTTAACATCACAAAGGACTGGCCAAGGGCAAAAAAAAAGGGGTAAAAAAAGGCCTCCCCAAAAATACCTAGTGATAATAATAATGATAATAATGATAACAATAATAATATCAACACAAATAGATAACAATACCGTATTTGATAGTTGTAACCTAACCCAACACTTCCTAAGACTGGATTTGTAGTTCAAAAAATTCCTTCAAGGCAAAAAAATACCCGTCTAGGGGTAACACAGGCGTATCGGGTATCCGCTAACTACTACTTCTACTGCTACCACCACCTACTACTACTACTATTTCTACTATTACAGCTACCACTACTACTACTACGACTACTACTTCTACTATTACAACTACCACTACTACTGCTATTACCACAACAACAACTACTACTACTACTACTAGTTAAAGTTACTAAAATATTTTCGTCTTCTCACTGTTTATAATGATTTAAATGATAATAGTCACAACATAAACAGTATTTAGAATGATTCATCACAGCCTAGGTACCAGAGGTAACAATGTGTACTTGCTATGTCCACAACCAAGAACAACACTGTACACACTTTCTATACATTGTTTTGGCCCGAAATGTTGGAATGCATTACCAGATGATATCAAAACAGCAACTAATCTCAATTCATTTAAATTTAAACTCAAACAGTATTTATATAATTTGCAAAGTCAAGGTGTTAGACAATAATAATAAAAATGCAGTAAATTTGTGCTCCTGAAAAAAGTATGTTAGGTGTTTGTTCTGAAGTATGCAGTAACTAGGAGTATATATTTGTGTATGTTCATCTTCATTTGCAAATTATATCATTGCTGTCATCGTATATGTATGCACACGATGTTTAATGATTTTATGTCTGCTAAGGAGCTCATGCCCGGCAGACTAATGCCTATAAAATGTGTGAAAATATTTATTCATGTATATAATTGTTATTTGGCAAAAACTCTATAAACTTAAAAAAAAAAAATACTGCCACTACCACCACCACTACTACTACTATTATCACCACCGACCCCACTACTACTACCACCACCACCACTACTATCACCACCACCCCCACCTACTACTACCACTACCACTACTACTACTATCACCACCACCCCCACTACTACTACTACCACCACCACTACTATCACCACCACCCCCACTACTACTACCACCACCATCCCCACTACTACTATCACCACCACCCCCACTACTACTACTACTACTATCACCACCACCCCCACTACTACTACCACCACCACCCCCACTACTACTATCACCACCACCCCCACTACTACTACCACCACCACTACTACTACTATCACCACCACCCCCACTACTACTACTACCACTACTACTACTACTATCACCACCACCCCCACTACCACCACCACTACTACTACTACTACTATCACCACCACCCCGACTACTACTACCACCACTACTACTACTACTATTATCACCACCACCCCCACTACTACCACCACCACTACTACTACTACTATCACCACCACCCCCACTACTACTACTACCACCACCACTACTACTACTACCACCACTACTACTACTATCACCACCACCCCCACTACTACTACCACCACCACCTCCACTACTACTACCACCACTACTACTACTATCACCACCACCCCCACTA
>JACEEZ010020427.1:200684-203184 GCA_016584305.1 Chionoecetes opilio | reverse complement strand
TAGGCAGGCAGACAGACACAAACAGACAGATAGGCAGGCAGACACAAACAGACGGACAGACAGACACAAACAGACAGATAGACAGACAGACACAAACAGACGGACAGACAGACACAGACACAAACAGACAGATAGGCAGGTAGACAACAGACACAACAGCGACGATCATAGCAGCAGCAGACACAACAGACGACACAAACAGACGGACAGAAAGACAGACAGGCACACACAGACAGACTGACAGACACAGAGAAAGGAACAGACAGAAAGACCAGACAGACACAAACAGACAGACAAAGACACAGACACAAACAGATACAAACAGACGGACAGATAGACACAGACAGA
This sequence comes from Chionoecetes opilio, assembly GCA_016584305.1. Lineage (NCBI taxonomy): Eukaryota > Metazoa > Arthropoda > Malacostraca > Decapoda > Majidae > Chionoecetes > Chionoecetes opilio. The sequence goes on along the minus strand of JACEEZ010020427.1, from coordinate 202,836 downwards.
AACACAGACAAAAACAGATGGACAGAAAGACAGACAGAAACAGATACACAGACACACACAAACAGACAGACAGACAAAAAACCCAGACAGGCGGAAAGGGAAGACATTACAAAGAGATTAAAACACAGACAAAAAAAAACATTATTATCTCAAGAGAAAGTTTCGCACATTAATAAGAAAGGAATCCAAAATAATATACAAAGACTAGATAAAATATATATAAAACATAAAAACGAGACCTATAATTAACGATATAATAAAACCATAATTAACAATAAAAACAGCTTAGATAAACATAATTATAGATGTTAAAAAGTAAACAACTTCATGATTCAGATTAGCAAGACGTGATGCACGCACACACACACAAACACAAACACCCACACAGTCACACACCCACTCACACACCCACAGTCACACACCCACACCCACACCCACACACACAGTCACACCCACACAAACAGTCACACACACACACACACACACACAAGGGCGGCAGCTGATGGTGCCTGGAGCAAAATTCAGCCGACATCCTGAAATGACCTCTCCTCCTCCTCCTCCTCCTCTTCTTCTTCTTCTTCCTCCTCCTCTCATCTTTTTCTTCCTCCTCCTCCTCCATTTCTTCTTTTTCCTCCTCCTCTTCTTCTTCCTCTTCCTCTTCCTCCTCCTCCTCCTCTTCTTCTCCTCCTCCTCCTCCTCCCTTCACATCACCACCTCATATTATATACAAGTAAACAAATCTTTCAAAAAATATAAATAAATTACTATAGAAATTAATGAAAAGGAGAAGTAGTGATGGAGGAGAAGAGAGAGAGAGAAAAGAGGGGAAAAGAGAGAGAGAGGGGAGGAGAAGAGAGAGATGAGAGGGGGAGAGAGAGAGAGAAAAGGATGAGGAGAAGGAAAAGAGGGAAAAGAGAGGGGAGGAGGGGGAAAAGGAGAGGGATTGGGGAGATGGGAGGAAAAGGAAGAAGCAACCCGGTGACAAGACAGGGGGCACGAGGAGGTGAGGAGGAGGAGAGGAGGAGAAGAGGAGGAAGGAATGAGATTTAGTAGGGCTCAACGCATGTGGAGAAGAGGGAGGGTAATGTGTTGTGATGGATGTGAAGAATGGTATAAATAAGATTTTTCATGAGTTGTGTTTCGCTTGTAGGGGAGGGAATAAAAGAAAGAAATAATAATAATTATATAATGAAATCATAAAAAAAGAATCCTATACTTAACTGATATAATACACTAGACCATATTGAATAACTTATAAATAACTAGCTTGATAACATAATTATAGATGTTAAAAAGTAAACACTTCTGATTCAGATTAGCAAGACCGTGATCTCACGCACACACACACAAACACAACACCCACACAGTCACACACACCACTCACACACACTCACACGTCACACACCACACACACCCACACACACATCACACCACACAACGTCACACACACACACACACACACACAAGGGCGGCAGCTGATGGTGCCTGGAGCAAAATTCAGCCGACATCCTGAAATGACTCTCCTCTCCTCCTACCTCCTCTTCTTCTTCTTCTTCCTCCTCCTCTCATCTTTTCTTCCTCTCCTCCATCCATATCTCTTCTTACTCCTCCTCATCTCCTACCTACTTACCTCTTCCTCCTCCTACCTCCTCTCTCTTCTCCTCTCCTCTCCTCCACTTCACACTCACCACCTCATATTATATACAATGTAACACAAATCTTTCAAAAAATAAAATAAATTACTATAATATTACATGAAAATGAGCAAGTAGGAACTGATGAGTACGATATAGCATAGAAGCTAGATCGACATTACGAGAGAATGAGAGACTACTGACTATGACTAGACTAGAACTGACATGAACACACGACGACTCTCCACAAGCACGTATACTTGAAGAAGAGCATAGAGATTAATGGGGATATAGATGCACAAGGACATGAGCTAACCGTGACAAAGACAGGAGGTAGAGAGTTAGGAGGAGGAGGAGAGAGAGGAGTAGGAGAGAGGAGTAGGAGGAATCTTGGTTTTGTTATTTAGGCTCACTGTATGTGTGTGTGCGTGGTTGTTGTGTGTTGTGTATTATTGTGTGATGATATATAGTGTTGTTTTGTGTTGTGTTGTGTGTTGTGTGTGTGTGGTTGTGCTATG
>JACEEZ010020427.1:183184-195684 GCA_016584305.1 Chionoecetes opilio | reverse complement strand
ACACACAACACACACACAGTCACCAGACACACACACACACACACACACAGTCACACTACACACAGTCACACACACACGCAGCACATACACACACAGTCACACACACACACACAACACACACACAGTCACACTACACACACACACACACACATACACACACCACACACAAACACACACAGTCACACACCACACACACAGTCACACACACACACACACACAGTCACACACACACACACACAGTCACACACACACACACACACACACACACACTGCTTGTTTGCCCTGCGCACCACCCTTTTACTTACAACACAAAATAAATAACTTTCGCCTTCCACTTGCAACACTTTCTTTGCACTTCCTTTTAAACAGAATTAAGTCCACGAAGACATGGCAGAACTAGTCAAACAGTATTTCTATTACTCTGTCTATGTACCACTTGACCCCCCTTCATTGTAAACTCCCCCCTCTTCTCTCAATAAACTTGTAAACTATGTGCAGACACAGAGACACACACAGACACAGACACACACACACAGACACACACACAGACACATACACAGTGTCTATGTCTGTCTGTGTGTGTGTGTGTGTGTGTGTGTGTGTGTGTGTGTGTGTGTGTGTGTGTGTGTGTGTGTGTGTGTGTGTGTGTGTGTGTGTGTGTGTGTGTGTGTGTGTGTGTGTGTGTGCATGTGGCAACACTACACAAACAGCGTACAGGAAAAGTTCTTACGGCTATATAGTAACCAGGGTAGAACAAGTCAGGATTCAAGCTGGAAAAGCGTAATTTAAAAAGGAAATAGGGAAAAACTGGTTCACAAATAGGGTGGTAAATGATTGGAATGGACTCGGTAGACAGGTGGTCAGTGCGGAGTCATTAGGGAGCTTTAAAAGGAGGCTGGATAAATTCATGGATGGGGATGAAAGGTGGATGTAGGTAGTGTTAAGTAACAGGAACTACCACGTGTAGGTCTCCCAGCCTCTTGTAGCTTCCTTATTTTCTTATGTTCTTATGTACATGTGGCATCACTGTGCTGACTCTCCCTGGCTGTGCTGATGCAACAAAGTCCACCTCAGCACCTCAGCACGCGATACAGCATAGGTAATTAAGGTGCTCAGTGCTGACAGTAAATACATAAATAATAATAATAATAATAATAATAATAATAATAATAATAATAATAATAATATTTTCACCTGAAGGCATACAGTAAAGTTGTGAGGTTGAAAAAAGTTATCCGTATATATGATGATCATATTTACGATAGCTTTAACAAATTTCCGCTTGAATTAACTTTACATACCTACGTGGAGAGAGAGAGAGAGAGAGAGAGAGAGAGAGAGAGAGAGAGAGAGAGAGAGAGAGAGAGAGAGAGAGAGAGAGAGAGAAGAGAGGAGAGAGAGAGAGAAGAGTAGAGAGTAGAGAGAAGAGAGAGAGGAGAGAGATGAGAATGACGAGAGAGAGAGAGAGAGAGAGAGATTTGTTATTTCTATGAAAAAATCTCTATTTCTCTATCTTAGGCAATTTCAGTAAATATTCCGTCGTTAACTTATTTATATATATTTTTTTCCCTCGCGAATCACTAATGAATTTTCACATACACTAAAAAGCCATAAATTCCTTAGACACAAAGAATTAACCTTAAAACATGGATACACACACACACAAAACACACACACACACACACAAAAAAAAAATACACACACACACACAAAATACACACACACACAAAATACACACACACACACACACACACAAACAGTCTCACACACACACACACAAACAGTCTCACACACACACACAAACAGTCACACACACAGTCCCACACACACACACACAGAGCAATCCGACACTCTCCCTTTCACCTCAATTCAACACACACACACACACACACACACACACACACACACACACACAGCATTACGTAGTAGGTGGCTAGACCGAAATACTGTGCCTGGAGCGTATACAGTGTGACATTATATGAGGCGTATAACGAAAGGCCGAAAAGAACGTAAAACTCATATGGTAGAAAAACTTAAGAGTGAACGTTGTAATGTGACGTAGACGAGACGTAGTAATGTGACGTAGACGAGACGTAGTAATGTGACGTAGACGAGACGTAGTAATGTGACGTAGACGAGACGTAGTAATGTGACGTAGACGAGACGTAGTAATGTGACGTAGACGAGACGTTGTAATGTGATAGAAAGACTTAGTAATGAGTGTGTAGATCAAAACTATGACTTAAGATAAAAACTATGACTTAAGATCAAAACTATGACTTAAGATCAAAACTATGACTTAAGATAAAAACTATGACTTAAGATAAAAACTATGACTGAAGATAAAAACTATGACTGAAGATAAAAACTATGACTGAAGATAAAAACTATGACTTAAGATAAAAACTATGACTTAAGATAAAAACTATGACAAGATAAAAACTATGACTGAAGATAAAAACTATGACTGAAGATAAAAACTATGACTTAAGATAAAAACTATGACTTAAGATAAAAACTATGACAAGATAAAAAACTAGACTTAAGATAAAAACTATGACTGAAGATAAAAACTATGACTTAAGATAAAAACTATGACTTAAGATAAAAACTATGACTTAGGATAAAAACTATGACTTAAGATAAAAACTATGACTTAAGATAAAAACTATGACTTAAGATAAAAACTATGACTTAAGATAAAAACTATGACTTAAGATAAAAACTATGACTTAAGATAAAAACTATGACTTAAGATAAAAACAATGACTTAAGATAAAAACAATGACTTAAGATAAAAACAATGACTTAAGATAAAAACAATGACTTAAGATAAAAACAATGACTTCAGATAAAAACTATGACTTCAGATAAAAACAATGACTTAAGATCAAAACAATGACTTAAGATAAAAACTATGACTTAAGATAAAAACTATGACTTAAGATAAAAACTATAACTTAAGATAAAAACTATGACTTAAGATAAAAACTATGACTTAAGATCAAAACTATAACTTAAGATAAAAACTATGACTTAAGATAAAAACTATGACTTAAGATAAAAACAATGACTTCAGATAAAAACTATGACTTAAAACTATATAAAAGAAACTATGACTAAATAAAAATAATAAATATGACTGCTAAAAACTATGACACGATAAAAACTGTATGATAAATGCTAACTTGTATGACGTAAATAAAGGCCTGGTTGTATTTCAAGATATATTAATACAAGGAAAAGGTATGCATGTATATAGCAAGAGAGAGAGAGAGAGAGAGAGAGAGAGAGAGAGAGAGAGAGAGAGGAGAGAGAGAGAGAAGAGAGAGAGGAGAGAGAAGAGAGGAGAGAAGAGACGAGAGAGAGAGAGAGAGAGAGAGAGAGAGAGAGAGAGAGAGAGAGAGAGAGAGAGAGAGAGAGAGAGAGGAGAGAGAGAGAGAGCAGAGGAGAGAGAGAGAGAGAAGAGAGAGAAGAAGAGAGAGAGAGAGAGAAGAGAAGAGACGACAGAGAGAGAGAGAGAGAGAGAGAGAGAGAGAGAGAGAGGAGAGAGAGAGAGAGAGAGAGAGAGAGAGAGGAGAGAGAGAGAGAGAGAGAGAAATATATGGGTAAATGATGAAACACACGAATAAATAACTTTGTAAACTGGTAAACAAAAAGTGTATCCCAGTGTAAGTCATTTGAGTGGACTGAACAAAAGCAACATCGCAAGGCCAATAGAATGAAAAAAATACAGGTAGCGTGCAAGGTGTTGGTTGACGGGGAACAAGTAACAAGTGTAGAGGTGAAATATAGTAATAGAATATTCAAATAAATAAATAAATAAATAAATAAATAAATAAAACAAATGTCATCTTCCTCCTGTTAAAGAAAGTTTGAAGAAATTAATATCGTAAACAAATCTATAATAATATAAGCGAAAGTGTGTGTGTGTGTGGTATAGGTTCCGCCCCCCGTGGCGGAATCAAATCATATGGCACAGTTTTGGAACCAGGTTGACCAGGGGAAGGTTTTAAGCCCACTTATGGGATTAGCCGATCACTTTTTTTTTCTTTTTTTTTTGTAGCCTATTAGCGAGAATTGTGAAAAAAAGTGGGTTGCGAGAATTGAGGAAACCTTGATGTAGAATGGAAATGTATGTAATGGGTGATGGGTAATGGGTGAGTGAATGGGTGGGGTGATGGGTAATGGGTGTGGGGTGATTGGTGAGTGAATGGGTGGGGGGTGATGGGTGAGGGAATAGGTGGGGGGTGATGGGTAATGGGTGAGTGAATGGGTAGGGGGTGATGGGTAATGGGTGAGTGAATGGGTGGGGGGTGATGGGTAATGGGTGAGTGAATGGGTTGGGGGTGATGTGAATGGGTTTGCGTTAATACATACATTTCTACATCCATGATTTCAGGAAAGTTAGAAGGGGCTATCTGGAGTCTGTGTTTGGTGGGCCTTCGGCCCACCAAATACCCACCAATAGCCCTCCGCAGGAGCTAGCCAAAAAGTCCTAGTAAAGGCTAGTAAATAAATAAATGTCATCTTTTTCCTGTCACCTGAGTCATCACGCTGAGGTCCTTTCCCTTCCCCCCCTCCTCCTTCCTTCCTTCCTTCCTTCCCTCCCTCCCTCCCTCCCTCCCTCTCCCTCGCTCCCTTCTTCCTTCCCTCCCTCCTCTTTCCTTCCCTTCCCCTCTTGTCCTTCCTTCCCCTCCCCCCTCCCCTCCCTCCCTCCTCTTTCCCTCCCCCTCCCTCCATCCTCCTTCCCTCCCCTCCCTCCTCCTTCCTTCCTTCCATTGTTGTCTCTTCCCTCCCCGTAATAGTCCTCCCTGACACTCGATGAAAAGGACAGCGAGAGAAAGAGAGGAATTTTTTCTTTACATGAACGATAATTTCTGGGGAAGAAATCCTCATTCTGGGAAATGGGGTGGTGGTGGTAGAATGGTTAACGCCTACAAGTGGCGTGCTAGGTGTGTCCAGTTCGATCCCCGAGGGGTGCTAAAATCTTTCTGCACCGTCGAGTGGCCTAAGAACACCCACATGCTACCCATTAACTCTACCTTCGACGACGAGTGCATCGGAGGACACAGGGGGGCGGCATGAGCCTCTAATCACAGGCGTCACTATGACAATCCTGCCTGCGCCACCACGGGCGAGGGCCAACCATCACAGCCCTCAAGTGAGCCTCCAGGGCCTGCCATCCCACCCCTGGAGGTCACGGCCTACACGCGCTATAGGCATAGATGTATAAAAAAGAAGAAGAAAAAAATACCTACAACTTAACAGGTAACATGAATAAAACAAAGAATATAGCACATAAGAATACAAAACAAAACAGTCACACACACACACACAGACACAGTCATACACACATACACAGTCACACACACACTCTCTCTCTCTCTGCACACAACACACACAGTCACACACACTCTCTCTCTCTCTCTCTGCACACAACACAGTCACACACACACTCTCTCTCTCTCTCACACACAACACACACACACACACAGTCACACACACACACACACACACACACAATACACACAGTCACATACACACACAGTCACACACACACTCTCTCTCTCTCTCTCACACACAACACACACACACACAGTCACACACACACAGTCACACACACACAGACACACAGTCACATACACACACAGTCACACACACACACACGTTGCATATAAAGCCGTGGTGCAGACAAAGACAGGTTCACAACAGGTTTATGTTGGCGTTTGTGGCAGGGTTGGGCGCACCTTGGAACGCGCCATTACTCCACTAATGAATAACTCTGTAAGGGAAGCCTCGCCTTATGTGTTGCTGTTACCTGCCTGCCTAATGACCTGCCTGCCTGTGCTCACCTGTATCACCATTGCTACCGTGCCCATTGACCTGTCACGGCCACAATGGATCACCTAATTTGATTCTTTTATTATTCTGGTTACTTCCTTAACCCCTTCACGCCCAGATCTTTCCTTTGCTATAAAAAATGGTCTGTTGTTAGCCATAAAATCACGAAAAGTAACTGAATATACCAAATTAGTTAGTCGACAAGGATACTAAACAGGTCATATCTATAAAATATTGCTTATAGTCACTAAAAATCGTCTAATGGTACCCAAATTACAATGGAAATTACGTTGTGGGTCTCAAGGGGTTAAAGGGAAGCCTCGCCTTATGTGTTGCTGTTACCTGCCTGCCTAATGACCTGCCCGCCATTGCTACCGTGCCCATTGACCTGTCACGGAGAGAATGGATCGCCCTCTTACATGCTTTTATTATTCATATTATTCTTTTATTATTGAGATCTTTTATTCTTTTACTATTGAGATTTTTTATTATTTTATTATTGAGATCTTTTATTATTTTACTATTGAGATTTTTTATTATTTTACTATTGAGATCTTTTATTATTGAGATCTTTTATTCTTTTACTATTGAGATCTTTTATTATTTTATTGAGATTTCTACTTCAATGGTTATTTTTTGTGATTTCTTCTTAATTAATGGTTGTTCTTTTACTATTTTATCCTGCCATTAATGTTCCTATTGACGTTTCAGGAATCCGGAAAGAGGTGGATTACGTTTTTCTTATAACAAATTAACATCCGATTATTCATAACCCCTTGAGGCCCAGAACGTAATTTCCATTGTAATTTGGGTACCATTAGACGATTTTAATGAATGTACGCAATATTCTATAGATATGACCTGTTTAATACCCTTGTCCACTAGCTTATTTGGTATATTAAGTTACTTTTCATGATGGCTAACACACGATAATATATAGCAAAGGAAAGATCTGGGCGAAAGGGGTTAACCCCTTCACGCCCAGATCTTTCCTTTGCAATAAAAAATCGTATGTTGTAGAGTCATAAAATTACGAAAAGTAACTGAATATACCAAATTAGTTAGTAGACAAGGATATTAAACAGGTCATAGCTATAAAATATTGCTTATAGTCACTAAAAATCGTCTAATGGTTCCCAAATTACAATAGAAATTACGCTCTGGACCTCAAGGGGTTAAAGAGTTTGCTTGAATAAAAGAGTGTCTAGAATACGAACACTTACGTAGACACACATTGATAACTATACAATGGTAACTACTGTAGCTGGACAATAAGGATAACAAGCCAGCATGCGGTTACGTTATGGGTTCTATGTCGCGCCGGGGACCGAGCCAAGGAAAGATCCACCGTATATAACACTATAGTCGCCAGTCACTTGCCACTGCACCAATGTCGCCAGGCACAATATATTACGAATTTTAGCATCACTACTGATTTGTATGTGCCACTGAAGATGATGCACAGTAGTTTATATTATGTACATCACACTACATGTCTTCAGTGGCACATAAAAGTCTGTATGGGATGCTAAAATTCATAATATATTGTGCCTGGCGATATTAGTGCAGTGGCAAGTGACTGGCGACTATAGTGTTATCTACGGTAGGCGTGAACGTGAAGGTGTTAAAGGGACTGAACGGATCTACAACAACAATAACAACAACAACAACAGCGCATGTATCGGTAATGTCATGCAATCGTGTCGTTCAGTGAAGGTGTTGCACTGTAGAACTTGTGTAAGTGTGTGTGTGTGTGTGTGTGTGTGTGTGTGTGTGTGTGTGTGTGTGTGTTGTGTGTGTGTGTGTGTGGTGTGTGTGTGTGTGTGTGTGTGTGTGTGTGTTGTGTTTGTGTTGTGTGGTTGTGGGGGGGATGTGTTGTGTGTGGTGTGTGTGTGTGTGTGTGTGTGTGTGTGTGTGGGTGTTGTGTGTGTGTGTGTGTGGTGTGTGTGTGTGTGTGTGTGTGTGTGTGAATGTATGTGTGTGTGTGTGTGTGTGCAATGTAATAGTTTCAACAATCTTGAGTGGGCTGGCCGCGTCATCATCGACCATTAACTCCATCGTTTACGCCCCTCGGCAAGGTGAGGTTGGATCTGACTGACTTCTTTATTCTTCTTTAGCATTGTTATTCTCCTATCGTTATTTTCATCGTTATCCAAATTTTGATCGTAATCGTTATTATTCCTATCTTAGTATGATGAGGTTGGATCTTACATTCGTATTTCTTTATTCTTCATAAGTTCGTTATTGTCTTCCTCTCGCGGCGTTTTTAGCTTCCCATCACCTCCCTCTACACTCTTAGAAAAAAAGGGTAGAAAAAGGGTAGAAAAAGGGTATTTGTAGTGATGAAATACTGCTACCCTTTTTCTACCCTTACAAATATACCCTTTCGGATCGACGCAAATATACCCTTTTGCAACCTCGTCTAAAAAGGGTAGATAAAGGGTATAATCGGCAGCATCTACCCTCCAGCCTGGACATAGGGTTTAAAAAGGGTAGTGATGGTGCGATGTAACAATTCGACCCTTAATATACCCCTTATTTCTGAGTGTGTAGAATGGGCTGAAATCGACACTTTGCTATTCCATGTTATTTTTTCAATCATTTGTTATGTTTGTTATTAGTTATTCATTCGGCAAGGTGAGGTTGGCTTTTTTTTACTATAGCGTTCTTTTGCTCTTTTCTTCTTCGTTATTTTCGTCCTATCGTGGTGTCCTTATTTTTCCATCACCGCTCTTCAGGATCGACTAAAATGCAAAACGCGTTGGTATTCGACGTAATTCGTTTGTATCATTACTAGTAAAATGAACTGTAATGAAGTGGGTTATTACAGGAGGAAGTAGTAGGAGGAGGATAAGATAAGATACTTTGATCCTATCTAGACACTTTGCAAGTACCAACTACAAGGTTATTGACTATACAAAGCGCCACCACACCAGGACGAACTTGGTGGGCTCGAACCGCTGACCGAATGCAGGGACGCTACACGCATGACAACAGCTCTACCAATCGAGCCAGCCTAACGGGTAGTCGGAGGAGGAGGAACAGGAGAGCCTACAGGAAGTGGAGGACAGCTGCTGCTACTGCTGCTGCAATTATACGCATACATACATACATACATACATACGGGTTTGGGAGTGAATAATAATGATGTCTTAAAGAGTCTGTCAGCTCGGCAGGACGATTTGAGAAGAGGATCACTTTTTATTTGTATTTAACCCCTTCACGCCCAGATCTTTCCTTTGCTATATAAAATTGTCTGTTGTTAGCTATAAAATTACGAAAACTAACTAAATAAACCAAATTAGATAGTGGACAAGGATACTAAACAGGTCATAGCTATAAAATATTGCTTATATTCACTAAAAATCGTCTAATGGTACCCAAACTACAATGGAAATTACGTTCTGGGCCTCAAGGGGTTTATTACACATGGCTTAAAAGGTGGATAAGATAAGGCAGTAAGTAGAGGGAACAGAAAGTAAAAGTATAAGTAAATAAGTAAAGTAGTAATAAGTAGTAAGTAGTAAAATAAGCAGATAGTAAATAGTAAGTCAAGGGAACAGAGGGAATTCTGACAACTCTCCTGGCTGCACTAACTCTCCTTGTCTTTTATTAGTTGTAAAAAATGCTAGGAAAGTCCATCTAGTCAGTGTGTGTGTGTGTGTGTGTGTGTGTGTGTGTGTGTGTGTGTGTGTGGTGCGTGCGTGTGCGTGTGCGTGTGCGTGTGCATGTGCGTGTGTGTGTGTGTGTGTGTGTGTGTGTGTGAGAGAGGCCAGATGACCCTAACTTGAAACAGAAGGAAGATATTTATTGTACTATCCTTTCTATTTTATTTTTGTCTCCATTTGTTTGGTATTTCCTTCCCTCTTTCTTCCCATTCTTCTGTCCTTCCCTGCGTTCCCTGCTTTCTTCCTCCCTTCCTCCTCCCTTCCTCCTCCTCCTTTCTTCCTTATTTTCTTCTTTCCATTCTTCTGTCCTTCCCTCCTCCCTTCCTTTCTCCTCTCCTCTACTTCCATACTGTCTTCCTTTTCTTAACAAGTCCTCATTCTCAGGACGTTACCCGGAAGTGAAGCTCAAGGGAGGGAGGGAAGGGAGGGGAAGGGGAAGGGAATGAGAAGGAGGGAAGGGGAAGGGGGGAGGGAAGAGGGAAGGGAGGGGAAGGGAATGAGAGGGAAGGGAGGGGAAGGGATTAAGAGGAAGGGGAGATGAAGGGAATGAGAGGACGGGAAGGGGAAGAGAAGGGAAGGGAAGTGAATGAGAAGAAGGGGAGGGGAAGGGAGGGGAAGGGAATGAGAGGAAGGGGAGGGGAAGGGAATAAGAGGAAGGGAAGGTAGGAGGTGGGAAGGGAAGGGGAAGGGAAGGGAGGGAGGGAAGGGAAGTGAGGAGAAGGAGGCGAAGGGCAGGTGGAGGAAGGGGAGGAACAGTCCATCAGAAAGCTGCCGATCCTTTTCTCAGGGTGTTGGATTGCTCACCCTAGCTGATCCAACACCTTAACCCCTTCACGCCCAGATCTTTCCTTGGCTATAAAAAAGTGTAGGCTTATAGAGCCATAAACTTACGAAAAGTAACTGAATATACCAAATTAGTTAGTGGACAAGGATACTAAACAGGTCATATCTATAAATTATTGCTTATAGTCATTACAAATCATCTAATGGTAGCCAAATTACAATGGCAATTATGTTCTGGGCCTCAAGGTGTTATTGCATGAGGCGGCCCGCAGTGTTTACCTCCTTTGTTACAGGTGAGCTACACGCCCCCCCCCCTCTCCCTCCTCCTTACACGCCCCCCCCATCTCCCTCATCCCATACACGCGCCTCCCCACCTACTCCCCTACACGCCCCCCTTCCCCCTCCCTCGCACCACTATGTCCACCTCTCCCTAGACCAATGTAGGGAAGGAAAATAACGAAGAAACAGTAGGAGAAGTAAAGCAAGATAACCTAACCTAACTTTTCTCGTACTCCTTTCCCTCTCTTTCCCCCTCCCCCCCTTTCTTTTCCCCCTCCCTCGCACCATCATGACCCCCACCTCTCCCTAGACTGAATGTAGGGAAGGAAAGTAACAAGAAAACAAAGTAAATGACGTAAACAAATGAGTAAGTCCTTTGTAATGTAAAAGAAAAGTTAAGTCCCTACCCTAGATAACACTATAGTCGCCAGTCACTCGCCACTGCACTAATGTCGCCAGGCACAATATATTACGAATTTTAGCATCACTACAGACTTTTATGTGGCACTGAAGAGGCATGCACAGTAGTTTATATTATGTACATCACACTACATGTCTTCAGTGGCACATAAAAGTCTGTAGTGATGCTAAATTCGTAATATATTGTGCCTGGCGACATTAGTGCAGTGGTAAGTGACTGGCGACTATAGTGTTATCTACGGTAGACCGAATGTAGGGAAGGAAAGTCACTATACAATTAAGTCTGTCAAGTAAAGCAAGAGACTAACTAACCTCAACCTACCTTATTTTCATCCATATCTCTATTTTATACTTCTCGATCACAATATAATCACCATTTTGTATCATTATATACGAGCGCTGTGGCTACACTATGTTCTTTTGTTTGTTTTTGCTCTAATACTTAACCCCTTCACGCCCAGATCTTTCCTTGGCTATAAAAAATGGTCTGTTAATAGAGCCATAAAATTACGAAAAGTAGCTGAATATACCAAATAAGTTAGTGGACAAGGATACTAAACAGGTCATATCTATAAAATATTACTTATAGTCACTAAAAATCGTCTAATGGTACCCAAATTACAATGGAAATGACGTTCTGGGTCTCAAGGGGTTAAGTTAACTCCTTTTCTTGTTCTTGTTGCTTTGTTTTGTCTGCATGCCCCGGGCGAGAGTAAAATTATTATTATTATTATATTATTATTATTTATATCACCATGTCCCTGATCCGAATGTAGGGACAGAAAGTAATAAGAAAACGAAGAAGGTACTATGTGAAGCAAGGCAAGAGCATAACCTAACCTTGCCTAGCTTTTTTCTGAGATACCTTTTTTTTCTTCTTTTTACTGATTACCGCTTCTCTCTCTCTCTCTCTCTCTCTCTCTAATGTTGTGCTTTAGATATTACTTCCACACTCTCTCTCTTTCTCTCTCATTTCTTTCTCTATGACTGCAATGCTGTGCTAGGCAGCTAGAGATTAACTTTCCTAACCCCTTGAGGACCAGAACGTAATTTCCATTGTAATTTGGGTACCATGAGACGGTTTTAGTGCATGTAAGCAATATTTTATAGCTATGACCTGTTTAGTACCCTTGTCCACTAGTAAATTTGGTATATTCAGTTACTTTTCATAATTTTATGGCTAACAGCAGACGATTTTATATAGCAAAGGAAAGATCTGGGCGTGAAGGGGTTAAACCGTGTCATGATGGAGGTGTAATGAAGGATGAAAACAAGTATGTGAAGTAAGGCAAGATAACCTAACCTACCCTAACCTATTTTTCTTCTCCGACGTTTTTTTTTTTTTTTTTTTTTTTTTTTTTTTTTTTTTTTTTTTTTTACACCGCTTAACTCTCTCTCTCTCTCTCTCTCTCATTTATTTCTGTCTGACTCTAATGTTGTGCTAGAAATTTACCTTCCACCACATTCGCTCTACTCTTCTTATATTTGTTGTCTCAGACGCCTTCA
>JACEEZ010020427.1:168184-178184 GCA_016584305.1 Chionoecetes opilio | reverse complement strand
GCCACAACCCCAGCTGGCGGAGCAGTGAGCCATTACCCTCGACCTTACATGTAAATAGCCGCTCCTCCGTCCTTACAGGGTCGCCGAACGTGAGGGGAAGGTGGAATGAGCCAGGAAAGTGGGTGTGGATGGGTGGTGAGGGAAGGTGGAATGAGGCAGGAAAGTGGGTGTGGATGGGTGGTGGTTGGTGAGGGTGGAATGAGGCAGGAAAGTGGGTGTGGATGGGTGGTGAGGGAAGGTGGAATGAGGCAGGAAAGTGGGTGTGGATAGGTGGTGGTTGGTGAGGGTGGAATGAGGCAGGAAAGTGGGTGTGGAATGAGGCAGGAAAGTAGGTGGATGGGTGGTAGGAGGCAGGAAAGTGGGTGTGGAATGAGGCAGGAAAGTGGGTGTGGAATGAGGCAGGAAAGTGGGTGTGGAATGAGGCAGGAAAGTGGGTGTGGAATGAGGCAGGAAAGTGGGTGTGGAATGAGGCAGGAAAGTAGGTGTGGATGGACTGGGAGGGTGGAATGAGGCAGGAAAGTGGGTGTGGATGGGTGGGTGGAATGAAATAGATGGAAGTGTGGATGTGTGGTGAGGGAAGGTGGAATGAGATGGAAGAGTGTGGATGTGTGGTGAGGGAAGGTGGAATGAGAGGGATGGAAGTGAGGATGGGTGGTGAGGGAAGGTGGAATGAGATGGAAGAGGCCTTACTGCCTTAACTGTATCTACCTTTTACGCCATCTGTGTGATTAATAAGTTTAAATAAAAAATATATAAAAAAAAGGGCGTGGAATAGATAGGGTATTGTGTGAGTTGTAGGTTGAGTTAAATTTGTATATTATAGTATGGAGAACTTAAAGTGAATGGGTTGTGGGTTAGAGGGGTATTTAGTGAAGTGTGGGTGGTCGTGGGGTGACGGAGAGGTTGTCAGGGGGAAGGGTGGAACTGGAGGTGAAGGGAGGCTGAGAAAGAACACTAAGGAAATGTATGTTGTGAGTCCTATGGTTGTAACGTTGCATATCATAGTAGGTATCATTGTATATCATAGGGAAATAATATAGAAGAGGGTATAAGGTAAAATAATATGACAGTACCTATTTCACTGAGGAACCACACACACACACACACACACACACATACACGGGGAAATTCTTAGACTATTAATGCTTGAGGTGGCTCGCGAATTTAACAGGCTTCTCCTCCTTCCTTTAGCTTTGACCGGCGCGACCCCACTCCCTCCTCCTCTCTCCCACTCTTCTACTCCTCTCCTTCCCTCCCTCCCACCCCTCTCTCTCCTCCCTCTCTCTCCCACTCCCCTCCTCCCTTCGTCCGATATCAGTTACTGGTTAGGGAGGAAGCGAGGCAACCTTGCAACGTCAGTATATCCAATAAGTCCTTTAAAAAACATACAACATTGCACTTAAATCGACAAGCGAACGGAACAAAACATGATAACAGACCGTATATGTAGTTCGTTTTACTGCGAGTGAGAAAAAAATATGCACAAGGTTAACTGAATTTGCAAGGACAAGGAGATGTGAGGAGAAGCGACGGAGGTTCACACATAAGTATTCCACGGTACTTTGCTCTCAAGTGGCGCCTTAAAATATATAGCTAGAAGATCCCATCCTTCTAACAACTTCCTCCCTCGATCTCCCTTCCTCCTTCACCATTTTTAAGCCTCCAGAGCATACTATAGTGTTATCAATACCACCTAAGCTATGATTCATCTCTGTTTACATTCCAATAGCATTAATAAGAAAGGGAAGTCACTCAGGGTATAGATATGTGGATTCGCGAACATTTAATGCTGCCAAACGTGATGATCTTGGCCGGGTGAGAGAGGTTAACCTGTTGAGCGGTGATGGTGGTGGAGGCATTGCTTTATATCACCCTTCCTACCCTCCCTCCACCTTCCCCATGCCTCCCCACCACACAACATGTAGATGGAAGCACCCTCCACCTAATACAACCCCTACAACCACGGGATCTATAGAGGGAAAGACGGGAAAAGGGAAACACACAAACTTACCTTGGTTTAGGAGGCTCTCTGTCCCGCCGTCCCGCACGAGACCTGAGGAATCCCAACACCTTCTTCGGCTTGTCGCTCACCATCGTCACTTAACTCAGCCTCCTACGCGGGTGTGAAGGCGTCAGGCACCTCTATCTATCACTACACGACACCATCACACCCCGTCGCACAGTCGTTCATTAATAAATAGCTTACTAACACACAGGTATGGAGGGACGCGCGGCTCACAAGGTAAACTGTATTATGGTTGGAGTGCGCGATGCCAGGACGCCGCGGGAAAGAACCGTACCTTCCTGAGTCACTATTTATCCCATTATCGATAACCTGTAGCCTCATTATCCACATGCATCAATTCAATGTGATAAACTGAGTATTATAGTTCAAAATGTATTCAATCGGTAACCTTAACTAATGTTCGTAGAAGTTAGTCGTACGTCAGACAGCTATCATCGTATTGGTGTAATATTCTCGATTTTTTTTCTTTACCGCCTGCCTACCCTCCTAGCCATTGTTTGTTATCCGTCTTTGTTACCCTGTACTGATGCATGTGTTAGAGGTTATATATAATACTTCAAAGCAACAAGTCAAGGCAGTATAGTGAAGTATTGAACGATATACTGAGCACAGACAACCGCCAACGTGTAGATGACAGTATGACTCATTACGCTTCCGATAAACGATTACCCTCATCCATAATTAAACTACATGATGACAGGTAATGTTCTGTTCCTGAAGCATACGTGCAGCAGTTATACAGCTTTGTTTTCTCCCCACACACCCTGCCATGCCTGCCGCTGTGAAACCCAACCTGCCGTCCAGCCACTCGACACACATTGATCGATGGAAAGTCGTATTGTCTGGTTCTCAAATGTCAATGAGGTTGAAGCAGCTTATGGAATATTATCAAGGCTTTAAACATCATACTCTTAGTTAGTAGCTCTGTGCACCAAAATGTTGGGTAACATGCACATTTTACTGATTTTAGACAACTAGAAATGCTAATTATCATAATGAGCTCCAAAATATTGATATCGATACATTAAACTCATGTTAGTCAGTTAAAGAATCTAACTCCATCGCTTCATTATAATATTATAACCAGATTCTTCTTTACATGCGTATGGCGATGAAATGTTTAGGTTACCCTTTACTTTGGAACATTTTCTTCAACGCGTCTTAAGTAGAAAACGAGACATTGTCATGGACGACACAATAGATGAGGAAAACGGTCAATACATGTTGAGTCAAGTGTATGATTGATTGAAGTTATTTGCCCACTCTTCAAGTCTTCATGGAACATCGACATCCATTAATGACGCTGTTGTTATACTATCCTTGCTCTCGACTATTGTCTTCCGGAGATCAAAACTGAAAGGTTCATGGAACAATAAAAGCACAATACGTTACCTACTGTTCCTGCAAATTGCAGTGTTGTAGTTTTCAGGAAAAATTACTGTTCCTACTAAAAAATTACTGAAATCTACTGTTCGTCCCCTTTATAGGGGAGGCGGAAGCAGAGTGGTTAGCGTCTCCGAGTGGCGTTCTCGCTGACCCGAGTTCGATCCTCGATGAAAACCAAAATCCACTTAAAATCTTTCTGCACCGTCGAGTGGCCTAACCCACATGCTACCCATTAACTCTACCTTCGAGTGCATCGGAGGACACAGGTAGGCGGCATGAGCCTCTAATCACAGGCGTCACTATAACAATCCTGCCTGCGCCACCACGGGCGAGGGCCAACCATCACAGCCCTCAAGGGAACCTCCAGGGCCTGCCATCCCACCCCTGGAGCTCACTGCCTACACGCGCTATAGGCACAAATGGAAAAAAAGAAAGAAAAAAAAAAGAAGTTACAATAGAAAGTCACAGAAACTATGCATAAACTCTCTTCATAAAGATGACTTGTATCATTAGTGACCGCTTTGGTGTTCTTATGTGGTATAATACTAAAAATGGTATATACTAGAAACGATGATAAATGATGTAGAAATGGGAGTATTTTTGAGGAGACCTAGGATTGTTACGGTTATAATGTTACTTGAGCGTTGACAAGCACTGATCCTTGAGTTTGGAAAAAAAAATCAAAAGATAAATATATTATAGGCCTCTTCCATTTGTGCCCAAGCTGCATGAACCAGTTCTTTCAGTTCAGGGTTGGGTTCTGGGTTCAGGGTTGGGTTCGCGTGTCACAAATGGAACGCAAAAACCCCGTTTTTTGTTTACAAACATACTCAGCTGGCGAGGCAATTTAAGAGAGAGAGAGAGAGAGAGAGAGAGAGAGAGAGAGAGAGAGAGAGAGAGAGAGAGAGAGAGAGAGAGAGAGAGAGAGAGAGAGAGAGAGAGAGAGAGAGAGAGAGAGAGAGAGAGAGAGAGAGAGAGAGAGAGAGAGAGAGAGAGAGAGAGAGAGAGAGAGAGATAACGAGAGAGAGAGATAACGAGAGAGAGATAACGAGAGAGAGAGAGATAACGAGAGATAACGAGAGAGAGAGAGATAACGAGGGAGATAACGAGAGAGAGATAACGAGATAGAGATAACGAGAGATATATCGAGAGATAACGAGAGATAACGAGAGAGAGATAACGAGAGATAACGAGAGATAACGAGAGAGATAACGAGAGAGAGATAACAAGAGAGAGATAGCGAGAGATAACGAGATAACGATAGATAACGAGAGAGAGATAACGAGATATATATCTCAGCTAGCTGTTATGTGAAGGGATCATATCAAGTTTAAGATCGCGGGAACGCATGGCTCCACCAGCCATGTATGCCTCTATTATGCCGTCTGACATCCTCTCCGACTCGTGCATGCGGAAAACCCTTCACGATAAGAGAAATAGGGCCCAAGGCGACCATTGTTTGTTATGAACTGAAAACTCTACCCAAGCTACCCACCTCTCAATGTGAGTAGAGAAAGTTCACGGGTTTTGCTGAGTCACTACGCGCTTTGCCTCGGACCCAGGTTTTCGTGCGCAAATGGAACGCCTGAACTCTTGGGTTCCGTGAACTGGTTCTTGAAATGTCGCAAATGGAAGAGGCCTATATACTATATAGGTGTCTTGCACGTGACGTCACAGCCCTTGTTGTGGCTGCGACAGGCGCGGGAAATGCGAGCTGGAGGACCAACAAACTCCACTAGCCGCCCGTGTTTGCCAGCTTATGGTAATTTTCACCTACCAAATATATGTTTATCAGTATAAAAGATATACTGTTGTCTTCGGAAATGTTTGTTTTATAATATTATCAAATAAAAAACCGTAAAACCCACTCCAGCTCCCATTTAATATTTTGCTCGCAAACATTTTACATGGAGAATATGAATAGAAGCGGAATTTCATTAGCTTCCCATTGATATATTTCGTTATCTGATAAATGAATTAGAACCATGCATAAATTAGCGTTAACTAAACAAATGACATCATGAAATCGGGTAATGTTTCCCGATTGATGAGGTTATTTATTTAGTTAACGCTAACTTATACATGGTTCTAATTCATTTATCAGATAACGAAATATATCAATGGGAAGCTAATGAAGCTCCGCTTCTATTGATATTGTCCATGTAAAAAGTTTTCGAGCAAAATATTAAATGGGAGCTGGAGTTGGTGAATATTAAGTTCATGCATATTTCTTGAGAGTCTCATAATGGCCTTTCTTTAGTGTGTTTTACGGTTTTTTATTTGATAATATTATAGAACAAACATTTCCGAAGACAACAGTATATCTTTTATACTGATAAAACATATCTTTGGTAGGGGAAAATTACCATAAGCTGGCAAACATGGGCGGCAAGTGGAGTTTGTTGGTCCTCCAGCTCGCTCCGACGGGCGGCATTTGGCTTGAAGACGGCGGCATTTGGCTTGAAGACGCTAGGTCGTGACGTCAGTGCAAGACACCTATATCGAAACATAATTTGATCTATCTACCGTACATGATCTTCTGTCTCATATTTTTCTTATACAGTTTACCTTATATATGCGTTCACCTTAAATGCATTGACACTTCAAATAAAAACGATGATCGAAGGCTAGTTTAATTCTGACCTACAAAATTTAGAACCTTTATAGAACCTTTATATTATCTTTTTCTTTATAAAACCTTTAGCGTCACTACAACAACAAAAACATTGTCTGAGCCGCCACCTTCACCCAGACGGGAACACACAAAAGATAAGAATATATCCATAAAATATTCATAAATTCCATGGCAAGGCGTTGTCAGCTTCTGAGACTGCCCCCCCCCCACTCTCTCTCTCTCTCTCTCTCTCTCTCTCTCTCTCTCTCTCTCTCTCTCTCTCTCTCTCTCTCTCTCTCTCTCTCTCTCTCTCTCTCTCTCATCTACTATCTCTCATTCTCTCCCTCTCATTTTTTCCCTCTCTTCCTCTCTCTTTTTTTTTTCTCTCTCTCTCTTCAACACACACACACACACACACCACACACACACACACACACACACACACACACACACACAACACTACACATACACACACACACACACACACACACACACACACACACACACACACACACCACACACACACACACACCACACACACACACCACATCCTAAAATGGGCAACACTTCCGCCAAAACACATTGTCGTTTCATAATTCAATGTAGGATTTCGACAGACGTAATTTTCGACTTCATTTGTTGAGAGAGAGAGAGAAGAGAGAAGAGATGAGAGAGAGAGAGAGAGAGAGAGAGAGAGAGAGAGAGAGAGAGAGAGGAGAGAGAGAGAGAGAGAGAGAGAGAGAGAGAGAGAGAGAGAGAGAGGAGAGAGAGAGAGGAGAGAGAGAGAGAGAGAGAGAGAGAGAGAGAGAGAGAGAGAGGAGAGAAGAGAGAGAGAGAGAGAGAGAGAGAGAGAGAGAGAGAGAGAGAGAGAGAGAGAGAGAGAGAGAGAGAGAGAGAGGAGAGAGAGAGAGAGAAGAGAGAGAGAGAGAGAGAGAGAGAAGAGAGAAAGGAGAGAGAGAGAGAGAGAGAGAGAGAGAGAAGAGAGAGAGAGAGAAAAAAAAAACGTGTGACCAAGAAATCGTGAAAGAAAAAAAGTGATAAAGACAAGAGAAAACGTGCATGAGAGAGAGGAGAGAGAGAGAGAGAGAGAGAGAGAGAGAGAGAGAGAGAGAGAGAGAGAGAGAGAGAGAGAAGAGACGAGAGAAGAGAGAGGAGAGAGAGAGAGAGAGAGAGAGAGAGAGAGAGAGCAGGAACACAAAGAAGAAAAAGAAAGAAGAGAGAGAGGAATGAACGAAGAAAAGAGAAAAAAAAGAGAGACAAGAAAAAGACAGAAAGAAAACAAAGAAAGAAAAAAGAAAGAAAGAAGAGAGAGAGGAGGAATGAGCCCAGAAAAGAGAGAGAGAGAGGAGACATGAAAAAAGACAGACTGAAAAACAAAGAAGTAAAAAAGTAAAAAAGAGAGAGAAAATTTAGTGAAAAAGAGAAGAGAAGAAAGAGAAAGAAGAAGAAAGAGAGAGAAAGAAAGAGAGAAACACAACAATAATAAGGCAAACAAAAGAATAGAAACTCCCTCTAATAAAGTGAAACATAAGGACATATTATACTATCAATATATATATATACTATTATAATACTATACTATATCATATACACTATTTTTTATACCCCTCACGCATCCCCCACCACAGCCTCCCCGCCCCCCCAATAACCCCCAACCCCCCAGCCCCCCCTGTGATAACTTTCCCCATTCTTACCCACTCATCTCCCCCTCGCCCCCCTCCGTGCCCCCCTGCCCCCGTGACCTGCGACCTACACACACACACACACACACACACACGGGGCTGGGAACTACACCAGGGGGTGAGAGAGAGAGAGAGAGAGAAAGAGAGAGAGAGAGAGAAGAGACAGAGAGAGAGAGGAGAGACGAGAAGAGAGAGAGAGGAGAGAGAAGAGAGAGAGAGAGAGAGAGGAAGGAGAGAGAGAGAGAGAGAGAGAGAGAGAGAGAGAGAGAGAGAGAGAGAGAGAGAGAGAGAGAGAAGGAGAGAGAGAGAGAAAGTTAAATAGGGTCCCAGAAAAATAAATAGATAAAATAGGCAGGAAGAGAAGAAGAACATTTTAAAAGAAGAAAATATGAAAAGGAAAAAAGAAGAAGAAAAGAAGAAGCAAAAACAAGAAGAAAACTAGGGGGGGGGGGGGGCACTCAGTAGAGCACATACCTCCCCCCGAATATAAAAAAGTAAAAAAATAAAATAATAATAAAAATAAAAATAATAAAATATATATATATAATATAATATATATATATATATATATATATATATATATATATATATATATATATATATATATTATATATATATATATATATATATATATATATATATATATATATATATATATATATATATATATATATGCACTCAGTATGAGCGCATACCTCCGGCCGAATACTTCATCAATTGGTTGCCATGGCAACAGTTGTCAATAGATTTCATCCAAAATTAAATCAAGTCTTCCTTATACCAAATAGACTTGGTATACCGAGTTTGGTCCAAATCTATTCGTAACTTTTTGAGAAATCCTGTACACTAACAAACAGACAGACAGATCGGGGTGAAAACATAACCCCTCCAACTTCGTTGGCGGAGGTAATAAAGAAAAAGATGACTCAAGAGGAGCTATTTATATGTTGAGACTAAAACACTGTAGTAATTAATGGCCAAGACAATACAAGTAATAAGTGAGTCTCATTTTGCACAGGTAGATAATTACTGCGCTGACAAAGTAGCACACACGCGGGGACAGGGGGGGGGGGGGGGTGAAGGGGTGGGGGGGGGGTGCAGGGGTGTTGCTGTAATTGTGTTGTTGTAGTTAGGAGTGCTAGAAGCTATAGTGGTAGTAGTAGTGGTTGTTGTTGTTTGTTGTGGTAGTAGTAGTAGTAGTAGTTGTTTGTTGTGGTAGTAGTAGTAGTAGTAGTAGTAGTAGTTTTGTTGTTGTAGTAGTAGTAGTAGTAGTAGTAGTAGTAGTAGTAGTAGTAGTAGTAGTAGTAGTAGTAGTAGTAGTAGTAGTTGTTTGTTGTGGTGGTAGTAGTAGTAGTAGTAGTAGTAGTAGTTGTTTGTTGTGGTGGTAGTAGTAGTAGTAGTAGTAGTAGTAGTAGTAGTAGTAGTAGTAGTAGTAGTAGTAGTAGTAGTAGTAGTAGTAGTTGTAGTTTGTTGTGGTAGTAGTAGTAGTAGTAGTAATAGTAGTAGTAATAGTAATAGTAATAGTAGTAGTAGTAGTAATAATAATAATAATAATAATAATAATAATAATAATAATAATAATAATACGAGTAATAAAAGCTTAACATCTCATGAATAGAAGAAAAAAACTGAATAATATGAGCGATATAATTAAGCAAATTTCCCACCGGAAGCCATTACTAAGGCCAATCTTAGGAGAAAGGAAAGTAATTACATTTGATGATCTAATGACCTATTTGTATAATGACTTCATCTGACGCTAATTATCATACTTTCACTGACGCACTGTATTGGAAGCTTTTTATATATGCTTGAATGTCATGATATAATAACAGTGCAATGTTTGCCTGTGTAAAGACGTGATGATACTTGCGTGAATATTTAAATCAGTTGATCTCTTTTTCTCTAATAACATTGGCATATTTAGATTACTTTATGATTTGTTTTACATCACAAAGGACTGGCCAAGGGCAAAAAAAAAGAAGTAACAAGAATCCCGCTTAATTGCTTGCTAGTCCCTATATAAAAAAAATTGTAATGAAAAAAATGAATTTGATAAAAGAAAACAATTAATTTAAAAAAATGAAAACGCATGAATCAAAATATGTAAATGACCCATGGAACATCTAAATCCAATGTTAAATGAATTGTTTCTAGCTATATCTCCTTCATTACTATGTATATTTCTATAAAAAAAACCAACCATGAAATTGATGCACGATTTTCACTTTCAGGTGACAAAACTATGCATGTACTTGCAACGTATGCGCAAGGAAAGAAGATAAAACCTAA
>JACEEZ010020427.1:150684-163184 GCA_016584305.1 Chionoecetes opilio | reverse complement strand
CATTTGTATTTACTTGTATTTGTATTTACTTGTATTTACTTGCATTTGTATTTACTTGTATTTGTATTTACTTGTATTTGTATTTACTTGTATTTACTTGCATTTGTATTTACTTGCATTTGTATTTACTTGTATTCATTTGCATTAGTATTTACTTGCATTTGTATTTACTTGTATTTATTTGCATTTGTATTTACTTGCATTTGTATTTACTTGTATTTACTTGCATTTGTATTTACTTGCATTTGTATTTACTTGCATTTGTATTTACTTGTATTTACTTGCATTTGTATTTACTTGTATTTACTTGCACTTGTATTTACTTGCACTTGTATTTACTTGTATTTACTTGCACTTGTATTTACTTGTACTTGTTTTTACTTGTATTTACTTGTATTTACTTGTATTTATATTTACTTGTATTTATTTGCATTTGTATTTATTTGCATTAGTATTTACTTGCATTAGTATTTACTTGCATTTGTATTTACTTGTATTTACTTGTATTTACTTGTATTTACTTGCATTTGTATTTACTTGTATTTACTTGTATTTGTATTTACTTGTATTTACTTGCATTTGTATTTACTTGTATTTATTTATATTTGTATTTACTTGTATTTACTTTTACTTGTATTTACTTGTATTTGTATTTACTTGCATTTGTATTTACTTGTATTTACTTGTATTTGTATCTACTTGTATTTGTATTTACTTGTATTTACTTATATTTGTATTTACTTTTATTTACTTGCATTTGTATTTACTTGTATTTGTATTTACTTGTATTTATTTATATTTGTATTTACTTGTATTTGTATTTACTTGTATTTACTTGTATTTGTATTTACTTGTATTTACTTGTATTTACTTATATTTGTATTTACTTTTATTTACTTGCATTTGTATTTACTTTTATTTACTTATATTTGTATTTACTTGTATTTACTTGTATTTACTTGCATTTGTATTTACTTGTATTTACTTATATTTGTATTTACTTGCATTTGCATTTACTTGTATTTACTTATATTTGTATTTACTTTTATTTACTTGCATTTGTATTTACTTTTATTTACTTGCATTTGTATTTACTTGTATTTACTTGTATTTGTATTTACTTGTATTTACTTGCATTTGTATTTACTAGTATTAGTATTTACTTGTATTTGTATTTACTTGTATTTACTTGCATTTGTATTTACTTGTATTTACTTGTATTTGTATTTACTTGTATTTACTTGCATTTGTATTTACTTGTATTTGTATTTACTTGTATTTACTTGCATTTGTATTTACTTGTATTTACTTATATTTACTTGTATTTGTATTTACTTGTATTTACTTGCATTTGTATTTACTTGTATTTACTTGCATTTGTATTTACTTGTATTTACTTATTATTTACTTTTATTTACTTGTATTTGTATTTACTTGTATTTACTTGCATTTGTATTTACTTGTATTTACTTGCATTTGTATTTACTTGTATTTACTTGTATTTGTATTTACTTGTATTTACTTGCATTTGTATTTACTTGTATTTACTTATATTTGTATTTACTTGCATTTGTATTTACTTGCATTTGTATTTACTTGTATTTGTATTTACTTGTATTTGTATTTACTTGTATTTGTATTTACTTGTATTTACTTGTATTTGTATTTATTTGCATTTGTATTTACTTGTATTTACTTGTATTTGTATTTATTTGCATTTGTATTTACTTGCATTTGTATTTACTTGTATTTATTTGCATTTGTATTTACTTGTATTTACTTGCATTTGTATTTACTTGTATTTACTTGTATTTGTATTTACTTGTATTTACTTGTATTTGTATTCACTTGTATTTACTTGCATTTTTATTTACTTGCATTTGTATTTACTTGTATTTACTTGCATTTGTATTTACTTGTATTTACTTGCACTTGTATTTACTTGCATTTGTATTTACTTGTATTTACTTGTATTTGTATTTACTTGTATTTACTTGCACTTGTATTTACTTGTATTTACTTGCATTTGTATTTACTTGTATTTACTTGCACTTGTATTTACTTGTATTTATTTGCACTTGTATTAGATCTCGATTAAGTTTATTGTTATTGCTGTTATTCAAAAGTCAAAAATATGTCAGTTTTCAGTTTTTCTTTAAGATAGTTAAGGGGAAAAAAGATCAACTAAGAAGATTAAGAAAACGTTGAATTCTCTTTAAGAAAATACTGAAATTAATTGAATGTTAATAGAAAATGTGGGAATGTGGAAATATTTTTATAACTCGAATCAGTGTCTTGAATTGTTATTGTTGTTATCATTGTTATTTTCAGTTGTCATTATTTTATTTATTATTACCATTATTATTATTGTTATTATCATTGATGTTATTATTATTGTTATTTTTATCATTGTATCTTGATTTAGTGTCGAAATTGTTATTGTTATCATTCATTTTTTCAATGTTATCATTATAGTTTTCTTTATTATTACCATTATCATTATTATCATTGTTGTTACTATTATTATCTTTATCATTATTATTGTTATCATTTATCTATAATTTTCAGTTGCATATTCATAAAATTTTCTGTTATCATTATTTTCATTATTATTACCATTATCATTATTGTTATTATCATTGTAGTTATTATTATTATCTCTATTATTATTGTAGTTATCATTATTTGTTATTTCTAGTTACATTTTCATCTCGTGTTTCACCTTTTCCACCTCCAGGTTTTATTTTATTTATTTATTTATTTACTTTTTTATTTTATTATAATCTTACTTTTATTCATATTAGGTACACACTATAGTCTTTTTTTTTATGGAGGCGAAAATTCCATGCCATCTTAAGGTCTCATGCTTAAAATGATGCCTATGTTTACCTAATACGGTTAACTATGATAAAATACAGCTGAAATTAAGAAGAAGCGTAGTATTCCCTTCTCCTGGCATCAAATATCAGTCAGTAAGCAGCAAGGGATCAGGTTTTTTCACCTCTTAAAAAAAACCCCGGAGTATAGTTGATCATTAGCCTGTCAGCCGTGAAAATGAGTAGCCTGCAATCCATTCTCCTGGCTTAATAACACTCTAACCTCAGCGTGAGGATAGGCATTATTGTTGTGAGTCTGTTTTTAATGTTATTTTTAGATTTAAGGTTATACATCAGTTTTTTTCTTGTCCAGCCTCTCTCTCTCTCTCTCTCTCTCTCCTCTCTCTCTCTCTCTCTCTCTGTCTCTCTCACACACTCTTTTACACTCTCTCTCACACATATACTCTCTCTCACACACACACTCTCTCTCTTTCTCTCACACACACACACATACTCTTTCTCTCTCTCTCACTAACTCTCTCTCTCTCTCTTCTCTCTCTCTCTCTCTCTCTCTCTCTTCTCTCTCTCCTCTCTCTCTTCCCCCAGCATCCCTCTCTCTCTCTCTCTTCTTCTCTCTCTCTCTCTCTCTCTCTCTCTCTCTCTCTCCTCCTCTCTCTCTCTCTCTCACACAACTCTCTCTGTCCCCCCTCTCTCTCTTTCTCTCTCTCTGGCCCCCCCTCTCTCTCTTTCTCTCTCTCTACCCTCTTCTCTCTCTCTCCTCTCTCTCTCTCTCTCTCCCTCTCTCTCTCTCTCTCTCTCTCTCTCTCTCTCTCTCTCTCTCTCTCCCTCCCTCCCCTTCCCTCTCTCTCCCAGCATCCCTCTCCCGCTTCTTCTCCATCTTCGGAATGTTGTGACCTCGGAGGGAAGGCTTGGGTCCTGAGGCACTTCCAGCGTGACCCCCGCGTGACCCCTGACCCCTGTGACCCCTCCCCCCCTCAGCGGCGTCGGGCGGGCGGAAGGAGGCCATCGCACCCTACACGCCGCAGGACCGATCAGGGAAGTATATATGTATGTATGTATCATGTATGTAAACAGTTCCGACACGATGCTGGTTATCTATGTGTCTTTGTGTGTTGGCGTGTGTGTATTCATCTAGTTGTTGTATTTTACACGGGCCTGAGCAACGCTCGTGTGGCCCCGTCTCCATATCAACATTTATTTTATCATTCATCCTTAGTGTTTAGTGTTGGCCGAAGCCACCACCCCGGGAGGCGGGTCACAAACCCCCGGCTAACACCCGGTACCCATTCACTGCTGGGTGGACAGGGGCTCGGGTTTTTAAGAAGACCGCCCGTCTGTCTTCGCTCCGCCCGGGATCGAACCCGGGACTTCTCGGTTGTGAGCCGAGCGTGCTAACCCTTACACTACGGAGTCCCCGATGTGTGTGTGTGTGTGTGTGTGTGTGTGTGTGTGTGTGTGTGTGTGTGTGTGTGTGTGTGTGTGTGTGTGTGTGTGTGTGTGTGTGTGTGTGTTGTTTTCTATGTCTGTTCGTGTGTTCTTGTTAATTTCTTTGTTATTTGTTAATTGAAGAACCAATGAAAGTATTTTGTATGTTTGTTCCTGAGTTTTTCTTCATTTCTTCGTTTTTATTGTTTATTGAGGAACTAAGGAAGGCATCATTTTTTTTTGGGTCGTGTGCTTTTGCTAATTTATTTATGTTATTTTTTGTTTACAGTAATATTTTACGATAAAAATAATAAAAAATCTAAATAAAAATAATTTTAATTAAAAAATAATTCGCAGGAAAATATTTTTGTTCGTTATTGATTCTACGTATTTCTGGTTTCATAATACTACCATAGCTTTTCTTAATATTCTCTCTCTCTCTCTCTCTCTCTCTCTCTCTCTCTCTCTCTCTCTCTCTCTCTCTCTCTCTCTCTCTCTCTCTCTCTCTCTCTCTCTCTCTCTCTCTCTCTCTCTCTCTCTCTCTCTCACACTATCTCTCTTACACTATCTCTCTTACACTCTCTACACATATACTCTCACACACACCACACATACTCTTTCTCTCTACACATATACTCTCACACACACCACACATACTCTTTCTCTCTCTCACTCTCTCTCTCCCCCAGCATCTCTCTCTCTTCTCTTCTCTCTCTCTCTCTTCTCTCTCTCTCTCTCTCTCTCTCTCTCTCTCTCTCTCCACATCTCTGCCTCTCTCTCACTCACTCTCTCTCCCCCTCCTCTCTCCCTCTCTCTCTCTCTCTCTCTCTCTCTCTCTCTCTCTTTTGTCCACACTCCTTTATCTGCATTCATATTTCAATTCATATCTATCTGGAGACGAAAAGAGTGGATGCAAAAGGTAAGAGGAACCAAAACAAAGGAGGAAAAAAAGAGGAGCAAGATTATGAATTAAACAGGAAAGGATTGAGGGAGAGAGGAAGATAGAAGAGAGAGAAGAGAGAGGAGAGAGAGAGAAGAGAGAGAGAGAGAGAGAGAGAGAGAGTAGAGAGAGAGAGAGAGAGGAGGAGGAGAGAGAGAGGAGAGAGAGAGAGAGAGAGAGAGAGGAGAGAGAGAGAGAGTAGAGGAAGGAAGAAGAGGTTGAGGAAGGGAGGGAGGGATGGTGGAAGGAAGGGAGGAAGGGAGGGATGGAGAGAGAGAGAGAGAGAGAGAGCGAGAGGGAGGGAAGGAAGAGAGGGAGGGAGGGAAATAGGGAGGCAGATACAATGAAAGGACGATAGACAGATGGGGAGAGAGGGAGAAAAGAGTTGAAGAAAAACTGAATACAAAAAAAGTATGAGAGATTATCGAGGTAGAAGAGAAGTTATGTTTGTTGTAGAGAGAGAAGAGTAGAGAGAGAGAGAGAGAGAGAGAGGAGAGAGAAGAGAGAGGGAGAGAGGAAGAGAGAGAGAGAGAGAGAGAGGAGAGAGAGAGAGAGGAGAGAGAGAGAGAGAGAGAGAATGAATAGAGATTAAGATAAACAAGAGAAAAAGAAAAAAAAAGTAAGGATTGTTAATTAGGAGAAGAGAAGAAAAAAACAAGAGATGGAATAAAGTCATGGTAAGAAGGAATAGGAGGGACGTGTTATTTACTTCATCTCTCCATCTGAAGGCCGATTATGCTCTCATTATGGAGGTGAGAGAGAGAGAGAGAGAGAGAGAGAGAGAGAGAGAGAGAGAGAGAGAGAGAGAGAGAGAGAGAGAGAGAGAGAGAGAGAGAGAGGAGAGGAAGAGTAGAGAGAGAGAGAAGGAAGAGAGAGGAAAGTAAAGAGTGAAGGAAAGGAAGGAGAAAAAATAATGAAGCTTGATAGGAAGAGGGAAATAAAGATAGGGAGTGAGTGTGTGAGAAGTGGAGGTAAGTATAAGAGGGAGAGAGTAATGGGTAGAAGGGAGGTAGATATGGGAGGGAAAGGAGGAAGGGAGGGAAGGTGAGGGAGCAGGTGAAGTGAAAGGAGGGAAGTGAAGGAGGGAAGTGAGGAAAGGAGGAGATGAAAGGTATAAGAAAGGTTATATAAGTCATTATTAGTACATGAGTTTAGTTATATTATTATTATTATTAGAGTTTAGTTATTAAATTAAGTTATATATGTATTAGTATTAGTATTAAGCTTAGTTATTATTATTATTATTATTATTATTATACTGTTAGTTATTTATAGTAAAGAAGGAGGGAAAGTGAGGGAGGAAAGGGAGGGAGGGAGTGAGGGAAGGAGGGAGATGAGGAAGAAGAAGGGAAGGAAGGGAGTTGATGGAAGCAGAAGAGGAGGAAGGGAGAGGGGAAGGGAGGAGAGGAACATGAGGAAAGGAAAAGGAAAGTTAGAGAGGAAAGGAAGGAAGGGAGTGAGAGGAAGAAGAAGAGGAGGAAGGGAGCTGATGGAGGAAGGGAGGGAAGGAAAGGAAGGAAGGTAGGCGAGGAAGAAGAAGAGAAGGAAGGGAACTTAGGGAAGGGAGGCGAGGGAGGGAGAGAGGGAGGGAAGGAAGGAAGGGAGAAGAGAAGGAAGGGAGGGAGGGAGGGGGGGAAGGGAGGGAAGGAAGGGAGAAGAGAAGGAGGGAAGGGAGGGAAGGGAGGAGATAAATTGCATTATTTACCGACATACAAGGCGACAGAAGCCCGAGCAAAACAAAGCTGTGAATCACCATTTATGTAACACTGTTGTTGTTATTGTTTTTATTATTATTATTATTGTTACTAGCAGGATACCCGGCGTTGCCCGTGTTTATTTTTTTTGCATAATAATATGCATAATAATATCCCGTTCCGTCCCGTTCCGTCCCGTCCCGTCCCGCCCCGCCCCATCCCGTTCCGTCCCATCCCATCCCGTCCCGTCCCGTCCCGCCCCGCCCCATCCCGTTCCGTCCCGTCCCGTCCCGTCCCGTCCCGTCCCGTCCCGTCCCGTTCCGTCCCATCCCGTCCCGTCCCGTCCCGTCCCGCCCCGCCCCATCCCGTCCCGTCCCGTCCCGTCCCGTCCCGTCCCGTCCCGTCCCGTCCCGCCCCTCCCTAACCAATAATATCCGAAAAATGAAAAGTTTCCTAAAAAGTCTCCGAAAGTCTCCGAATTGAAAAAATAAAAGCGTAAAAACCTAAGTTATAGCCTTCCGGTTCTAATGAGACCACTTACAGCCTTCTCCGACGAAAACTGTGGGAGGAGTACGGTAACAAACATATGGACATTGCCCTTTATATATTAGATTATCATTTATTATTATTACTATTATTACTATTACTATTATGATTAATCCCTTGAGGCCCATAACGTAATTTTCATTGTAATTTGACTACCATTAGACGATTTTAATGACTATAAGCAATATTTTATAGCTATGACCTGTTTCGTATCCTTGTCCACTAACTAATTTGGTATATTCAGTTACTTTTTGTAATTTTATGGCTCCACAACATACTTTTTTTTTATAGCCAAGGAAAGATCTGGGCGTGAAGGGGTCAGGGGGTAGGTTCGGGAGGTGTCTTGTCGTCCTGAATAAAAACAAAGCCTGAAATGCAATCACACTGCACCCGCGCCTTACTAGATGGGTTCTGAACGTCTTACTCGTATAATAAAAGCTAAACATTAAACCGTGAATAAATATTTTGTTAACTGGTTATGTATACCTATATGGTCAATAAACTATATATCTATCTATTTATGTGTGTGTGTGTGTGTGTGTGTGTGTGTGTGTGTGTGTGTGTGTGTGTGTGTGTGTGTGTGTGTGTGTGTGTGTGTGTGTGTGTGTGTGTGTGTGTGTGTGTGTGTGTGTGTGTGTGTGTGTGTGTGTATATGTGTGTGTGTGTGTGTGTGTGTGTGATGTGTGTGTGTGTATGTGTGTATGTGTGTGTGTATGTGTGTATGTTATTCATCTAGTTGTATTTTACAGGGCCTGAGCAACGCCCGTGTGGCCCCGTCTCCATATCAACATTTATTTTTCTCATTCATCTTTTTAATTTTGGCCGAAGCCACCACCCCGGGAGGCGGGTCACAAACCCCGGCTAACACCCGGTACCCATTCACTGCTGGGTGGACAGGGGCTCGGGTTTTAAGAAGACCGCCCGTCTGTCTTCGCTCCGCCGGGGGATCGAACCCGGAAACTTCTCGGTTGTGAGCCCGCGTGCTAACCCTTACACTACGGAGTTCCCCTGAGTGTTGTGTGTGTGTGTTGTAGTGTGTGTGTGTGTGTGTGTGGTGTGTGTGTCGTGTGTGTGTGTGTGTGTTGTGTGTGTGCGTGTGTGGTATGTATGGTGTGTGTGTGTGTATGTGTGTGTGTGTGTGTAGTGTGTGTTGTGTGTGTGTGTGTGTGTGTGTGTGTGTGTGTGTGTGTGTGTGTGTGTGTGTGTGTGTGTGTGTGTGTGTGTGTGTGTGTGTGTGTGTGTGTGTGTGTGTGTGTGTGTGTGTGTTTTACATCACAAGGAACTGGCCAAGGGCACAACAAAAATGGGTAACACAAAGCCCGCTTAGTTGCCAGTCCCTATAAAGAAGACAGTGAGAGAATAAAATAAAACAGAGGGGTAGGCCAAATTAGTTTTGGGAGGTGTCTTGTTACTCTTCTTTTGAAAAGATTTAAGTCATAGGAAAGTGGAAAAATAGAAACAGGAAGAGAGTTCCAGAGTTTACCAGTGAAAGGGATGAAAGAGTAAAGATACTGATTAACTCTTGCATTAGGAAGATGGACAGAATAGGGATGAGAATGAGTAGAAAGTCTTGTGCAGCGAGGCCGCGGGAGTGGGTGCGGCATGCAGTTAGCAAGTTCAGAAGAGCAGTGCGCATGAAAATAAGGGTAGAAGAGATCAAGAGAAGCAACATTGCGGCGGTGATTTAAAGATTGAAGACAGTCAGTCAGAGGAGAGGAGTTGATGAGACGAAAAGCTTTTGACTCAAAAAAGTGTGTGTGTGTGTGTGTGTGTCTGTGTGTCTGTGTGTGTGTCTGTTGTGGTGTTGTGTGTGTGTGTGTGGTGTGTGTGTGTGTGTGTGTGTGTGTGTTGTGTGTGTGTGTGTGTGTGTGTGTGTGTGTGTGTGTGTGTGTGCGTGCGTGTGTGTGTGTGTGTGTGTGTGTGAGGAAATGTGTCATGAGGCAACTGTGTTATGAGGCTAAATAACCCTCGCTGTAACGCCATGAGTAATACATGAGTAAGGCATTTTATTTCTGTTCTAAAAATGCAATACTGTTCATGATTTATGAAAGACGTCAGCTGGTTGGAGAGCAATAGCAAACCTTCCTTCCTGAGTCACACCTCCAGACCGAGTTTACAAGTTTATTGAGAGGGGGAAGGGAGGAAGGGGGAAGGACAAGTAGACACAAGATACAGAAAGACAGAAATACAGATGCAAGAATAAAAACAGACAGTAAGAGACTTCCACTTGTGTTGGTCCTCAGCAGCTCAACACTTCATTACGCGCAGGTAGGAAAGAAAGTAACAAAGAAACAGTAGGGGAATTACAAAGAGGGGGGAGGGGGGGGGGCAAGTATACAAAAGATACATAAATACATAAATACAGATACAAGAATAAAATAAATACACACGTCTCTGTTATAAAGTGAGAGGCATCAAAACGTTACCATAAGGATCAGTATGTATGTCTGTTTTTAACCCTTAATGCTATAGGTCACATTTAGTATTGTGTGTATGATTACTTTATTAATCTCTCTATACTCCTCCTCCTCCTCTTACTCCTTCATAACCTCTCAATCCTTCTCCTCTCTTTATGCCTATTTCTAATCCCAATGCTATAGGTAATATTTTGTATTGTATATATAAGCCTTTAATCTCTCCTACTCCTCCCTGTCCTTACTCCATACACTCTTAGAAAAGAAGGGTAGGAAAGGGGTAGAAAAAGGGTGTTTGTAGTGATGAAATACTGCTACCCTTTTTCTACCCTTACAAATATACCCTTTTGCAACCCTAAATATACCCTTTTCCAACCCCAAATATACCCTTTCTCATCCCTCTCGTCTAAAAAGGGTAGATAAAGGGTAGATGAAGGGTATAATCGGCAGCATCTACCCTCCAGTTTGGACATAGGGTTTAAAAAGGGTAGTGATGGTGCGATGTAACAATTCTACCCTTAATATACCCCTTATTTCTGAGTGTGTAGCCTCTGAATCCTCCTCCTCCCTCGCCTCCCCAATAGGTCTTATGGTATCTTTTCTTCCTATATATTCTTCCTATGTATTCCTCCTCCCTCTTTCTCTCCTCCTTCTCTTTATTCCCTCATCTCCACGCAATCCTCCTCCTCATCATTTAAGCTCACCACTATATTTATCCTTCTCACCAGGTTGATTATTGGATGTCCAGATGCAACAGTTCTTTACGGGCAGGTAAAGTTCAAGTGTTCATAGATTAGTAACATTTGCATTGTCTGTATATGACTTTAAATCTCTCCCTTTCTCCCTCGCCTTACTCCTTCATAACCTCTACATCCTTCTCTGCATCATCATTTATGCTTGTATTTATCCTTCATTTCCTTATTATCGTATTCTTTCATTCATCTATTCTAATCATTTCAGCTTGTATTTATCCACTTGTATTTATCCATCTCGTCAGGTTGATGATTTGATGTCGATTTTTTGATGATGCAACAGTTCTTTACAGGCAGATAAAGGTATACATAGGTTCACGCATAGCCGAACTCGTGCCCCGACCTGTCCCGTCCCGTCCTTATCTCCTTTCCTTCATCTCCTTATCCTCCTCCTCCTCATTCCTTTTCCCTCTCTTCCTCCCCTCCTCCATCTCCTCCTCCCCCTCCTTCCTTCTCTCCTACCCTCCTCCCCTCCTTCCTTTTCCCTCCCTTCCTCCTTTCCTCCATCTCCTTAACCTCCTTCCCTCATTCCTTCTCTCCTACCCTCCTTTCTCGTCACCTTAAAGTTCAGGTGTTCATAAATAAGGTGGTAATGGACAGCTTCCCAGAGACATGGTGGAGGGCGTGAGGAGGCTTGGCGGGGGTCTAATATATAGTGTCCGATGGCCTTGGCTTGTGCTCAGCCTCAATGCAATCTGCCTACACACACACACACACACACACACACACACACACACACACACACACACGGTAGGGGTTTTAGGGGAGGCGGTAGCGGAGTGGTTAGCGTCTCCGACTGGCGTTCTCGGTGACCCGAGTTCGATCCCCGAAGAAACCCAAAACCTTTCTGCACGGTCGAGTGGCCCAAGAACACCCACATGCTGCCCATCAACTCTACCTTCGATTGCGAGTGCATCGGAGGACACAGGGGGGCGGCATGAGCCTCTAATCACAGGCGTCACTATAAGAATCCTGCCTGCGCCACCACGGGCGAGGACCAACCATCACAGCCCTCAAGTGAACCTCCAGGGCCTACCATCCGAGCCCTGGGTCACCACTGCCTACAGGCGCTATAGGCACAAATGTAAAAAAAAAAAAAACACACACAGTCACACACACACACACACATACAGTCACACACACAGTCACACACACACACACACGCACAGACACCCCCCCTCACACACACACACGCACACACACACACACATACACACACACACAGCCTTGTCTTCATATATTTTTTTTTTTTTTTTTTTTATATATTCGTTTCCCTCTCACTTTACACACACACACACACGCACACACACACAGTCACACACACACACACACGCACACATAGTCACACTGTAATAGGTGTTTTAGTCTGAATAAGGATAGAAATAAGTTAGCTAGATTGATTTATTAGCGAGAGAGAGAGCGAGAAAATGTACGCCAGAATTCTTGTAAAACCGATAATTCTTCCAGCTTGTCAAAACAAAGATTTAGGTCTAGATAACGAAAAGTGTAAATTCAGCCTTTCCTTGCCTTTCTTGATTGGCTGAAGAGAAAGGGAGGACAGTGTATGTCTTGTCTCTTATTGGTACCTCCAAGACGTGACGTGACGTGACGTCATGTTCATAGGTTAGTTGTGAAAAGAATCTCACTTTTAGGGTAGATAACTTTTGGTCCCCAATAGTCCCACACGCGACCCGTGGGCAAAGACCAACATTACGAGTGAACACGAGAGACGAGTGAACACGAGACACAGAGTGAGAACTTGAACATTCTACACGCGAGTGAACACGAGACACAGAGTGAGAACTTGAACATTCTACCCGCGAGTGACCACGAGAGAAATAGTGAGTTCCTGGATACTACAAGTAAATGAAAGTTACAGTTGTTATCCCTTA
>JACEEZ010020427.1:145684-148184 GCA_016584305.1 Chionoecetes opilio | reverse complement strand
GGCCACACCAACCACCAACTCCAACACCAGGCCAACACCAACCCCAACACCAACCACCAACCCAACACCAACCACCAACACCAACACCAACTCCAACCACCAACTCCAACCACCAACCAACCACCAACTCCAACACCAACCACCAACTCCAACACCAGACCAACACCAACCACCAACTCCAACACCAGGCCAACACCAACCACCAACTCCAACACCAACCAACACCAACCACCACTCCAACACCAACCAACACCAACTCCAACACCAAACCAACACCAACCACAACACCGCCAACACCAACCACCAACTCCACAACCAGACCAACACCAACCACAACACCAGACCAACACCAACCACCAACTCCAACACCAGACCAACACCAACCACCAACTCCAACACCAGGCCAACACCAACCACCAACTCCAACACCAACCACCAACACCAACCACCAACACCAACCACCAACTCCAACAACCCAACACCAACCACCAACTCCAACACCAACCACCAACACCAACCACCAACTCCAACACCAACCACCACACCACTCCAACCAACCAACCCAACACAACCACAACTCCACCCAACCCCCAACTCCAACACACCAACCACCAACTCCAACACCAGACCCCCAACACCAACCACCAACTCCAACACCAACCAACCCAACCAACCACCCAACATCCAACCACCAACCCAACCCCCAACTCCAACCACCAACTCCAACACCAACCACCAACACACCAACCACACAACAACCAACCCACCCAACCCACCAACACCAACCACCAACCAACACCAACTCAACACCAACCCAAACCAACACCAACCAACCACAACCCACACCACCAACCAACACCAACCACCAACTCCAACACCAACCACCAACTCCAACACCAGACCAACCACCAACTCCAGACCAACACCAACCACCAACTCCAACACCAGACCAACACCAACCACCAACTCCAACCCAACCACCAACCCAAACCAACCAACCCAAACCCAACTCCCAACACCAACCACCAACCAAACCAACAACACCACCACCACTCCAACCAACACCAACCTCCAATCACCAACCACCAACCACCAACCCAACTACCAGACCAACACCAACCACCAATCCAACACCAACCAACCACCAACTCCAGACCAACACCAACCACCAACTCCAACACCAGACCAACAACACCAACTACAACACCAGACCAACACCAACCACCAACACCAACCACCAACTCCAACACCAACTCCAACACCAACTCCAACACCAACACCAACTCCAACACCAACTTCATCCAACACCAACTCCAACACCAACTCCAACACCAACCTTTCTCAGACGTCCTCAGAGCCGATCAGATCCTCTCATGGGATTCGATCAGGTTCTTGTGCTGGCCCCGATCACTCCCTGTCATTACATGCTATCAAGCCCTCGCACTTCCCAGCTTGTGATATCTTACTTACCCACCCACTGCCTTAAAACTCACTTAAACTTACTCTCCTACCAACCTCTCCTAACCTCTCCAACTAACCTCTCCTAACCTCTCCTACTAACCTCTCCTACTAACCTCTCCTATAACCTCTCCTACTCTTAACTTACTCTCCCAGCACCCACAGACCTCTCACTCCTCACAATCACTCCTCCTTTCCTCATCACCGCAGCTAACCCTCTCACTGCTTCATATTCCCAGCCATGCACAGACCTCTTGGTGGTTAAAGGGATAGAAACAAAGTGGTTAAAGGGATACAATAAAGGAGATGTAGGAAAAGTTCTTACGGCTATAGTAATCAGGGTTGAAGAAGTAATGGATTCAAACTTGAAAAAACGTAGATTTAAAAAAGAAATAGGGAGAAACTGTCGCTCTGAAATTCTTGTAGCTTCCTTATTTTCTTATGTCCTTGTGTTCTCTCACTCCCCACACACTCCCTCTCCTTTCTTCATCACCATAGCAATCCCTCTATCTGCCTCACTCTCCCAGCAGCCACATACCTCTCATTCCCCACACACTCCCTCTCCTTTCTTCATCACCACAGCAATCCCTCTATCTGCCTCACTCTCCCAGCAGCCACATACCTCTCACTCCCCACACACTCCCTCTCGTTTCCTCACAGCCCCACTCCCTGCTGCCTCAGTTTCCAGATCACTTCTCTTATTAGCCATACCGAACCCTCGCATCACAATTTCCCTTCCATTAATGAAGGACGAACCAAGGCCTGGAGGGCGTGCATCCTTTCCCATTAATCAACACACTACCTCTGCCTTTAGTAATGAAGGGAGGGGGCGCCGCACCCAGCCATGCAGTCGTCAGGCCCCAACACGCCTCCACAAAGGGTTGTCCTTCACCACCAGCGGAAAGTTTGCTCAGCTGCGCCGTCGCTCCTGCCCGTCACAGACCCCTACACAAAGGTTTCCTGACTCACCGTATAGACAAACACCGCGTTCCTACCTCTTCCCACACCCCCGTCACGTTACAGCCGTGCGTTACAGCTCCTA
>JACEEZ010020427.1:138184-140684 GCA_016584305.1 Chionoecetes opilio | reverse complement strand
TTACTACTTTCCTCTTCATGTCCTTCCTTCTACCCCATACTTCCTCATTACCTCCGCCAACCAATGTTTTCACCCCGATCTGTCTGTTTGTTTGTTTTTGTTAGTGTACAGGATTTCTCGAAAAGTTACGAATAGATTTAAACCAAACTTGGTATACCAAGTCTATTTGGTATAAGGAAGAACTTATTTAATTTTGGATGAAATCAAATCACAACTGTAGCCATGGCAACCAATTATTACATGCCTGGGCGGAGGTATGCGCTCTACTGAGTGCCCCCCCCCCCCCTAGTTCCCCCTGTAATCCCTTCCTTCCTTCTTTCCTTCCTTCCTTCCTTCCTTCCTTCCTTCCCTCCCTTCCTCTTTACTCCCTTCCCACAGTCCACCTTGTTGTCGTAGTGTGGGTGGCCAACCATCAAGTGATTATCTCTTCTCCTTCACTCCTCTCCTTCACTCCTCTCCTCCTCTCCTTCTCTCTTCTCCTTCACTCCTCTCCTTCACTCCTCTCCTTCACTCCTCTCCTTCTCTCCTCTCCTTCTCTCCTCTCCTTCTCTCCTCTCCTTCTCTCCTCTCCTTTCTCTCCTCTCCTTCTCTCCTCTCCTTCTCTCTTCTTCTCTCTCTCCTTCTATCTCTCTCTCTCCTCTCCTTCCTCTCCCTTCTCTTCTCTCTCTCCTTCACTCCTCCTTCACTCCTCCTTCTCTCCTCTCCTTCTCTCCTCTTCACTCTCTCTTCACCTCTCCTTCACTCCTCTCCTTCTTCCTCTCCTTCCTCCTCTCCTTCACTCCTCTCCTTCTCTCCTCTCCTTCCTCTCTCTCCTTCTTCTCTCTCCTTCCTCCTCTCCTCCTCCTACTCCTCTCCTTCCTCTCCTTCTCCTCTCCTTCTCTCCTCTCCTTCTCTCCTTCACTTCTCTCTCTTCTCTCTTACTCTCTCTCCTTCACTCCTCTCCTTCACTCCTCCTCCTTCACTCCTCTCCTTCTCTCCTCTCCTTCCTTCTCTCCTCTCCTTCCCTCCTCACTCCTTCACCTCTCTCTCACTTCACTCTCCTCCTTCACTCCTCTCCTTCCTCCCTCCTTCCTCACTCCTCTCCCCTTCTCCTCCTCCCTCCTTCACTCCTCTCCTTCACTCCCCTCTCTTCACTCCTCTCCTTCTCTCCTCACTCCTTCTCTCCTCTCCTTCACTCCTCTCCTTCACTCCCCTCCTTCACTCCTCTCCTTCACTCCTTCTCCCTCTTCTTCCCACCATCAACAGAGCCTCATCAGCAAATACATCTTCCTCACCACAAAACCAGCCCACTCACACCGTCACCCCTTTACCTAACACCCTCACCACCACTCACACCGTCACCCCTTTACCTAACACCCTCACCACCACTCACACCGTCACCCCTTTACCTAACACACCCTGGCTAACACTTACACCGTCACCCCTTTACCTAACACACCCTGGCTAACACTCACACCGTCACCCCTTTACCTAACACACCCTGGCTAACACTCACACCGTCACCCTTTACCTAACACACCCTGGCTAACATTCACACCGTCACCCCTTTACCTAACACACCCTGGCTAACACTCACACCGTCACCCCTTTACCTAACACACCCTACCTACCACTCACACCTCCCCCAAGCACAGGATTCTTGACAGCCCCTTCCTCACTGTAACACCACCTCATAAAACCACCTGTCCATATGATTTACAGTCCAGTTATCAAAACCACATGTCTACAGTTATCAAAAGCACGTGTCTACAGTTATCCAAAGCACATGTCTACAGTTATC
This sequence comes from Chionoecetes opilio, assembly GCA_016584305.1. Taxonomy (NCBI): domain Eukaryota; kingdom Metazoa; phylum Arthropoda; class Malacostraca; order Decapoda; family Majidae; genus Chionoecetes; species Chionoecetes opilio. The sequence continues at coordinate 138,904 of JACEEZ010020427.1, read as the reverse complement.
AACAGCACATGTCTACAGTTATCAAAGCACATGTCTACAGTTATCAAAAGCACATGTCTACAGTTATCAAAAGCACATGTCTACAGTTATCAAAAGCACATGTCTACAGTTATCAAAGCACATGTCTACAGTTATCAAAAGCACATGTCTATTACAGTTATCAAAAGCACATGTCCCTTATCCACATCTCACACCACCCTCTGTCCCTCACACCAGAGTAACTAATATAATAATCTTACTTAGTTACTTTTAGGTATTAGTTACTTTGCCTCACACACTCCCTGGCTAACACATCCCACATCCCTTTCTCACACCTTTACAATAGCACCCTAGCACCTCATCTTCCTCCCTTGACACCCCTATAACCACACATCCCCCTTCTCTACACCCTCATCACCTCCCTGACACCCCTATCACATCCCCTCCTCACACCCTCCGTCTCCCTCACCCTAACTAAAGCTCCCTTGGAAACAGCATCTGAGCATCACGAGAGGAAACTTGCCCTGGCGGAGGAGCGTTCACCGACCTCCCGACAGTCCCGACACCCTGCTGGACGGGCTACTCTACCCCCCCTTACCCCCCTCTCTCTCTCTCCTTCTCTACCTCCCTCTCCCTTCCTCCTGTTCTCCCTCTCTCTCTCTCTCTCTTCCCCTCTACCCCCCTCCCTCTCTCCTCTCTCTCCCCCGATATCCCTCTCTCTCTCACTCCCCCTTCCTTCCT
>JACEEZ010020427.1:98184-128184 GCA_016584305.1 Chionoecetes opilio | reverse complement strand
AATGTAAAGTAATGCATATAGGCAACGATAACCTCAAATATAACTATCAAATGCAAAATAAATCGTTAACTGAAGTACAGCAGGAAAAGGATCTAGGTGTCATCATCAGTAATGATCTGAAAACCAGTTCGCATTGCCTAGCTGCCAGTAAAAAGGCAAATATGATGTTGGGCTTTATTAAACGTAACTTTGAACATAAAACTCCGAAAGTAATGACACAATTATACACGTCCTTGGTTAGGCCGCACTTGGAATATGCCGTTCAATTCTGGTCGCCCTGTTTCGTAAAAGATCAAGCCAAATTGGAATCAGTGCAAAGAAGAGCAACCAAACAAATTCCATCTCTGCGAAATTCATCTTATGAAGAGAGACTGCGGAAACTTAATATGTTTTCCTTAAAAGGATCGTAGAATCCGTGGGGACTTGATAGAAACCTTTAAGATCCTAAAAGGTTTTGATGTCATTAATCAAGAGAACCTATTCGAGCTTTCAACTCAAGTGACAAGAAATAATGGTTTAAAACTAAACGGTCAACGCTGCATCACCGATCTCCGTAAAAATTATTTCAATGTTAGAGTCGTTGATCGATGGAACAAGTTACCAGCAAATGTTGTCGGAGCCAACACAATAACTACATTCAAAAACAGACTTGACGCGCACTGTAAAGTAAATGGGTATTGATAGTGCGAATTCGTATCTAGTCCCCCATATCGATTAGTTGTAGTGGTAGTGGTAGTTGTACTTAGTATTTTTCATATCCTATCATTCTGCACTATGAAACTTCCATGTTCCTATCCTCTTTAGGGACATGGTATCATTTTCCAACTGTTTTCTTACAAGTAGTTGATAGTTAGTAGTATGTAGTTCAGCAGATACCCTCGCTATGGACCAATAGGTCTCCTGGTATCTGTTACTCCTATGTAATCCTATGTAATCCTCCTCCTCTTCTTCTTCTACTTCTTCCTCCTCCTCGTCATCTTCTTCCTCCTCCTCGTCCTCTTCTTCTTCTTCTTCCTCCTCCTTCTCCTCCTCCTCCTCCTCCTCCTCCTCCTCCTCTACTTCTTCTTCTACTTCTTCCTCCTCCTCGTCATCTTCTTCCTCTTCCTCCTCCTCGTCATCTTCCTCCTCCTCCTCCTCCTCTTCCTCCTCCTCCTCCTCCTCCTCCTCCTCTTCCTCCTCCTCTTCCTCCTCCTCTTCCTCCTCATCGTCATATTCCTCTCCTCCTCCTCCTCCTCCTCCTCTTCCTCGTCCTCCTCCTCCTCCTCCTCCTCCTCCTCCTCCTCCTCCTCCTCCTCCTCCCTCCTCTTCCTCGTCCTCTTCCTCGTCCTCCTCCTCCTCCTAATCCTCCTCCTAATCATCCTCCTCCTCCTAATCCTCCTCCTAATCATCCTCCTCCTCTTCCTCTTCTTCCTCCTCCTTTTCTAATCCTTCTCCATGCTGTGTATTCATAAGCTTCAGTGTTATTAAGTTGGAAGGTTACGTTCAGCTTTTTTTCCCTTCCATTTTTTCAAGGGCAAAGATCTAATACCACCAGTAATAAAGGATAATGACACGTTTTACTTAAGACTAAGGTGATTACGTCTTCCGTCTCCCGGCTGTGCTTTCAACTTTTTGGTGAATGTCTCCTGTGTAATTTTGAGAAGGAGATTACAACACTGTATCTAAATGGAGGTGGAGAAGGAAGGCAGAAACACTGAAACAAAAGAAGAAGAAGAAGAGGAAGAAGGAAGAAGAAGAAGAAGGAAGAGAAGAAGAAGAAGGAAGATGAGGAGAAGAAGAAGAGGAAGAAGGAAGAAGAAGAAGGAAGATGAGGAGAAGAAGAAGAAAAAAAGAAAGAAGAGGAAGAAGGAAGAAGAAGAAGAAAGAAGAAGAAGAAAGAAGAAGAGGAAGAAGATAAAAAAGAAGGAAGTAAGGGAGTACAAGAAGAGGAAGATAAAGAGGAGAGAAAAAAGAGATAGGAATGTAAGAGGGAGTAGAAAGGAAGAGGAGGAGGAGGAGGAGGAGGAGGAGGAGGAGGAGGAGGAGGAGGAGGAGGAGGAGGAGGAAGAAGAAGATGAAGTGGAGGAAGACGAGGGGATTGGGGAGGTAGAGAAGAGCGGGAAGGTAAAAGCGGTAGAGAGAAAGCAGAAACACGGCAACAAAAGAAGATAAAGAAAAGAAGGAAGAAAAGAAGATGAACTGGAGGAGGAAGAAAGGAGAGTGGGGAGGTAAAAGCGGTACAGAGAGGAAGGAGAAAGAATAGGGAGGGGGAGGAAGGGGGAGGAGGGCATGAGAACAAATCAGTCAAAACAGGAAAAGCAACGGCGGGGGAAGAGGAAGAGGAAGGAGAAAGCGCAGAGAAGGGTTAAGAAAGCGATATGGAAGGCAGTGGAGAGGCGGTTGCAAGGCGGGACGGGGCTGGAAGGGGCGGGGCAGGCTTATGAGGGACGGGAGGGTATGTATGAGGGACGGGAAGGGGTTATGAGGGACGGGAGGGTATTATGAGGGACGGGAAGGGGTTATGAGGGACGGGGAGGGTATGTATGAGGGACGGGAAGGGGTTATGAGGGACGGGAGGGTATGTTATGAGGGACGGGAAGAGGTTATGAGGGACGGGAGGGTATGTATGAGGGACGGGAAGGGGTTATGAGGGACGGGAGGGTATGTATGACGGACGGGAAGGGGTTATGAGGGAAGGGAGGGTATGTATGAGGGACGGGAAGGGGTTATGAGGGACGGGAGGGTATGTATGAGGGACGGGAAGGGGTTATGAGGGACGGGAGGGTATGTATGAGGGACGGGAAGGGGTTATGAGGACGGAGTGGTATGTATGAGGGACGGGAAGGGGTTATGAGGGACGGAGGGTATGTATGAGGGACGGGAAGGGGTTGTGAGGGACGGGAGGGTATGTATGAGGGACGGGAAGGGGTTATGAGGGACGGGAGGGTATGTATGAGGGACGGGAAGGGGTTATGAGGGACGGGGTGGTATGTATGAGGGACGGGAAGGGGTTATGAGGGACGGGAGGGTATGTATGAGGGACGGGAAGGGGTTATGAGGGACGGGAGGGTATGTATGAGGGACGGGAAGGGGTTATGAGGGACGGGAGGGTATGTATGAGGGACGGGGAAGAGGTTATGAGGGACGGGAGGGTATGTATGAGGGACGGGAAGGGGTTATGAGGGACGGGAGGGTATGTATGAGGGACGGGAAGGGTTTTGAGGGACGGGAGGGTATGTATGAGGGACGGGAAGGTTATGAGGGACGGGAGGGTATGTATGAGGGACGGGAAGGGGTTATGAGGGACGGAGGGTATGTATGACGGACGGGAAGGGGTTATGAGGGAAGGGAGGGTATGTATGAGGGACGGGAAGGGGTTATGAGGGACGGGAGGGTATGTATGAGGGACGGGAAGGGGTTATGAGGGACGGAGGGTATGTATGAGGGACGGGAAGGGGTTATGAGGGACGGAGTGGTATGTATGAGGGACGGGAAGGGGTTATGAGGGACGGGGGGGTATGTATGAGGGACGGGAAGGGGTTGTGAGGGACGGGAGGGTATGTATGAGGGACGGGAAGGGGTTATGAGGGACGGGAGGGTATGTATGAGGGACGGGAAGGGGTTATGAGGGACGGGGTGGTATGTATGAGGGACGGGAAGGGGTTATGAGGGACGGGAGGGTATGTATGAGGGACGGGAAGGGGTTATGAGGGACGGGAGGGTATGTATGAGGGACGGGAAGGGGTTATGAGGGACGGGAGGGTATGTATGAGGGACGGGAAGGGGTTATGAGGGACGGGAGGGTATGTATGAGGGACGGGAAGGGGTTATGAGGGACGGAGTGGTATGTATGAGGGACGGGAAGGGGTTATGAGGGACGGGAGGGTATGTATGAGGGACGGGAAGGGGTTTGTGAGGGACGGGAGGGTATGTATGAGGGACGGGAAGGGGTTAGGGGGGACGGGAGGGTATGTATGAGGGCCGGGAAGGGGTATGAGGGACGGGAGGGTATGTATGAGGGACGGGAAGGGGTTATGAGGGACGGGAGGGTATGTATGAGGGACAGGAAGGGGTTATGGGGGACGGGAGGGTATGTATGAGGGCCGGGAAGGGGTTATGAGGACGGGAGGGTATGTATGAGGGACGGGAAGGGGTTATGAGGGACGGGAGGGTATGTATGAGGGACAGGAAGGGGTTATGAGGGACGGGAGGGTATGTATGAGGGACGGGAAGGGGTTTATGAGGGACGGGAGGGGTATGTATGAGGGACAGGAAGGGGTTATGAGGGAACGGGGAGGGTATGTATGAGGGACAGGAAGGGGTTATGAGGGACGGGAGGGTATGTATGAGGGCCGGGAAGGGGTTTTGAGGGACGGGAGGGTATGTATGAGGGGACGGGAAGGGGTTATGAGGGACGGGAGGGTATGTATGAGGGACGGGAAGGGTTATGAGGGACGGGAGGGTATGTATGAGGGACGGGGAAAAGGGTTTATGAGGGACGGGAGGGTATGTATGAGGGACGGGGAAGGGGTTATGAGGGACGGGAGGGTATGTATGAGGGACGGGAAGGGGGTTTTGAGGGACGGGAGGGTATGTATGAGGGACGGGAAGGGGTTATGAGGGACGGGAGGGTATGTATGAGGGACGGAAAGGGGTTATGAGGGACGGGAGGGTATGTATGAGGGCCGGGAAGGGGTTATGAGGGACGGGAGGGTATGTATGAGGGACGGGAAGGGGTTATGAGGGACGGAAGGGTATGTATGAGGGACGGAAGGGGTTATGAGGGACGGGGGGTATTGTATGAGGGACGGGAAGGGTTTATGAGGGGCGGGAGGGTATGTATGAGCGACGGGAAGGGGTTATGAGGGACGGGAGGGTATGTATGAGGGACGGGAAGGGGTTATGAGGGACGGGAGGGTATGTATGAGTGACGGGAAGGGGTTATGAGGGACGGGAGGGTATGTATGAGGGACGGGAAGGGGTTATGAGGGACGGGAGGGTATGTATGAGGGACGGGAAGGGATTATGAGGGACGGGAGGGTATGTATGAGGGACGGGAAGGGGTTATGAGGGACGGGAGGGTATGTATGAGGGACGGGAAGGGGTTATGAGGGACGGGAGGGTATGTATGAGGGACGGGAAGGGGTTATGAGGGACGGGAGGGTATGTATGAGGGGACAGGAAGGGGTTATGAGGGGCGGGAGGGTATGTATGAGGGACGGGAAGGGGTTATGAGGGACGGAAGGGTATGTATGAGGGACGGGAAGGGGTTATGAGGCACGGGGGTGGTATGTATGAGGGACGGGAAGGGGTTATGAGGGACGGGAGGGTATGTATGAGGGACGGGAAGGGGTTATGAGGGACGGGAGGGTATGTATGAGGGACGGGAAGGGGTTATGAGGGACGGGAGGGTATGTATGAGGGACGGGAAGAGGTTATGAGGGACGGGAGGGTATGTATGAGGGACGGGAAGGGGTTATGAGGGACGGGAGGGTATGTATGAGGGACGGGAAGAGGTTATGAGGGACGGGAGGGTATGTATGAGGGACGGGAAGGGGTTGTGAGGGACGGGAGGGTATGTATGAGGGGGGGAAGGGGTTATGAGGGGCGGAGTGGTATGATGAGGGGCGGGAAGGGGTTATGAGGGACGGGAGGGTATGTATGAGGGACAGGAAGGGGTTATGAGGGACGGGAGGGTATGTATGAGGGACAGGAAGGGGTTATGAGGGACGGGAAGGGGTTATGAGGGACGGGAGGGTATGTATGAGGGACAGGAAGGGGTTATGAGGGACGGGAGGGTATGTATGAGGGACGGGAAGGGATTACGAGGGACGGGAGGGTATATGAGGGACGGGAAGGGTTATGAGGGACGGGAGGGTATGTATGAGGGACGGGAAGGGGTTATGAGGGACGGGAGGGTATGTATGAGGGACGGGAAGGGGTTTTTGAGAGACGGGGTGGTATGTATGAGGGACGGGAAGGGGTTATGAGGGACGGGAGGGGATGTATGAGGGACGGGAAGGGGTTATGAGGGACGGGAGGGTATGTATGAGGGACGGGAAGGGGTTGTGAGGGACGGGAGGGTATGTATGAGGGACGGGAAGGGGTTATGAGGGACGGGAGGGTATGTATGAGGGACGGGAAGGGGTTATGAGGGACGGGGGTGGTATGTATGAGGGACGGGAAGGGGTTATGAGGGACACGAGGGTATGTATGAGGGACGGGAAGGGGTTATGAGGGACGGGAAGGGGTTATGAGGGACGGGAGGGTATGTATGAGGGAAGGGAAGGGACTTATGAGGGAGGAGGCAGGACCTTAACACTGGGGATAAAAGGGGCGGGGTTGGGTGGGGTGTAGGAAGCAAGGAGCAATATAGGGTTAGGAAGGTTATGGAGGGCTAGGTTAGAAAGGTTATGGAGGGTTAGGTTAGAAAGGTTATGGAGGGTTAGGTTAGAAAGGTTATGGAGGGTTAGGTTAGAAAGGTTATGGAGGGTTAGGTTAGAAAGGTTATGGAGGGCTAGGTTAGAAAGGTTATGGAGGGCTAGGTTAGAAAGGTTATGGAGGGCTAGGTTAGAAAGGTTATGGAGGGTTAGGTTAGAAAGGTTATGGAGGGTTAGGTTAGAAAGGTTATGGAGGGTTAGGTTAGAAAGGTTATGGAGGGTTAGGTTAGGTTAGGTTAGGTTAGGTTAGGAGGGTAGTGTGGGGAGGTTAGGTTATGTTAGGGAGGATTAGGTTAGGTTAGGAGTGTTAGGTTAGGAAGGTTAGGGAGGGTTAGGTTGGGTTAGGAAGGTTAGGGAGGGTTGTGTGGGGGGTTAGGGAGGGTTAGGCTAGGTTAAGTTAGGAAGTTTAGGAGGGATGTGTGGGGTGTTTAGGTAGGGTTATGTTATGTTATGTTATGTTAGGTTAGGTTAAGTTAGGAGGGTTGTGAGGGGCGTGGTGGTGAGGAGGCAAAGAGGAGGTTGGCGGGGCCCTTGCACTTCCGCGAGTGGGTTTTGGATGCTGAGTGTCCCGCCTCAAGGTTACCAACGCCCCTTCTGCCTCCTCCTATACCCGGCAACACACACACGCCCTCCCTGCCTCTGCCCCTATAACAGCACGGGCAACACGACACCGCCCTCCTGCCTCGCTTCTCCTATAGACAGCCGGAAAACACACACGCCCTCCCTGACTGCTCTCCTCTATAGACAGCCGGCAACCAACACGCCCTCCCTGCCTCTGCTCCTCCTATAGACAGCCGGCAACACACACGCCCTCCTGCCTCTGCTCCTCCTATAGACAGCCGGCAACACAACACGCCCTCCTGCCTCTGGCCTCCTCCTATAGACAGCCGGCAACACACACACGCCCTCCCTGCCTCTGCCTCCTCCTATACCCGGCAACACACACACGCCCTCCCTGCCTCTGCCTCCTCCTATAAACAGCCGGCAACACACACACGCCCTCCCTGCCTCTGCTTCCTCCTATAGACAGCCGGCAACACACACACGCCCTCCCTACCTCTGCCTCCTCCTATAGACAGCCGGCAACACACACACGCCCTCCCTGCCTCTGCCTCCTCCTATAGACAGCCGGCAACACACACACGCCCTCCCTGCCTCTGCCTCCTCCTATAGACAGCGGCAACACACACACGCCCTCCCTGCCTCTGCCTCCTCCTATAGACAGCCGGCAACACACACACGCCCTCCCTGCCTCTGCCTCCTCCTATAGACAGCCGGAACACACACACGCCCTCCCTGCCTCTGCCTCCTCCTATAGACAGCCTGGCAACACACACACGCCCTCCCTGCCTCCTCCTATAGACAGCCGGCAACACACACACGCCCTCCCTGCCTCTGCCTCCTCCTATAGACAGCCGGCAACCACACACACGCCTCCCTGCCTCCTCCTATAGACAGCCGGCAACACACACGCCCTCCCTGCCTCTGCCTCCTCCTATAGACAGCCGGCAACACACACACCCCTCCTGCCTGCCTCCTCCTATAGACAGCCGGCAACACACACCGCCCTCCCTGCCTCTGCCTCCTCCTATAGACAGCCGGCAACACACACACGCCCTCCCTGCCTCTGCCTCCTCCTATAGACAGCCGGTAACACACACACGCCCTCCCTGCCTCTGCCTCCTCCTATAGACAGCCGGCCAACACACACGCCCTCCCTGCCTCTGCTCCTCCTATAGACAGCCGGCAACACACACACGCCCTCCCTGCCTCTGCTCCTCCTATAGACAGCCGGCAACACACATACGCCCTCCCTGCCTCTGCTTCCTCCTATAGACAGCCGGCAACACACACACGCCCTCCCTGCCTCTGCCTCCTCCTATAGACAGCCGGCAACACACACATACGCCCTCCCTGCCTCTGCCTCCTCCTATAGACAGCCGGCAACACACACACGCCCTCCCTGCCTCTGCCTCCTCCTATAGACAGCCGGCAACACACACACGCCCTCCCTGCCTCTGCTCCTCCTATAGACAGCCGGCAACACACACACGCCCTCCCTGCCTCTGCCTCCTCCTATAGACAGCCGGCAACACACACACGCCCTCCCTGCCTCTGCTCCTCCTATAGACAGCCGGCAACACACACACGCCCTCCCTGCCTCTGCCTCCTCCTATAGACGGCCGGCAACACACACACGCCCTCCCTGCCTCTGCCTCCTCCTATAGACAGCCGGCAACACACACACGCCCTCCCTGCCTCTGCCTCCTCTATAGACAGCCGGCAACCACACAACGCCCTCCCTGCCTCTGCCTCCTCCTATAGACAGCCGGTAACACACATACGCCCTCCCTGCCTCTGCCTCCTCCTATAGACAGCCGGCAACACACACACGCCCTCCCTGCCTCTGCCTCCTCCTATAGACAGCCGGCAACACACACACGCCCTCCCTGCCTCTGCCTCCTCCTATAGACAGCCGGCAACACACACACGCCCTCCCTGCCTCTGCCTCCTCCTATAGACAGCCGGCAACACACATACGCCCTCCCTGCCTCTGCCTCCTCCTATAGACAGCCGGCAACACACATACGCCCTCCCTGCCTCTGCCTCCTCCTATAGACAGCCGGTAACACACATACGCCCTCCCTGCCTCTGCCTCCTCCTATAGACAGCCGGCAACACACAACGCCCCTCCCTGCCTCTGCCTCCTCCTATAGACAGCCGGCAACACAAACACGCCCTCCCTGCCTCTGCCTCCTCCTATAGACAGCCGGCAACACACATACGCCCTCCCTGCCTCTGCCTCCTCCTATAGACAGCCGGCAACACACACACACACAACTGGACTCAGACCAAGGATACTACAAGACGAGTATAAGAGGGAAAAGAGGAGGAAGGAGATGAACTGGAGGAGGACTAGAGGAGACTGTGGTGGGGCGGGGGGGGGGGGAGTAAGGCGGTATGAGAGGAAGGAAAAAGAGTGGGAAGGAAGAAGAGGGCATGAGAAAGAATAGTATAGTATATTTGCCTCAGACCAAAGAAAATATAAAATGAGTATAAGAGGGAAAAGAGGAAGAAGATGAACTCGAGGATGACTAGAGGATGGGGAAAGAGGAAGTGACTGGGAGGACTAGAGGATGGGGAAAAGAGGAAGATGAACTGGAGGAGACTAGAAGATGGGGAAAAGAGGAGATGAACGAGGAGACTAGAGGATGGGAAAGGAAATGAACTGGAGGAGGACTAGAGGATTGGGAAAAAGAGGAGATGAACTGGGATGACTAGGATGGGGAAAAAGAGGAAGATGAACTGGAGGAGACTAGAAGATGGGAAAAAGAGGAAGATGAACGGAGGAGGACTAGAGGATGGGGAAAAAGAGAACTGACTGAGGAGACTAGAGGATTGGGAAAAAGAGGAAGATGAACTGGAGGATGACTAGAGGATGGGGAAAAAGAGGAAGATGAACTGGAGATGACTAGAGGATCGGGAAAGGAGAGAACTGAGGATGACTAGGGGATGGGAAAAAGAGGAAGATGAACTGGAGGATGACTAGAGGATAGGGAAAAGAGAGATGAACTGGAGATGACTAAGATGGGAAAAAGAGGAAGATGAACTGGAGATGACTAAGGATGGGAAAAGAATACTGGAGAGTACAGAGGATGGGGAAAAGAGAAGAGAACGGAGGAGGACTAGAGATGGGAAAGAGAATGAACTGGAGGAGGACTAGAGGATGGGAAAAGAGGAGATGAACTGGAGGAGACTAGAAATGGGAAAAGGAAATGAACTGGAGGAGGACTAGAGGATGGGGAAAAGAGGAGATACTGGAGGAGGACTAGAGATGGGAAAAAGAGGAAGAAACTGGAGGAGGACTAGAGGATGGGGAAAAAGAGGAAGATGAATGGAGGATGACTAGAGGATAGGGAAAAAGAGAAGATGAACTGGAGGAGGATAGAGATGGGAAAAGAGGAAGATGAACTGGAGGATACTAGAGGATGGGGAAAAAGAGGAAGATGAACTGGAGGATGACTAGAGGATGGGGAAAAAGAGGAAGATGAACTGGAGGAGGACTAGAAGATGGGGAAAAAGAGGAAGATGAACTGGAGGAGGACTAGAGGATGGGGAAAAAGAGGAAGATGAACTGGAGGAGGACTAGAGGATGGGAAAAAGAGGAAGATGAACTGGAGGATGACTAGAGGATGGGGAAAAAGAGGAAGATGAACTGGAGGATGACTAGAGGATGGGGAAAAAGAGGAAGATGAACTGGAGGATGACTAGAGGATGGGGAAAAAGAGGAAGATGAACTGGAGGATGACTAGAGGATAGGGAAAAAGAGGAAGATGAACTGGAGGATGACTAGAGGATGGGGAAAAAGAGGAAGATGAACTGGAGGATGACTAGAGGATGGGGAAAAAGAGGAAGATGAACTGGAGGAGTACAAGAGGATGGGGAAAAAGAGGAAGATGAACTGGAGGAGGACTAGAAGATGGGGAAAAAGAGGAAGATGAACTGGAGGAGGACTAGAGGATTGGGGAGGTATAGAGGAGAGTGAGAGGGGTAGGTAAAGAAGGTAGAGAAGAAGGAGAAAGAGTAGGAAGGAGGAGGAGGAACGCGGAAACAAAGAAGAAGAAGAAGAAGAAGAAGAGGAACAGGAGAGGGTTGAGGAGGTACAGAGAAGAAGGAGAAAGAGTGAGCAGGAAGAGGAGGGCATGAGCAAGAATATAAGTTATAGTATAGTATCCTTGCCTCGGACCGTTCTGAAGTCAGATTCCAGCCAGCTTACATGTACTCGTTGCTTATGTAGCTGTCAAAACCCAAACCCACAGTAACGCATAGCCCACCACCCTGCAGCGACATTCCTACAACCTAACATACCCTCAAGGCATTTCTGGCGCCCCCACAATGCAGACTTTTTTCTTTTTGTTCGGAACGCCTCATCTTTTGCTCTTGAGACTTGAACAGGGGTGGGAAATGTGCGACTCATGCCTCCTCTTTCTCCCCTTACCTTCCTCCTCCCCCTCATCTCCTCCTTCTCCTCCTCCTCCTTCTCCTTCTCCCCCTACCTTCCCCTCCTCCTCCTCCTCTCCTCCTCCATCTCTCGGACAAGAAAAGTCAGCGACCTCGCCCCTCCGTACCCGTGACGCGACACAAACATCTTACTCCTCGTGTACTGTCTCAAAAGATTAAAAAGGTATCGCATTGTTTCCTTTCCTCTGGTCCGACGCGATCACATGCACGCCTGACCACAACACAACACTCCCCAATAACCACCAACCACCCTCTCAACTAGTAGAGTGGTAGTTTTGTTCTCCACCCCCCCTTGTGAGGGAGGCATTGTTCGCTCACCATAGAGGGAGAGTAGGAATGTATATATATATGTAATTATAATGGTAATGGGTAGAAATTAAAGCGACTAAAGTGACGATACATTGAAAAGACTATAGGACATAAAAGGTCTGCATTTACCTGCGTGTTACTTCCTCCAGCAGGCGACTTGACGGCAACTTGCAGGAGAGTACAGGGACGGGCCGGGGATGTGTATAATCCACGCACATACGGGGCAGTGCACACAGACGCACACACGCACACAGGTGATGCTGCCGGCGGCGGGGGTGAGGGTGGAGTCTGTGTCTGGAGTCTGGAGGGAGGACCAGGCGATGGCCAGACACGCTGACTGCCTTTTTAAGACATCCGCGAACACTTGCCTTGTCCTTCGCCTCTGCCAAATCTATCTCACCGCAACCCAACCCAGGGAAGCTTAGTAATCCCTCCACCTGTAAGCTTCCAGATGACGCTTTTCCAATACAGGTTTTCCAAGGGGCAATAACCACCACAGGACAAAATCGCGCTTGCACACACAGAGAACAAGATTGAGACAGAAAAGTTAATTGTAATTGAATTTCGCCTCACGTCACTGTTCTGTCATCTACAATTCCATCAGTTGTGGTTTTTGTGGCTATTTTTTCTCATCATGATATTCGGGTTGTCAAGGCATGTCCTCTCGCCTCCCGCCCAGCCTGACGGAGTCCCCACTAGCACGGCGACGCAAGACAGGCGAGGGGGAGGCGGCCGCACTCTCGGTACGCCGGTCGCTGACTGAGTGGCGAGTGCTATAAGCTCTTTCTTGACTCTTGTACAACTCCTCCTCCTCCTCTTCCTCTTCCTCTTCCTCCTCTCCTCCTCCACCCACGCCGTTACCCCCACACCGGTCATCAGCACTCCTCCCTTCCTTCTGCGCCCCCTGACTCACCCTCCCTTTCTTAGCACACACAGACACAGGTATACGATCCTTTAACCTCCCCCCCCTCTCTCTCTCTCTCTCTCTCTCTCTCTGTTGCCCTTCATCCTATTTAGCTATAGTATACGTGAATCTTCTTTCACAATATTGTCGTTTTTTCCATTAAAGAACTAATAGATGAATTCATATGCTTGCCGAAACACTCCTCCCATGTATCTTCCTTTTCCCTCATTTCTCATTGCTTTGCTCTTCCATTGCCAGCCGTAATACCCTTACCTTCATTTACCTGGGGCCGTAACCGCGTGTAGGACTTCCCACACACACGCTAAACACCTGCCATAAAGGTAACGTTTGTGCATGGCTTATCCCTCTCGCTATTTAAGGTGTTTACTGCCTACTTTCATACCTGCCTGCCCTTCGCCCTGCCTGCCTGCCTGCCTGCATGCCTGCCTGCCTGCCTGCCTGCCTATCTGCCTGCCTGCCTGCCTGCCTATCTGCCTGCCTGCCTGCCTGCTTAGCTATACCTGCCTCTACTTGCCTGCCCGCCACCTTTCTGCCTATCTGCCTGCCTGCCTGCATAGCTATACCTGCCTCTACTTGCCTGCCCGCCACCTTTCTGCCATCCTGCCTGCCTGCCTGCTTAGCTACCTGCCTCTACCTGCCTGCCTGCCTGCCTGCTAGTTTGCCAGCCTCCATATCCCTAAAACATTAACCATCATGATGCCATACCTTCTGTTTGGACGGATTCATAACTCTTGTACATATATTTTCATATAAATAGTATAGCCGACATCAACAAGAGCAATCCGAGACCGCATACCTCCGTCAAGGCTGTAAAATATTCCACCCGTTATAAAAACACACAAGAAAAAAGATAGAATAAAAATGATGTTTTTTTTTTTAACCTCACAAAGCTCTTCATTAAGTAGGCCTATGCCGCCTATAGCTTTCTCTCATGCAAGCTCGGCTTTCAAAACCTTGGCCAGCGGGTCTTGAGAGGACGGTTGTATCGGGTTCGGCTTGAAAGGGCGGCAGAACCCAAGCCAAGTATAGGTAAGAAGAAGTAATGGATCTTACTCTACCATCTCCTCTGCGCCGCAACAAGCTCTGCTAAATGACAACGCCCTGACAGCGAGGACACCAACGCGTTGATCACTCGCATGCTGTCCCTGTGACGTCCTTACTGTAAACACGGTGAATAGTTTTGCAGATATTCTTCTATCACATTAATTGCTTCCTACACGACTAAGTTTGATTTCTTGTCGATATAAACCAAGAACGAAAAAACCCCCGTGTATGTGTTACGACTATTCTAATTAATATATTCATCATCAATATAATTTTTTAGTTTTTTGTTAATATCACAATAATAATTACGATGATAAAAGTAAGCAGCAATAACATCACAGGCTACATCATCACTGGATATATTGTATAGTACAAGTAGTCAAGTACAACCTAACAACTTTGATGTAATGAATATGCAAATAGATGAATGGAAATATTCAGGTGACTAATTTCATGATACATAAACCCGATAAACAGATTGTCATCGTCAAGCAAAGGAGTTCAGTGGTTTAGCAGTTAGGTTTGTCTGGTGGCTGAGAGTCGGGAATCCGCGCCTCTCTTAAGATATCTTCAAGGACAGTTATGACTTTCTTATGATATCTTCAAGGACAGTTATGACTTTATTATATCTTCAAGGATAGTTATGACTTTCTTATGATATCTTCAAGGACAGTTATGACTTTCTTATGATATCTTCAAGGACAGTTATGACTTTATTATATCTTCAAGGATAGTTATGACTTTATTATGATATCTTCAAGGACAGTTATGACTTTATTATGATATCTTCAAGGACAGTTATGACTTTATTATGATATCTTCAAGGACAGTTATGACTTTGTTATGATATCTTCAAGGACAGTTATGACTTTATTATGATATCTTCAAGGACAGTTATGACTTTATTATGATATCTTCAAGGACAGTTATGACTTTATTATGATATCTTCAGGGACAGTTATGACTTTATTATGATATCTTCAAGGACAGTTATGACTTTATTATGATATCTTCAGGGACAGTTATGACTTTATTATGATATCTTCAGGGACAGTTATGACTTTATTATGATATCTTCAAGGACAGTTATGACTTTATTATGATATCTTCAGGGACAGTTATGACTTTATTATGATATCTTCAGGGACAGTTATGACTTTATTATATCTTCAGGGACAGTTATGACTTTATTATGATATCTTCAGGACAGTTATGACTTTATTATATCTTCAGGGACAGTTATGACTTTATTATGATATCTTCAAGGACAGTTATGACTTTATTATGATATCTTCAAGGACAGTTATGACTTTATTATGATATCTTCAAGGACAGTTATGACTTTATTATGATATCTTCAAGGACAGTTATGACTTTCTTATGATATCTTCAAGGACAGTTATGACTTTCTTATGATATCTTCAAGGACAGTTATGACTTTATTATGATATCTTCAAGGACAGTTATGACTTTATTATGATATCTTCAAGGACAGTTATGACTTTCTTATGATATCTTCAAGGACAGTTATGACTTTCTTATGATATCTTCAAGGACAGTTATGACTTTATTATGATATCTTCAAGGACAGTTATGACTTTATTATGATATCTTCAAGGACAGTTATGACTTTGTTATGATATCTTCATGGACAGTTATGACTTTCTTATGATATCTTCAAGGACAGTTATGACTTTCTTATGATATCTTCAAGGACAGTTATGACTTTCTTATGATATCTTCATGGACAGTTATGACTTTCTTATGATATCTTCAAGGACAGTTATGACTTTCTTATGATATCTTCAGGGACAGTTATGACTTTCTTATGATATCTTCAGGGACAGTTATGACTTTCTTATGATATCTTCAAGGACAGTTATGACTTTCTTATGATATCTTCAGGGACAGTTATGACTTTCTTTCAAGGACAGTTATGACTTTATTATGATATCTTCAAGGACAGTTATGACTTTCTTTCAAGGACAGTTATGACTTTATTATGATATCTTCAAGGACAGTTATGACTTTATTATGATATCTTCAAGGACAGTTATGACTTTATTATGATATCTTCACGGACAGTTATGACTTTCTTTCAAGGACAGTTATGACTTTCTTTCAAGGACAGTTATGACTTTATTATAATATCTTCAAGGACAGTTATGACTTTATTATGATATCTTTAAGGACAGTTATGACTTTATTATGATATCTTCAAGGACAGTTATGACTTTCTTTCAAGGACAGTTATGACTTTCTTATGACATCTTCAAGGACTGTTATGACTTAATTATGATATCTTCAAGGACAATTATGACTTTCTTATGATATCTTCAAGGACAGTTATGACTTTCTTTCAAGGACAGTTATGACTTTCTTTCAAGGACTGTTATGACTTTATTATGATATCTTCAAGGACAGTTATGACTTTCTTTCAAGGACAGTTATGACTTTCTTTCAAGGACAGTTATGACTTTCTTTCAAGGACTGTTATGACTTTATTATGATATCTTCAAGGACAGTTATGACTTTCTTATGATATCTTCAAGGACAGTTATGACTTTCTTATGATATCTTCAAGGACAGTTATGACTTTCTTATGATATCTTCAAGGACAGTTATGACTTTCTTATGATATCTTCAAGGACAGTTATGACTTTCTTATGATATCTTCAAGGACAGTTATGACTTTATTATGATATCTTCAAGGACAGTTATGACTTTCTTTCAAGGACAGTTATGACTTTCTTATGATATCTTCAAGGACAGTTATGACTTTATTATGATATCTTCAAGGACAGTTATGACTTTATTATGATATCTTCAAGGACAGTTATGACTTTATTATGATATCTTCAAGGACAGTTATGACTTTATTATGATATCTTCAAGGACAGTTATGACTTTCTTATGATATCTTCAAGGACAGTTATGACTTTCTTATGATATCTTCAAGGACAGTTATGACTTTCTTATGATATCTTCATGGACAGTTATGACTTTATGATATCTTCAAGGACAGTTATGACTTTCTTATGATATCTTCAAGGACAGTTATGACTTTATTATGATATCTTCAAGGACAGTTATGACTTTATTATGATATCTTCAGGGACAGTTATGACTTTATTATGATATCTTCAGGGACAGTTATGACTTTATTATGATATCTTCAAGGACAGTTATGACTTTATTATGATATCTTCAAGGACAGTTATGACTTTATTATGATATCTTCAAGGACAGTTATGACTTTCTTATGATATCTTCAAGGACAGTTATGACTTTCTTATGATATCTTCAAGGACAGTTATGACTTTCTTATGATATCTTCAAGGACAGTTATGACTTTATTATGATATCTTCAAGGACAGTTATGACTTTATTATGATATCTTCAAGGACAGTTATGACTTTTTTATGATATCTTCAAGGACAGTTATGACTCTCTTATGATATCTTCAAGGACAGTTATGACTTTCTTATGATATCTTCAAGGACAGTTATGACTTTCTTATATCTTCAAAGACAGTTATGACTTTATTATGATATCTTCAAGGACAGTTATGACTTTCTTATGATATCTTCAAGGACAGTTATGACTTTATTATGATATCTTCAAGGACAGTTATGACTTTATTATGATATCTTCAAGGACAGTTATGACTTTCTTATGATATCTTCAAGGACAGTTATGACTTTCTTTCAAGGACAGTATGACTTTATTATGATATCTTCAAGGACAGTTATGACTCTCTTATGATATCTTCAAGGACAGTTATGACTTTCTTATGATATCTTCAAGGACAGTTATGACTTTATTATGATATCTTCAAGGACAGTTATGACTTTATTATGATATCTTCAAGGACAGTTATGACTTTATTATGATATCTTCAAGGACAGTTATGACTTTATTATGATATCTTCAAGGACAGTTATGACTTTATTATGATATCTTCAAGGACAGTTATGACTTTATTATGATATCTTCAAGGACAGTTATGACTTTATTATGATATCTTCAAGGACAGTTATGACTTTCTTTCAAGGATAGTTATGACTTTCTTTCAAGGACAGTTATGACTTTCTTTCAAGGACAGTTATGACTTTATTATGATATCTTCAAGGACAGTTATGACTTTATTATGATATCTTCAAGGACAGTTATGACTTTCTTTCAAGGACAGTTATGACTTTCTTTCAAGGACAGTTATGACTTTCTTTCAAGGACAGTTATGACTTTCTTTCAAGGACAGTTATGACTTTATTATGATATCTTCAAAGACAGTTATGACTTTCTTTCAAGGAGTTATGACTTTCTTTCAGGGACAGTTATGACTTTCTTATGATATCTTCAAAGACAGTTATGACTTTCTTTCAAGGACAGTTATGACTTTCTTATGATATCTTCAAAGACAGTTATGACTTTCTTTCAAAGACAGTTATGACTTTCTTTCAAAGACAGTTATGACTTTCTTTCAAAGACAGTTATGACTTTCTTTCAAAGACAGTTATGACTTTCTTTCAAAGACAGTTATGACTTTCTTTCAAAGACAGTTATGACTTTCTTTCAAAGACAGTTATGACTTTCTTTCAAAGACAGTTATGACTTTCTTTCAAAGACAGTTATGACTTTCTTTCAAGGACAGTTATGACTTTCTTATGATATCTTCAAAGACAGTTATGACTTTCTTTCAAAGACAGTTATGACTTTCTTTCAAAGACAGTTATGACTTTCTTTCAGACAGTTATGACTTTCTTTCAAAGACAGTTATGACTTTCTTTCAAGACAGTTATGACTTTCTTTCAAAGACAGTTATGACTTTCTTTCAAAGACAGTTATGACTTTCTTTCAAAGACAGTTATGACTTTCTTTCAAAGACAGTTATGACTTTCTTTCAAAGACAGTTATGACTTTCTTTCAAAGACAGTTATGACTTTCTTTCAAAGACAGTTATGACTTTCTTTCAAAGACAGTTATGACTTTCTTTCAAAGACAGTTATGACTTCTTTCAAAGACAGTTATGACTTTCTTTCAAGACAGTTATGACTTTCTTTCAAAGACAGTTATGACTTTCTTTCAAAGACAGTTATGACTTTCTTTCAAAGACAGTTATGACTTTCTTTCAAAGACAGTTATGACTTTCTTTCAAAGACAGTTATGACTTTCTTTCAAAGACAGTTATGACTTTCTTTCAAAGACAGTTATGACTTTCTTTCAAGGACAGTTATGACTTTATTATGATATCTTCAAGGACAGTTATGACTTTCTTTCAAGGACAGTTATGACTTTATTATGATATCTTCAAGGACAGTTATGACTTTCTTTCAAGGACAGTTATGACTTTATTATGATATCTTCAAGGACAGTTATGACTTTCTTTCAAGGACAGTTATGACTTTATTATGATATCTTCAAGGACAGTTATGACTTTCTTTCAAGGACAGTTATGACTTTCTTATGATATCTTCAAAGACAGTTATGACTTTCTTTCAAGGACAGTTATGACTTTCTTATGATATCTTCAAGGACAGTTATGACTTTCTTATGATATCTTCAAAGACAGTTATGACTTTCTTTCAAAGACAGTTATGACTTTCTTTCAAGGACAGTTATGACTTTATTATGATATCTTCAAGGACAGTTATGACTTTCTTTCAAGGACAGTTATGACTTTCTTATGATATCTTCAAAGACAGTTATGACTTTCTTTCAAAGACAGTTATGACTTTCTTTCAAGGACAGTTATGACTTTATTATGATATCTTCAAGGACAGTTATGACTTTCTTTCAAGGACAGTTATGACTTTATTATGATATCTACTAAAAAATACGAGGATGACCACCTTTGACCTACAGTAACTCAAATCAACAGACTCTTCAAACACCTCAGTCCTAAACAAAGTAAACCAGGTTCAGGTAAGACTAGATTGAGATAATAGATATAGATAGATATAGATAGATAAGACTAGAATAACTCTAATCACATTCACAGACTCAAACCCTCAGTCCTAAAGAAAGTAAGGCAGCTTCAGGCAAGGCTACGTAGGTATAGCTTCAGGAAACTAAATACCTAGATCAATAGACTTATAACCCAATGAGACCCAGAACGTAATTTCCGTTGTAATTTGGGTACCATTAGACGATTTTTAGTGACTATAAGCAATATTTTTATAGATATGACCTGTTTAGTAGCCTTGTCCACTAACTAATTTGGTATATTAAGTGACTTTTCGTAATTTTATGGCTCGACAACATACAATTTCATATAGTAAAAGAAAAATCTGGGCGTTAAGGGATTAATAGACTTTAGTGGATCTTGCAAATAAACGAGGATCTCGAAGGAAGATCGTAGCCAGAATGACGGGAATCAGGTAACGGTAACACACGAAACAACACGAAGAAGACGAGTAAGCGAGGGATGAGTACCGCAGAGAAAGTATGCAGAGAGGAGAGAGCAGAGATAGAGAAGAGAGAAGAGAAGAGAGAAGAAAAAGAAGAAGAGAGAGAGAGAGGGGAGAGAGAGAGAGAGAGAGAGAGAGAGAGAGAGAGAGAGAGAGAGAGAGAGAGAGAGAGAGAGAGAGAGAGAGAGAGAGAGAGAGAGAGAGAGAGAGAGAGAGAGAGAGAGAGAGAGAGAGAGAGAGAGGGGATGAGGAACTTGCAATGCCATTTTCAACCTTAATAACACATCTATGCTGCATTATACCTTGTGGCATTATCTGCGCGGTAATACACATAATGGCGTTGGTAATTCCTTTAATAGAGGCTTCAACAGGAACTGGCAGGGTATAATGATAACACGCAGGAAACTGAAGAAAAATAATATAAATAAAAAACATAGGTAACGGGGGTTTCAATCGCAGAGTTACATAATGCCGCCGCGCCTCACATTACATCGCTGTCACCACATCCATGCAGTGAGTGAGTCCTAGTTCTTTGGTTAGTTAGTAGTTAGTAGTTAGTTAGCTGGTATTATTAGTTATAGTCTATTTGGTTTTGCGGCTAATAACCAGGGTAGAGCAAGAAGTAACTGATTCAAGCTGGAAAAGCGTAATTTAAAAAAGAAATAGGGAAAAACTGGTTCACAAATAGGGTGGTGAATGATTGGTATGGACTCAGTCGTTAGGTAGTTAGTGCGGAGTCATTAGGGAGCTTTAAAAGGAGGCTAGATAAATTCATGGATGGGGATGAAAGGTGGATGTAGGTAGTGTTAAGTAACAGGAACTACCTCGTGTAAATCTCACGGCCTCTTGTAGCTTCCTTATTTTCTTATGTTCTTATGAAAACGATAACCTTTAACCTCACCTTTTCTTAATTAATATGAAATAATAATAATAATAATAATAATAATAATAATAATGTTATTGTCACCCGAAGGCATACAGGAAAAAGAAGAAGAAAACAACAAAGTAATGGTAGTGTCAGGAAATCGGGTAAGAGTGAAGTGTTAATTTCCCCCCCGCAGTTCCGCCACTGTATGAAGGACTGGCCAAGGGCAGAAATAAAGGAAGTAGCAAAAAAGCCCGCTAATTGCCAGTCCGCATAAAGCAGACAGTAATAAGATACTTCGACATATGTTGGTCCTCAGTAGCGTAACTAGGGCCGTTTCTTACGGTGTGCGAACTACGCGGTTGCATATAATATAAAGGGCCCCCGAAGTCACCAAGGGCCCCTGAAGCCACCAAGGGCCCCCAAACCACCAAGGGCCCCCAAGCTGCCATTATTTGCATTTTTTTTTAGAATCTAGTCTCTTTTCCTCTAAACCCCTTGAGGCCCAGAACGTAATTTCAATTGTAATTTGAGAACCATTAGACGATTTTTAGTGAATATAAGCAATATTTTGTAGATATGACCTGTTTAGTATCCTTGTCGACTAACTAATTTGGTATATTCAGTTACCTTTCGTAATTTTATGGCTAACAACAGACGATTTTATATAGCAAAGGAAAGATCTGGGGGTGAAGGGGTTAAAGTGCACCAGATTGATGCATTTAAATATTAAAGACATGCCCCCGTACCACCTTAGAGGGCTTGGAATCCCCCACCATAGTTTTATAAAATAGGGCCCCAGTACAACATTTCGCATAGGCCCCCAAAAGGCTATAAAAGGCACTGAGCGTAACACTTCATGATGCGAAGGTAGGAAAGAAGGTAACAAAGATAAAACATAAAGACAAAACACCTCCCATCGATGACGGATTTCAAATGGAGGTCTTTATTGTTTCCGTTAAAGTCTTCGCAATAGGTGCCTTGCACTGACGTCACGATCTAGCGGCTTCAAGCCAAATGCCGCCCGTCGGAGCGAGCTGGAGGACCAACAAACTCCACTTGCCGCCCGTGTTTGCCAGCTTATGGTAATTTTCCCCTGCCAAATATATGTTTATTAGTATAAAAGGTATACTGTCATCTTCGGAAATGTTTGTTCTATAATATTATCAAATAAAAAACCGTAAAACACACTAAATAACTGCCATTATGAGACTCTCAAGAAATATGCATGCACTTAATATTCTATTAAATTCTTCGTCATTTAATACTTTGCGAGAAAACTTTTTACATGGAGAATATTAATAGAAGCGGAATTTCATTAGCTTTCCATTGATACATTTCGTTTTCTGATAAATGAATTAGCAGCATGCATAAATTAGCGTTAACTAAATAAATAACACCATCAATCGGGAAAAATTACCCGATTTCATGTTATTTATTTAGATAACGCTAATTTATGCATGGTTCTAATTCATTTATCAGAAAACAAAATATATCAATGGAAAGCTAATGAAATTCCGCTTCTATTGATATTCTCCATGTAAAAAGTTTTTTCGCAAAATATTAAATGGGAGCTGGCGCTGTTGAAGAGAAGGAAGAGAAGGAGATGTATTTAAGAAGGAGAATATTAAGTTCATGCATATTTCTTGAGGTCTCATAATGGCCTTTCTTTAGTGTGTTTTACGGTTTTTTATTTGATAATATTATAGAACAAGCATTTCCGAAGATAACAGTATACCTTTTATACTGATAAACATATATTTTGTAGGGGAAAATTACCATAAGCTGGCAAACACGGGCGGCAAGTGGAGTTTGTTGGTCCTCCAGCTCGCTCCGACGGCGGCATTTGGCTTGAAGCCGCGTCTGTCGCAGCCACAACAAGGGCTGTGACGTCACGTGCAAGGCACCTATAGTTTTCAAGGGTTAAGTCTTCCCATGCATCACAATACTAAAAAAATGCTTATAATAATAATAATAATAATAATAATAATAATAATAATAATAATAATAATAATAATAATAATAATAATAATAATAATAATAACAATAATAATAATAATAATAATAATAATAATAATAATAATAATTGTAGTGAAGGTAATGGGGATTTATTCATTAATTTATTTAGATCATCGTCTATAATTATCGCCAGTCCACAGTTATCGTCACCTTTTCAGCAAAATAACTCTCCGCTGAACCCCATTTAATTAAGCTCTTTGGTCATTTCCTTACATGTACACTTACCCGGAAAGTTTCTAGACCCATCATGCAACTCTACTGCTAACCGCCTGTGTAGACGATCTTGGAATGTTTTGTGCTCCTACTGCACAAATCAACGAATCGTGCATATAAACAGGTAAGTTAATGCATATATCCATGGATGTGTTTGTTTATTTCGAGTCGGAGTGAAAAATCTACTGTTTTTAGCTGATATTCTACTAAAATAAGTCTCATACGAATGACATGGCTGCCGTTTGATTTTTTTTGATGACCTCTTTGTGTACTCTCCGGGGTGTCAATAATTGTGTACATAAATATGAACATTTCATAGTTATTGACAGTTTACAAAACATTGTATTTTAAAGTGAATGTAGATGTAGCTTTTGGAGATAATCGTACGTCTTGACAAGTTATTGTTGTTCTGTCACCCCCGAGAGTATTGTACACATGTATACGAGAGTATACATGTGTAGTACCACCCGTCACTCCTCGGCCGATTCTATACCTGTACCGTATTGGGGTCCGGGTAAATGACGGGCGCCATGAGCGAGTCATGGCTTCTGCATATCGTGTACTCTCACTCGAGATTATGAAATAACCACAGGAGATATAGACAAACTGACCCACCCATCATCCTCATGACACATTTCTGCATATCATAAGCAAAAAAGATCTACGTAAAACGTAGAGAGAATATAAGGAACCCATATCTGCCACAGAAGAGTAAGGTGATGGAGTTCAACAGCAGAGAGGAAGGTCAGTGGGTCTAGGGAACAACATTCTAGAGGTGGTTGATAGGTATACATTCCTGACTGGAAGTAAGTAAGGAAGGAGTTGGAGGAGAAAGACAAAGGAAAACTAATGAGGGAAAGGCTAGGAGGATGACAGGCATGATCATTAACGGGGGAAGTAGACAATTAACAAATATGAAGTAGGTAGGAGTTTTTGGAAAGGAATGGCAGGGCCATATTGCTTGTATGGGTCTGAGATAACCTATTATCGGGAGGGAGACATTATTAAGCTAGAGAGGACACAGAACATTATGGGTAGATGGGGCTAAGGAGCCCCAACCAGCACAGCTGTGGAGGCCATTCGAGGAGATATGGGGTGGAGCACCTTCAGGGAAAGGATTTTAAAAGGAAAACTTAACCTCTTGAAGAAAATAGAGGGACTTAGTGAGGATGGATGGGTGAAGCAGATCCTGAAGGAGGTTGGGACAAGCTCAACATGGATAAAGGAATTAGAGAGGTGGAAAAGGAGGGAAAATCTAGTAGAAACCTGGGACAGGATAAGAGCCAAGGAGGTGAGGATAAGAATAGAAGACAATGGACTAGCTAGGTGGAGAGCAGGTATGGAGGGTAAATCCACGTTAAAGTGGTACTGTAGGAAAGAGAAGCCTGAGGCACTTCACTGGCATGCAGGAGATTGGGGAAGCAGACTGTTGGTGAAGGCAAGGACAGGAACACTAGAGGTGAAGGCTAGGAGTAGGGATGGGCAGGACCAGGCCTGTAGCTTCTGTAGAGGAACAAGGGAAACTATTGAACACTTGATAATAGAGTGTGGCAGATATGAGCAGGAGAGGAGGAGGCTGATACAGTCCATATTAGGAGTGATAGGAGGCAGTGAATGGGATAGGAGGATATACGAGGTGGATGGGGGAATCCTTACTGTGCTAGGACTGTATGGGAGTAATGGAGAGAAGGAAAATAATAGAAATAACTAAGGTGTTTTTAAAGCAGGCTTGGGAAAAAAGATTGCGAGGGAATGTAGAAGACGTATAGGTACTGTAGATAACAGTATAGTCGCCAGCTGCAATAATGTCGCCAGCTGCCAAATATTACGAATTATAGCATCACTACTGATTTGTATGTGCCACTGAAGATGGTACACAGTAGTTTATATCATGTCTATGATCTACACTGTTTCAGCGTTGTTTTATGCTTTGTATCTGCAAGTATATATGGTTTCAAATTTCACTACTAGTTTTTTTTTCGGGCGACTACGGCGCGGGAGGACACTCAGTAAATAAACACTAACTGGCGACGTTATTGTTGTTAGCCACTCTGGTGATATTTTTGTAATTTGTTCATTAATAGCCGTAATATGACACACATGAAGACACAAAATGACACAAGACTCTCTAGATAGCCCCTTCTAACTTTCCGGAAATCATGGATGTAGAAATGTAAGTATTAACGCCACCACACGTCTGTAAACATAAAAAAAAGCTGTCCTGGCGACTTTAGTGTTATCTACGGTAGGAGGGTAGTTGATAGGAGGGACTTATACCTGTGTCTATACTGCCCTGTTGTGCCCTTCTCTCCCCACAGGTGGCAGGGAAAGAAAGGGCTACAGAGGGGCAAAGAAGGAAGAGGCCTCCACAGTGCACTACCAGTATTTACCTGTGAAGTAGAATTACCTCTATGGATTTCTTGTAATAATATTATACTTGTTCTCTTACTCACTACTTATTGACTTGACTATATTTCCGTATTTTGTGTTCTTATTTCTGGTGTACTGTTGTTCGTTCACCACGCACCGGATCGCTACACCGGACCTAAATATTTCACTTTTTTTTTTTTTTCTTCTTATACCTCACGGCAGGAAAAGAAGGTTGATCCACTGGTGATGCCTAGACACCAAAATGCTGTCTTCACGCCACTGCTGTTCTGAATCACCTCTACAGTGTTGTGTATGATAAAGTAATGTCTTGATGGTGTTTATTGGTTATTGTCCGTGCTTTAACAGCGAACTTCCCTCCCGTGCAAAAGATTGATGGAAAACATTGATAGCAATACACGGAAAGGCTGTCTTCACGCCACGGCTTGTCTGGGCGTGGGAATATTATACAGCCTTGTGTATAATAAATCATTGTAAAGATGAGTTTATAGAAGGGCGTCCTTGAATGAAATATTGTATTGATTGATTGATTTAATGCCAAAAGGGGGAATTGTGCCAGACATCAGTGGTCATATGGCACAATGGCAATGCATAATAAGGGGAGGGGTTATAGAGAACAATAGTGAAACAGTGAAGATAGGTATCTTGATGGTGTGTTACTAGGAGGGCGTCCGTGCCTGAGCAGCGAACATCCCTCACGTGCTAAAGATTACGTGCCGGGTATGTCTTGAGAGCCATCCCCCACGGCAAGCCGTGCGCCACTGTGTACGGCGGACACCCTTTTAATGAAGGGGTAGCGCCATTATTTTAGTACTATAGTCTGTACGCCATTGCCTCAGGAACCATTATATATCTCTATGTGATCATGCCAATAATATGCATATAATCTCCAAAACCTATATCAATATCAATCAATTATTAAAAGTTCTGTTTTCATACACATCTAATTGGCAATGCAATACCTCTATAATAAATAGAAAGATATATTTTTGTGTATAAATTTGATCTAGACGAGTTACCCCTTAAAAGTTTTCTATCTTAACTAGCTTACTATAGGTATAACTATCCTATTACTACGTACAGTTCTTTATCTCGCATTAGTATAAATATAAAAGCAAAAAGTATATATGGAATCAGCTCCTTGCCTCATTTGAACAGAAATAAAGTAAAATACATATATGGAGAAAGATTTACCTGTCTATCTAACTATCTATCTTACTGTCTAAAGATCAGTCGTCAATGTATACGTACTCTACCGTAGATAAGTTAAGTCGCCAGGACAACTTTTTTTTTTCTGTTTACAGACGTGTGGTGGCGTTAATACTTACATTTCTATATCCATGATTTCAGGATAGTTAGAAGGGGCTATCTGGAGTCTGTGTCTTGTGTCTTCATCTGTGTCATATTATGGCTATAAATGAACAAATTACAAAAATATCTACAAAGTGGCTACCAACAGTGAAGTCGCCATCTAGTGTTTATTTACTGAGTGTCGTACCGCTGCCGTCGTCGGCCGAAAAAAAAAGCGCGTAGTGAAATTTGAAACCGTCTATACTTGCAGATACAAAGCATAAAACAACGCTGAAACAGGGTAGATTATACAGTCATGATATAAACTACTGTGTATTATCTTCAGTGGCACATAAAAATCAGTAGTAATGCTATAATTCGTAATACAGCCAAATTCCCAACATCCGACTTGTCCAAACAACCAACTTTTTTCACCACAATGTGTCTTGTTTTGCCCATTTATTTTACTTCGTTTTTTAGTTTTTAGAAAACAGTGAGTTTTGGCTTTATTTATGCGTGAATTTTACTTTCGCGTACACCACTGGATCGGCCTTCAAGAGCTGCATCTTTTATGTTCTATATCATTTTGTCCTTACGTTTATGGTTACTGTGATATCCGAACATCCGACTATTCCAATTATCCGACCTACCTTCGGTCCCCCCAAGGTCGGATAATTAATACTTAGCTGTATATGGCGCCTGGCGACATGACTGCAGGTGGCGACTTGACGGTTATCTACGGTAAGCTCTTTCTGTGAGGGTAACAACTGGCGATCACGAGTCAAGCGCGTAGTCAACACACACATTAATAAAACCACCATATAAATAACAAAGTATATATCTATCCCATCACAAAAGTCATAACAATACACACATACATACATGGTAACATAGCTAAGATAAGACCGTACTCACAAAACCTTCGCCTTATGACTCACTTATGACACTGTAAGGTTTATGAAATGATTCCTATGTTACGTCCTTCATCTATTTTTTTTCTATTTTGAGTTCACTAAAATGAGATCCTGTTATGTCTGTCTGTCTGTCTCTCTCTCACTAGCTCTGTCTGTCTCTCTCTCTCTCTCACTAGCTCTGTCTGTCTCTCTCTCTCTCTCTCACTAGCTCTGTCTGTCTCTCTCTCTCTCACTAGCTCTGTCTGTCTGTCTGTCTCTCACTAGCTCTGTCTGTCTGTCTGTCTCTCACTAGCTCTGTCTGTCTGTCTCTATCTCTCTCTCACTAGTTCTGTCTGTCTGTCTGTCTCTATCTATCTCTCTGACCAGCTCTGTCTGTCTGTCTGTCTGTCTGTCTGTCTCTCTATCTATCTCTCTCACTAGCTCTGTCTGTCTGTCTGTCTCTCTCTCTCTCTCTCACTAGCTGTCTGTCTCTCTCTCTCTCACTAGCTCTGTCTGTCTGTCTCTCACTAGCTCTGTCTGTCTCTCTCTCTCTCACTAGCTCTGTCTGTCTCTCTCTCTCTCTCACTAGCTGTCTGTCTGTCTGTCTGTCTGTCTGTCTGTCTCTCTCTCTCTCTCTCACTAGCTCTGTCTGTCTCTCTCTCTCACTAGCTGTCTGTCTCTCACTAGCTCTGTCTGTCTGTCTCTATCTCTCTCTCTCACTAGCTCTGTCTGTCTGTCTGTCTCTCTCTCTATCTCTCACTAGCTCTGTCTGTCTATCTGTCTCTCTCACTAGCTCTGTCTGTCTGTCTGTCTCTCACTAGCTCTGTCTGTCTGTCTGTCTCTCTATCTATCTCTCTCACTGTCTGTCAGTCTGTCTCTCTCTCTCTCACTCTCTGTCTGTCTCTCTCTCACTGTGTGTCTGTCTGTCTCACTCTGTCTGTCTGTATGTCTCACTCTGTCTGTCTGTCTGTCTTTCTAAATGAGAATACAAAATAATTGATGAAAATGAATAACAGGTATGTTATATGAGAGAGAGAGAGAGAGAGAGAGAGAGAGAGAGAGAGAGAGAGAGAGAGAGAGAGAGAGAGAGAGAGAGAGAGAGAGAGAGAGAGAGAGAGAGAGAGAGAGAGAGAGAGAGAGAGAGAGAGAGAGAGAGAGAGAGAGAGAGAGAGAGAGAGAGAGAGAGAGAGAGACTAAACAGTATAGAAGTGTATATTAAAAATCAACAAATAACTAGAAAAATTAAAATAAATAATGATGATGATGATGATGAAATAATAATTGATAAAAACTGGTAAAAAATAAATTAATTAACCCGACTGTAATTCCAAAAGTCGTCAATTAATCGTCAAACTACCCAACAATAATTCCAAAAGTCGTCATTTAATCGTCAAACTACCCAACAATAATTCCAAAAGTCGTCAATTAATCGTCAAACTACCCAACAATAATTCCAAAAGTCGTCAAACTACCCAACAATAATTCCAAAAGTCGTCAATTAATCGTCAAAAAAACTGATAAATATTCCAAAATTCCTCAATAGTTCGTCAAAAAACCGGATAAATATTCCAAAATACGTCATACATTATTTCTCAGCATGACAATAACAACTTTCTATACATGGTTCATACACTCACACACACAATAGCCTCTGAAATCTTCCTATTTACATTAAATTTAGTATGCGTATATTTTTCAATTCCCCAAAAATACTGTGTTTGGTAATAGATCATTGCATTTTGAGATTTTTTTTCGAATTATTTTTTGGTTTAGGATACGAGGAACAATATTTTTGGGGTCGAAATTTTTGTTTAGAAGTTGAGAAGAAAAATTTGTGTTCGTTTTTAACTATTTTTGCATCAATACATTTTTTCGCACGAATAAGTTTTCCCCGTTATTTTTTCCTTCAACAAACACGATCGATGATTTCCTGGGTTTCACAGCTCTTCTTCCTCTTCTTTAACCCCAAATTAAAGTCTCACAGCTCTTCTTCCTCTTCTTTAACCCCAAATTAAAGTCTCACAGCTCTTCTTCCTCTTCTTTAACCCCAAATTAAACTCTCACAGCTCTTCTTCCTCTTCTTTAACCCCAAATTAAAGTCTCACAGCTCTTCTTCCTCTTCTTTAACCCCAAACACACCTTTTCTCCCCTCGTCCACTCTCACAACCTTCGCTTCGCATCCCTCCGAGAACACAATCACAAC